>JAQISU010000109.1:5670000-6197500 GCA_029339505.1 Unio delphinus | reverse complement strand
TTAATAACCCATACGATTTTTTTGCTGGCTAAAGCAAACACTAGTAAAATTAAAAACACACAATCTAAATGATCATACATGTAAATGAAACTCTGGTGAATCTACATATGTATGTATTTATACTATAATTAATGGACATAAATACTTCAATGTGTATACAGCTTAAATCCACGACGACAAACACTGCTTATCTGCATGGTTTACCCACTGCAGAGTGGATTACAAATGTATTGTTTATCGTTCGGTTTTCCACATGAATCCTTAAATTGCTTCTTTAGATTACAACTCTCATGTTTTAGTTATTTCAATGGCCAAGTACCTTGTGACAGAATTCCAACCGTTTCTTGCACTATCTACTTCTTTTCGAGTCAAAATGTACATATGGCTTGGGTTCCTGGCACACGAAAATACAAAATCTTTGACAGATAAGAAAACAATTGAAAGATGTAATAATAATAAATAATTAAATAATAAGTAATAAATAATAATAATATTCACAATTTCCAAGAATGGGTGTATTTATATGATTTACTGAAAACATTTACTTCTCCACCCAAAATGCACAGGAAAAATATAAAATGCTCAGGACAAATACAAAATGCACAGAACAAATACAAAATGCATAGGATAAATATAAAATGCGTACGAAAGGCACAGAACAAATACAAAATGCAAGGAACAAACACAAAATGCATAGGACAAATACAAAATGCATAGAACAAATACAAAATGCATAGGACAAATAGTAAACCCAATTGACAATTACAAAATGTACAGGACAGGACAAGGACAAGGACAGGGACAAGGAAAAGGACAAAGACAGGGACGGGGACAAGGACAAGGACAGGGACAAGGACAAGGACAGGGAAAAGGACAGGGACAAGGACAAGGACTGGGACAGGCGCAAAACCAGGGACAAAACGCACGCGACGAATTCAAACGGACGCGACGAACACAAACGGACGCGACGAACACAAACGAAAGCGAACGAAGTCTGTATATGAATACACACTTAACACCTGAATCTGTGTTGGACATGTCAAGAAAGAGATTCAAATGCATGTACAAGTAAAACACATGTAATTATAGAGCCATTATAACTGATCATTACTGAGTAAGCAATCTACCATTATCATGATATTAGGTACATATTTTACTGCATTACCTGGTTTAAGTGCATATATTACAATACACAATATGCATATTCCAAGGCATATATACATGTCTTAATTGAAATTACCTTGATTCAATTGGCATGGCTCATCTGAAGTTCTTCTGGCTACTGTACTTGTCCATTAAAAAAAGAATTATAACAAAGTTAATAACCTATACGATTTTTTGTTGGCTAAAGCAAACACTTGTAAAATAAAAAACACACAATCTAAAATGATCATACATGTAAATGAAACTCTGGTGAATCTACATATATATGTATTTATACTATAAATAATGGGCATAAATACTTCACTGTATATACAGCTTATAATCCGCGACGACAAACACTGCTTATCTGCATGGTTTACTCACTGCAGAGTGGATTACAAATGTATGGTTCATCGTGGGTTTTCCACATGGATCCTTAAGTTGCTTCTTTAGACTACAACTCTCATGTTTTAGTTATTTTAATGGCCAAGTACCTTGTGACAGAATTCTAACCGTTTCTTGCACTATCTACTTCTTTTCGAGTCAAAATGCCCATATGGCTTGGGTTCCTGACACACAAAAAGACAAATGAGAAAATCTTTAATAGATAAGAAAACAATTGAAAGATGCAATAATAATAAAAAATTAAATAATAAGTAAATAATAATAATAATAATAATAATAATAATAATAATAATAATAATAATTTCCAAGAAAGGGTGTATTTATATGATTTACTGAAAACATTTACTTCTCAACCCAAAATGCACAGGACAAATACAGAATGCCCAGGACAAATACAAAATGCATAGGTTAAATACAAAATGCACAGAACAAATACAAAATGCATAGGTTAAATACAAAATGCATACAAAAGGCACAGCACTAATACAAAATGCATAGAACAAACACAAAATGCATAGAACAAATACAAAATGCATAGAACAAATACAAAATGCATAGGACAAATACAAAACCCAATTGACAAAATGCACAGGACATGACAAGGACAAAGACAGGGACAAGGACAAAGACAGCGACAAGGACAAGGACAAGGACAGGAACAGGGGCAAAGAGAGGGACAAAACGTAGGGGACGAACTCAAACGGACGCGACGGACACAAACGCACGCGACGAACACAAACGGACGCGACGAACACAAACGGACGCGACGAACACAAACGGACGCGACGAACACAAACGAACGCGAACGAAATCTGTATATGAATACACACATAACACCTGAATCTGTGTTAGATATGTCAAGAAAGAGATTCAAATGCATGTACAAATAAAACACGTGTAATTATATAGCCATTAGAACTGATCATTACTGAGTAAGCAATCTACCATTATCATGATATTAGGTACATATTTTACTGCATTACCTGGTTTAAGTGCATAAATTACAATATACAATATGCATAATCTAAGGCATATATACATGTCTTAATTGAATTTACCTTGATTCAATTGGCATGGCTCATCCGATGTTCTTCTGGCTACTGTACATGTCCTTTAAAAAAAGAATTATAACAAAGGTAATAACCCATACGATTTTTTGTTGGCTAAAGCAAACACTTGTAAAAGATAAAACACACAATATAACATGATCATACCAGTCAATGAAATTCTGGTGATTCTACATCTGTTTGTATTTATAATATCAATAATGGGCATAAATACTTCACTGTATATACAGCTTATAATCCGCGACGACAAACACTGCTTATCTGCATGGTTTATCCACTGCAGAGTGGATTACAAATGTATTGTTTATCGTGGGTTTTCCACATGGATCCTTAAATTGCTTCTTTTGATTACAACTCTCATGTTTTAGTTATTTCAATGGCCATGTACCTTGTGACAGAATTCCAACCGTTTCTTGCACTATCTACTTCTTTTCGAGTCAAAATGCCCATATGGCTTGGATTCCTGGCACACGAAAATACAAAATCTTTGACAGATAAGAAAACAATTGAAAGATGCAATAATAATAAATAATTAAATAATAAGTAATTAATAATAATAATAATCACAATTTCCAAGAATGGATGTATTTATATGATTTACTGAAAACATTTACTTCTCCATCCAAAATGCACAGGAAAATACAAAATGCTCAGGACAAATACAAAATGCACATGACAAATATAAAATGCACAGGACAAATACAAAATGCACATGATAAATAAAAAATGCATAGAAAATGCACAGAACAAATACAAAATGCATAGGATAAATACAAAATGCATAGAACAAATACAAAATGCATAGGACAAATAGAAAACCCAATTGACAATTACAAAATGTACAGGACAGGACAAGGACAAGGACAGGGAGAAGAAAAGGACAAAGACAAGGACAAGGACAAGGACAGGCGAAAACCAGGGACAAAACGAACGCGACGAATTCAAACGGACGCGACGAACACAAACGCACGCGACGAACACAAACGGACGCGACGAACACATACGGACGCGACGAACACAAACGGACGCGACGAATACAAACGAACGCGAACGAAGTCTGTATATGAATACACACATAACACCTGAATCTGTGTTGGATATGTCAAGAAAGAGATTCAGATGCATGTACAAGTAAAACACATGTAATTATAGAGCCATTAGAACTGATCATTACTGAGTAAGCAATCTACCATTATCATGATATTAGGTACATATTTTACTGCATTACCTGGTTTAAGTGCATACATTACAATATACAATATGCATATTCCAAGGCATATATACATGTCTTAATTGAAATTACCTTGATTCAATTGGCATGGCTCATCTGAAGTTCTTCTGGCTACTGTACTTGTCCATTAAAAAAAGAATTATAACAAAGTTAATAACCCATACGATTTTTGTTGGCTAAAGCAAACACTTGTAAAATAAAAAACACACAATCTAAAATGATCATACATGTAAATGAAACTCTGGTGAATCTACATATGTATGTATTTATACTATCAATAATGGGCATAAATACTTCACTGTATATACAGCTTATAATCCGCGACGACAAACACTGCTTATCTTCATGGTGTACTCACTGCAGAGTGGATTACAAATGTATGGTTCATCGTGGGTTTTCCACATGGATCCTTAAGTTGCTTCTTTACATTACAACTCTAATGTTTTAGTTATTTTAATGGCCAAGTACCTTGTGACAGAATTCTAACCGTTTCTTGCACTATCTACTTCTTTTCGAGTCAAAATGCCCATATGGCTTGGGTTCCTGGCACACAAAAATACAAATGAGAAAATCTTTAATAGATAAGAAAACAATTGAAAGATGCAATAATAATAAAAAATTAAATAATAAGTAATTAATAATAATAATAATATTAATAATAATAATAATAATTTCCAAGAAAGGGTGTATTTATATGATTTACTGAAAACATTTACTTCTCAACCCAAAATGCACGGGACAAATACAAAATGCTCATGACCAATACAAAATGCACAGGACAAATACAAAATGCATAGGTTAAATACAAAATGCATACAAAAGGCACAGCACTAATACAAAATGCATAGAACAAACACAAAACTCATAGAACAAATACAAAATGCATAGAACAAATACAAAATGCATAGGACAAATACAAAACCCAATTGACAAAATGCACAGGACATGACAATGACTAAGACAGGGACAAGGACAAAGACAGCGACAAGGACAAGGACAAGGACAGGGACAAGGGCAAAGAGAGGGACAAAACGCAGGAGACGAACTCAAACGGACGCGACGAACACAAACGCATGCGACGAACACAAACGCACGCGACGAACACAAACGGACGCCACAAACGGACGCGACGAACACAAACGGACGCGACGAACACAAACCGACGCGACGAACACAAACGAACGCGAACGAAATCTGTATATAAATACACACATAACACCTGAATCTGTGTTGGATATGTCAAGAAAGAGATTCAAATGCATGTACAAATAAAACACGTGTAATTATATAGCCATTAGAACTGATCATTACTGAGTATGCAATCTACCATTAACATGATATTAGGTACATATTTTACTGCATTACCTGGTTTAAGTGCATAATTTACAATATACAATATGCATAATCTAAGGCATATATACATGTCTTAATTGAAATTACCTTGATTCAATTGGCATGGCTCATCTGAAGTTCTTCTGGCTACTGGACTTGTCCATTAAAAAAAGAATTATAACAAAGTTAAAAACCCATACGATTTTTTGTTGGCTAAAGCAAACACTTGTAAAATATAAAACACACAATCTAACATGATCATACAAGTCAATGAAATTCTGGTGAATCTACATCTGTTTGTATTTATAATATCAATAATGGGCATAAATACTTCACTCTATATACAGCTTATAATCTGCGACGACAAACACTGCTTATCTGCATGGTTTACCAACTGCAGAGTGGATTACAAATGTATTGTTTATCGTGGGTTTTCCACATGGATCCTTAAATTGCTTCTTTTCATTACAACTCTCATGTTTTAGTTATTTCAATGGCCAAGTACCTTGTGACAGAATTCTAACCGTTTCTTGCACTATCTACTTCTTTTCGAGTCAAAATGCCCATATGGCTTGGGTTCCTGGCACACGAAAATACAAAATCATTGACAGATAAGAAAACAATTGAAAGATGCAATAATAATAAATATTAAATAATAAGTAATAAATAAAAATAATAATCACATTTTCCAAGAATGGGTGTATTTATATGATTTACTGAAAACATTTACTTCTCCACCCAAAATGCACAGGAAAATACAAAATGCTCAGGACAAATACAAAATGCACATGACAAATATAAAATGCACAGGACAAATACAAAATGCACATGATAAATAAAAAATGCATAGAAAATGCACAGAACAAATACAAAATGCATAGGATAAATACAAAATGCATACGAAAGGCACAGAACAAACACAAAATGTAAAGAACAAACACAAAATGCATAGGACAAATACAAAATGCATAGAACAAATACAAAATGCATAGGACAAATAGAAAACAAAATTGACAATTACAAAATGTACAGGACAGGACAAGGACAGGGACAAGAAAAGGACAAAGACAGGGACAAGGACAAGGACAAGGATAAGGACAGGGACAGGCGAAAACCAGGGACAAAACGCACGCGACGAATTCAAACGGACGCGACGAACACAAACGCACGCGACGAACACAAACGGACGCGACGAACACATACGGACGCGACGAACACAAACCGACGCGACGAACACAAACGAACGCGAACGAAATCTGTATATGAATACACACAACACCTGAATCTGTGTTAGATATGTCAAGAAAGAGATTCAAATGCATGTACAAATAAAACACGTGTAATTATATAGCCATTAGAACTGATCATTACTGAGTAAGCAATCTACCATTATCATGATATTAGGTACATATTTTACTGCACTACCTGGTTTAAGTGCATACATTACAATATACAATATGCATATTCCAAGGCATATATACATGTCTTAATTGAAATTACCTTGATTCAATTGGCATGGCTCATCTGAAGTTCTTCTGGCTACTGTACTTGTCCATTAAAAAAAGAATTATAACAAAGTTAATAACCCATACGATTTTTTGTTGGCTAAAGCAAACACTTGTAAAATAAAAAACACACAATCTAAAATGATCATACATGTAAATGAAACTCTGGTGAATCTACATATGTATGTATTTATACTATCAATAATGGGCATAAATACTTCACTGTATATACAGCTTATAATCCGCGACGACAAACACTGCTTATCTGCATGGTTTACTCACTTCAGAGTGGATTACAAATGTATGGTTCATCGTGGGTTTTCCACATGGATCCTTAAGTTGCTTCTTTAGATTACAACTTTCATGTTTTAGTTATTTTAATGGCCAAGTATCTTGTGACAGAATTCTAACCGTTTATTGCACTATCTACTTCTTTTCGAGTCAAAATGCCCATATGGCTTGGGTTCCTGGCACACAAAAATACAAATGAGAAAATCTTTAATGCATAAGAAAACAATTGAAAGATGCCATAATAATGAAAAATTAAATAATAAGTAATTAATAATAATAATAATAATAATAATAATAATAATAATAATAATAATAATAATTTCCAAGAAAGGGTGTATTTATATGATTTACTGAAAACATTTACTTCTCAACCCAAAATGCACAGGACAAATACAAAATGCTCAGGACAAATTCAAAATGCACAGGACAAATACAAAATGCATAGAACAAATACAAAATGCACAGAACAAATACAAAATGCATAGGTTAAATACAAAATGCATACAAAAGGCACAGAACCAATACAAAATGCATAGAACAAACACAAAATGCATAGAACAAATACAAAATGCATAGAACAAATACAAAATGCATAGGACAAATACAAAACCCAATTGACAAAATGCACAGGACATGACAAGGACTAAGACAGGGACAAGGACAAGGACAAAGACAGCGACAAGGACAAGGACAAGGACAAGGACAGGGACAGGCGCAAAGAGAGGGACAAAACGCATGCGACGAACACAAACGCACGCGACGAACACAAACGGACGCGACGAACACAAAAGGACGCGACGAACACAAACCGACGCGACGAACACAAACGAACGCGAACGAAATCTGTATATGAATACACACAACACCTGAATCTGTGTTGGATATGTCAAGAAAGAGATTCAAATGCATGTACAAATAAAACACGTGTAATTATATAGCCATTAGAACTGATCATTGCTGAGTAAGCAATCTACCATTATCATGATATTAGGTACATATTTTACTGCATTACCTGGTTTAAGTGCATAAATTACAATATACAATATGCATAATCTAAGGCATATATACATGTCTTCATTGAAATTACTTTGATTCAATTGGCATGGCTCATCCTATGTTCTTCTGGCTATTGTACTTGTCCATTAAAAAAAGAATTATAACAAAGTTAATAACCCATACGATTTTTTGTTGGCTAAAGCAAACACTTGTAAAATACAAAACACACAATCTAAAATGATCATACAAGTCAATGAAATTCTGGTGAATCTACATCTGTTTGTATTTATATTATCAATAATGGGCATAAATACTTCACTGTATATACAGCTTATAATCCGCGACGACAAACACTGCTTATCTGCATGGTATACCCACTGCAGAGTGGATTACAAATGCATTGTTTATCGTGGGTTTTCCACATGGATCCTTAAATTGATTCTTTTGATTACAACTCTAATGTTTTAGTTATTTCAATGGCCATGTACCTTGTGACAGAATTCCAACCGTTTCTTGCACTATCTACTTCTTTTCGAGTCAAAATGCCCATATGGCTTGGGTTCCTGGCACACGAAAATACAAAATCATTGACAGATAAGAAAACAATTGAAAGATGCAATAATAATAAAAAATTAAATAATAAGTAATTAATAATAATAATAATCACAATATCCAAGAATGGGTGTATTTATATGATTTACTGAAAACATTTATTTCTCCACCCAAAATACAAAATGCACAGAACAAATACAAAATGCATAGGTTAAATACAAAATGCATACAAAAGGCACAGAACCAATACAAAATGCATAGAACAAACACAAAATGCATAGAACAAATACAAAATGCATAGAACAAATACAAAATGCATAGGACAAATACAAAACCCAATTGACAAAATGCACAGGACATGACAAGGACTAAGACAGGGACAAGGACAAAGACAGCGACAAGGACAAGGACAAGGACAAGGACAGGCGCAAAGAGAGGGACAAAACGCAGGAGACGAACTCAAACGGACGCGACGAACACAAACGCATGCGACGAACACAAACGCACGCGACGAACACAAACGGACGCGACGAACACAAACGGACGCGACGAACACAAACCGACTCGACGAACACAAACGAACGCGAACGAAATCTGTATATGAATACACACATAACACCTGATTCTGTGTTGGATGTGTCAAGAAAGAGATTCAAATGCAAGTACAAATAAAACACGTGTAATTATATAGCCATTAGAACTGATCATTACTGAGTAAGCAATCTACCATTATCATGATATTAGGTACATATTTTACTGCATTACCTGGTTTAAGTGCATACATTACAATATACAATATGCATATTCCAAGGCATATATACATGTCTTAATTGAAATTACCTTGATTCAATTGGCATGGCTCATCTGAAGTTCTTCTGGCTACTGTATAACAGCCAATAAAAGCAGCTGTAGTGAAATTGTGTTATGTGCGCCAGGGATATGGGCAGCCGTCACCGCCAAAATTACATTAATCAAATGATCTAGTATGAAATCAAATGATTTAACCTAGCAAATGAAATGATCAATCCAGATTCCAAATGATATGGTGTCACATGAAATGATTTAACGAACAAAACCGAATGATGCTTTTAAGTTTCAAATGACGTGGTATTAAATGAAATGATCAAGTATGAAATAAAATGATTTAACCAAACAAACGGAATGATCAATTCAGATTCCAGATGATGTTGTGTGATATGAAATGATGTAGCATGAAATGAAATGATTGAACCCCAAAAATGAAATAATGAATTCAGATTTCAAATGATGTGGCGTTAAATGAAATGATCTGGTATTAAATAAAATGATTTAAAGAACAAAACGGAATGATGATATATGCTTCCAAATGACGTGCTATTAGATAAAATGATGTAGTCTAACATGAAATGATTTAACTCAACAAATGAAATCATGAATTTAAATTCCAAATCATCTGGTATTAAATAAAATGATTTAAAGAACAAAACGGATTAATGAAATCTGGTTCCAAACGATATATTATTAAATGAAAGTACGTAGTATGAAATAAAATGATTTAACTCAACAAATGAAATGATGAATTCTGCTTCCAAATGACGTAGTATTAAATGAAATTATGTAGTCTTGAATTAAATGATTTAACCCCAAAAATGAAATGATGTATTCAGATTCCAAATGATCTGGCATTAGTTGAAATGGTCTGAAGAGCAGAATGGAATGATCAGCTCATATTCCAAATGATGTGGTATTACATGAAACGTATTGAAAGTAAACCATCTGATCAAACTACGAATCAACTAGCGTAAATCCAAACAATCACAGGGGGGCGCTGTTATCTATGACGTATGATGTCAGCATCCCGAAACAGAATCGACGGTCGTATTTACAGCATTCAGCTGAGATTTTTGCATAGGACAGTTGCAGAGCAAAGCAAAGGCAAGTATTTCTTTTCGTATTTTATAAACAAGAGCCACGTTTTCCTATCAGCATAAAGTGATTTTATCCACATTAATGAATGTGCGTGTATTTTTTTCTTTCTTCAAGTTCTGCGCGAGTTTCTTCTGCTTCAACAAAGCGAGATCTATCAACTAAAGAGATTAAATCTTGATTTTATTTGATCCTTATTAATTAACATGTTTAATGACCTTACACACTAAGCCAAAAATGTGTTTCCCGTCACTTTTGGTATATTTTACATTACGGCCCAACGTGCATACTCATTAATCGTCCAAGGTTTATTTATTTATTTATTTATTTTTTTTTATAACTTTTCAGTAGTGAATAATTTTAAGATAAACTAATAACAGCGTTGTCTCCAAAATTGTATAATCCTGTCAGTTTTACAGGCTTCCAGATATCAAGAAACTCTGTGTATATGATGCTTTATTTCTTATATATTGGTCATTATAAAGGCGGATGTACTTTAGGAATGACATTGTGTTTTTTTTGTGTGTGGCTATAATTTAAATGTATTACCAGTAAAAGGTAATATATGGCTATATGTATATTAGAAGTAACACTGAAGAAACTATGACCATTAAAATATTAAAATATTAAATTGAAATAAATAATTTTAAATATAAAAAAATAAAGTTTTTGAAATGATATGAACATGGAAGTTTATAACAGTTGATGATTAAAATTTACACGAACCTTGTGCATGCAACATTCGTGCAACAATGTTTATCAATTTGCATACTATTTAAAAAGTTATTCTTTTTTAGTTTCTATTTCTGTACACATTTCATCTTTTTTTCATAAGCCAAACTTTTAGTCTTTTATCTTCCAATATATATAAAACCTAGTACCAAAATAATAACTTTGTATTGTATAAGAATATCTAGTTTGAATAAAGTATTAATGTCAGTTAGTTTCATAATTCCATTCCAATTTCCATCTGCACATTATTTCTGGTGCGTCTACTTTTTAATAAAAACGAAGATGGAACCTTCATGATAATATATGGTTTTGTAAAGTTCCTTGAAATATTGTGAAAGCAGAAAATATTTCACAAATCATAGAAACATGATCCTGAGATAATTCAGAAAGAAGAAAAGAAATAGATTCCATTGCTGCTGTCTTTCTTTCGATATATGTTTCAACACTACAAAGACTTCCATATTTGTAAAGTTGTATATGGCGAGCCCTTAGAAAGACAAACGGTCCACATCTCCATATAGATCAAACAAATCAACATGGGACGTGTATCAACAATTAGCATCTCTTGATACTTTAAGTTTGGGTCTATATGAAGTGTTACAACTTTATGGTGTTAAACTAAGTAAGAGAAACAAGCGAAACCGTATAGTTTAAGAAAATCGAACTTTCTGCATCATTATCAGATTTATTATGTCCAGTAACTTCTTCTTCTTCTTCTTCTTCTTCTTCTTCTTATTATTATTATTATTATTATTATTATTATTATTATTATTATTATTGCTGTTGTTGTTGTTCAACATGATATTTGTGCTCCTGGTGTCTTTAATTTATTCTCTTGATATTGTTTTATTGTGGTTCTGTACACACCTACAAGCACTTAGAATTTCGCATTTTCTGACATGACATGAGGCGCCACCAGTTATTGGTCTAAGTGGTGCTAAAGAGTGACGGTGATTGTAATGTTTTGTTATTGACGAATAACTACAGTTGCGATCTATAACTTTTCTCATAGCTTTTATTAAATAAAATTTATATAAATGTCAGCAGTATCACATGCGCAGGCGCGCACTGAGAAAATGTATCATGAAAAGGAGAGCGATATATGCATTCCAATCAATATGTTTGTACAGCAAGTATGACTTAGAACGCGATGAAAATAATGATAGTGTATGGCATGAAATTAATATTACGTATAAATATGAGTGACAACATCATACGTGGTAATTTTTCTGAAAGAAATGTGTACACAGTATACAGACTTAGTTTCTAATGATTCGACGCCAAACTATATAAACAATAGGTTCAGTAAAAGGACAAATAATGTCAATACAGTTTCTGGTCCATCGATAATATGTTCTATACCAAATTATAACTTTCTTCTTTCTAAGCCCGAAATGGAATTGTAAAAAAATAGTTTGGGTCCAGTCATTTGGAACTGGCTACCTATAGATGTTAAAGAAGAACCATCAGAGCATTCCTTTCATCACAGGCATTTGCAATGGCTAGAATCTAAATAATGTATATAACCGGTTATGGTCAGCTATCCCATGTGTGTGTGTGTGTGTGTGTGTGTGTGTGTGTCCGTGCGTGTGTCTTTTGAATGAAAAGCTTTAAATCATGCATGTGGTGTACACAATTCTTTATGTGCTATATCAACACTTAATTGTTCCTGTGTATATAATTATTTATACCTTTTCTGTATGATGTTTGTTTCTCAACTGTATTTTATATATTTGCCTCTACATACATATGTATATAATAAAGTGCCACAAATGAAGTTAGTTTCGGTACTAATTGTGTTACCATCATCACATAAGATTATTTTCATTATTATTATTATTAGTATTATTATTATTATTAGTATTATTATTAGTATTATTATTATTATTAATAATAATAATAATATTATTATTATTATTACAAAATGCAAAGAGAAATTAACATTGAACCAAAGGTGGAAAACAAAGAGAAATGCATGAAATTAATATGTAAAACTCAGGCGTGGATATGAGTTACGCGATCAGTGAAGTATGCATTAATAATAATAATAATAATAATAATAATAATAATAATAATAATAATAATAATTTATCAGGATAACACATTTGGTCATGGCTGACCCATCTGCCGTGTGGTCCTCAGTTTTGTAATCGGCTAGGTTACAATTTTGTAACAAAAATATTTTTTTTTTTAAAAATAAGAAAGAAAAAAAAAATACACAAAATAAAAATATAAGATCATGCACATAACCAGGTATCTTCGCACACTCATTCTGACTATGTGTGACTATACTGGGAAACATACAACTATGAACAATATTCAATACACAGGTACATACATCTCAGCATAAGTCTCTCTCTCTCTCTCTCTCTCTCTCTCTCTCTCTCTCTCTCTCTCTCTCTCTCTCTCTCTCTATATATATATATATATATATATATATATATATATATATATATATATATCAATGATGGATATCATTATAAAGTTTTCTATTCAGAGTTTTTAGTATGTCATTCCAGCTGGTCTAGAAAGAATTTCTTTAATGATATTTTAAAAGAAGCAAGGGAAGTTGAATTACGTATACTCGTTGATAAGGAATTCCATACAGTAGGTGCTGATACAAAAATGAGCTTTTGTAAAAATTGGTTTTCAACCGAGAATCTGGAGATGTACCAAAAGTTGATAATAGGGTCCACTTTCTTTTAAACTCGTCACTGCTGTTATTCACTTTGGCGACATATTTTTCCAGCGTTTTATATGATAAAACACAATTTTTATAATAGGCAAGATTTGGGCTTTTTGATGCACAACGTGATCTGTATATAACATATTTTGCAAGCAAAATTAGGAAGTTGATAAGATCGTCAAAGTTGTTATTTCCTATAAAGACATCTTTTCGTGTAATTCTAAAATTTGGGTCATAAGTTTGGATCCATTCTACCAACAGTTTCCAAAAGTTTTCAGTAACTAAACAGTCATAAAATAAGTGCTCAATTTCTTCTATTCCCTCATTACAAAAGGTACATTTATCATTATCACTTAAATTAATCTTTTTTAGAAACTGGTTTGTGGCAATATTTCTGTGGAGAAATCTAAAGTTAAAGCTAATCAGTTTTGTGTCTTTTGTACAAAAATCTAGCCGAAACAAAAGAGTTGGTCCATTCATTTGTACCAATCGCACACTCTAGCTGTCTGGACCAAGTTTCCTGTTTACCATTTGGCTTTATTATTTTGGTTCTTATCAGGTCTTTATAGATAAATTTATTCTTTGCTCTTACCCTAAGGAGAGATGTTTTGTCCAAAGCTACAAGAAAACTATTTCCACTTTCATAGAAAGTTTTAATTTTCTTTTTCCACATCACAGATATCTTTGAAATAAGAGCAAAGTACTGTATGAAATTATTTGTTTTTGTTTTTTGTTTTATTTCATCAAAACTTTATAGAGACCCTTGTGCATCAAAAAGATGTTTAATAATTACAGTACCATTTGTTCTCCATCTTGTGTATGATTTAAAATTATCTACAGTCACTAAATTAAGAATATCTTGAGACAAGTATTCATTGACAGTAGATGGTTCATTTTTCCATTGAGATAACGCATAAATAACATCACGCCAAAAAAATATTTTTAATTAATTTAGAGATTACTTTTAATTTAGTTTTTCCTAATGAAAGTAACAGCATACCTCCAAATTTTCCAAATATTTGTTCAGAAACCAGTTTTGCCATAAGCCATCTTCGTTTATTAAGAGGCGCCTAATCTAGGTAAGTTTTATATAACACACAAATGAATGCAGATGAATCATATTTAATCCCCCTTCCTCAAAAGAAGCTATAAGTGTGTCTCTTTTAACTCTCTCAGTTTTACTGCCCCAAATAAACTGGAAAAATAATGTATTCAGTTCCTTTTCTATATGGGGTGGAGGATTTGGCAAAGCTGCAAAAAGATGAATGAATTTAGGCAAAAGCAAGGACTTTATCAAAGTAATTTTTCCAATAATGGATAAATTTCGTCTACTCCACAAGCCAAGCAGTTTCTTAACTTCCTTTAACTTCATCGAATAATTAAGCTCTACTTTTGGTACATGAATTATTATTATTATTATTATTATTATTATTACTATTTTTACTTTTAAAATTTATATATTTATTATTATTTTCTTTTAATGCAATTTCAAGCATCTTGGGGTTTGTATGCGAGTATGACTTTGTGTACAATAATTGTGATTGTAAGTAAGTGTCTGTGTGTGCATGTGTGTGTGTGTGTGTTGTGTAGGGAACACATGTAGAGATCAGGACACAAAAGAATTTAAGATCATGCCCCATACGCCAGGTCAGGTGGTGATGTAGGGGAATATGTACAATCCTGATACCTTGTGTTCAATAATAAATAATAATAATAAAAATGAAAAAAAAAAAAAAGAATCTGGAGATCGTTGTTATTCGTCGATCGGAGATTACACTCAGTATTCGATGATCTTAGTTCAGTTATGTATGAGATATAATCTGGAGAAAGATCGTTAAAAGACTTGTATTTCATCATTCCTTTAAAATAAAGACTTCGTTTTTGTATAGGTAGCCATTTCATACACGAAAACAAAACATCTGAGGGAGTCACAACAGAAAGTTTCAGTATTATTTGGGCTGCCCTTTTTTGGAGTCTGTCAATTCTGGACAGATTTTAATTTGATGTGTTCCCCCATATGGTACAGCCGTAATCTATAAGTGTTAGTATATAACTCGAAATATAAATTTCAAGTGATTGGGGCGATAGAAATTTCGATAGCAATTTTAACAGTTATTCTGTTGACTATCATTGCACATAGGTTATCGATATGCGCATTCCAGCTGAGGTGTTGATCAACGTAGACACCAAGAAGTTTCTGATTTTTGACAATAGATACGTCTAAGCCATTTTGAGTTTGAATTAAATCCATGTTTTTCCAATTGCCATACACTTCATTTTAGAGATGTTAATATGCATTTAGTTTTGATGACACCAAACTGATATATTGTTTGAGGTCGATTTGAAGATTATTTTTAATAGAGTCTAGAGATTTACCAGATAAATGCAATGTCGAATCATTGAATGAACGATGGGATATAGAATATGAAGGCGATTATTAACTGGGAAGGTAAGGTACAGTGTGTAAGAGGTAAAGTATGTGGTGGGGAATTATGATTTTGTTTAGGCTGCTATCAAATACTAGCTCGAAGTTATATATGAAACAGAATATTCCAGTGAGCACCATTTATCAACGAAGGGTTAACCAGACTCAGTCGGTAAAATACCGATTTTATTCTGCATACTAACCTGGATGGTACAAAGGATAAGTGCCTTACTGGATATTATCTTTCTAATGATGATATGAACTAATACGTTTAATCTATATGGCGTATTTTGTATTAAACGAATACTAATTATTTATTAATTACAAGACACCAGTAAAGCTGCGGATACATGATTGCCATCAAACTATTTTTCTCATTGATCTTAAACCCTGTGAGTGTATAACATCAACCAGCTGTTGATGTTATTCAGTTCTGGACCAGTGTAGCATGTCTCATTAATTTCTTTGTCAAGAACAGTTGAGTGATATTTAAAGCTAATTAGAATTAGGCTAACACTGTGTTGTGGTATTGCGTTAAAACATAAGATGAGACGTCGTGTTCTAACTATCAATAACTTGAATATTCTTTTTTTTTGAGGGGGGGGGGGCACCCCGCCCCCTATTAAAAAAACTAGAAAAACTATGTTTATGTATGTGTGTGTTCCACCTGATGTGTTGTTTTGTGTTTTTTAGACTTTTTTTTCAACTTTACCCTAACCTTAATTTTTTCCCATCGGGATTATATACTAATAGAGGGATATTTTAGTCCCTAATGTTTCTATGGAGGGGTGTCCCGGGCTTTGAGGCCCATCATGGATCTCCTGCCTCCTTTAAAATTTCAGAATTAACCCTGGCTAGGGGTTCCCTATATCCTTTGTGTGCTATTTGTGTTGTGCTATTTGTATGTGCTATATGTATACATATAATATATACATTGTGTCTTGTTAGGATAGCCGTCCTAGATCAAATTTCCTAGTTGTATAATTTTCTCTATTTTTTTAAAAACAGACCCCTAAACGGTCTTTGTTTCTTATATATTTAAAATTTAAAACATTTTCATCCTTTTGAATTTGGTACAAAACATGGTGTAATTAAGTTTCATTTTAAATGGTTGTTACCAACCTTATTGTTTTAGAGTTGTACTATTATGTTCCATGTTTTGTAATCTTCCTTATTTATCCAATAGGACTACTTTGATCGAAACTAGATCTGTACATTTATTTATTTTATTTGTAGGTCACCAGTATCCTCTTGAGGGCCCTGTTTCCCTTCTATATAACGTTTTTTTTTTCTATAACAATTACCTGTCCGCATGCTCTCATATTCCTAAATATGTACTCTGCTATTTCATCCCGTGGTTTAGTGTTATAAATCCCATCAAAATAAAAAATTTGATTGTTATTGCATTGCTGTGTATTTTAATTTTTCCAATGATTTCAATTATTTCTGTTTTATTTTTTTCACAATTAGTGATAGTATGAATTTTTGTAAAAGGTAAGATTTTTACACAATGCACATTTTGGCGATACTCTGACCATATGCTGTCGCACTCCGAGGTCTCCTGTCAACCACGCATCATGCATGTATTTGAACAGGATACTTTTCATTTTAAGTGATTTAAGTCTGACCCAGTTTCCCCAGGCCCTATCCCAATCTACGATAATGTGTTTCTGTTCTATGTTATCCATTTGTATGTTGATTTTGTGTCAATTTCCCATAATTCTTTTGCGTCCCTATATTTTAGTAACAAATATTTTATGGAGCTTAATTTCCTTGGCACCTCTATTAACTTATTTAGTTTATTGTTTCTGTACATGTCTGTTCTCTGCTTTATTGAGAGCCCGTAGAAATATATATAGAGACCTTGCCAAGCTATTTTTTGGCTCTGCTTTAAGTTCTTTAAACCTGTTTAAAATGTTGGTGTATTTAATCAGGGTTGAATGGGGGAGGCCTAGGCCTCCCCACTTCTCTTCCCTGTATAGTATTTCTTTGTTTATGTAGTGCATTTTAAAAGCCCATAAATATTTGATAATTCCGTTATCTATGTTTTTAAGCGTTGCGTTTGATATGTCTAACGATTTTAATTTATAATTAAGGTGCACATACATATAGTTTTTTTCTACTTGTGCCCGTTCCAAAAGGCATAGTGGCGTGAGTGCCAAGATTTTTATATTATCTTATATTTTCTCCCTGATTTCTTTGAGATTTTGTTCGTTCTCACTTTCCCCAAAATTTACTCCTAATGTTTTAACTCTGTCTTTAATTAAGGGAAGAGGAAGCCCATGTCGCTTACCTCTCCAGTAACCTAACAAAAATATTTGTTTTGCCGGGGTTTATTTTACAACCCGACACCTTACCAAATTGGTTAAATTCCTTGAACAATTCATCATAGGAATTTTTTTCTTGTACAAAGTTAGTGCAATCATCAGCAAGTTGTAGCATTTTTACCTCCTCTTTAATATTTGGAACCCTGATTCCTTTAATCCTTTGGTTTTTCCTAATTTTAATACTAAGTAATTCTATTGATATTACATATAATAGCTGAGATAGTGGGCATCCCTGCCTCACTGATCTTTTAATTTCAAATTTTTCCGTTCTTGTTCCATTTACCTGTACACATGAGTTGATATTTCTGTACAGGGTTTTAGTCCAATTTTCTCCGACGTTTGACATGATTAATAACACACTTTTTTTAATTGTAGCAACCGATTAGTGCGCGACACGCGTCGTGTACTAACCCGGGTGGAGTATGTACGTGATTTTTTAAACCTGTAAAATAAGCTTACTTTTGCCAAACGGAAATCTATAAAAAGTGGTATGTTGACTCCCTCAACTACTTGTCTTGATGTGACACCAGCACCACATCACTTCAGCATTCCAGTTAGACACTAGAACAAGGCACAATGTTTATGTGTTTTTAAATATTCTGTACTAGTATTATTTTAAATATAAAATAAGTACCCCAACTATTGTAATGACTGCCCGCGTGAGGTGTGTCTGTCTTACGAAGCTCAAATGTTACTATGTGTTTGTTTCTCCCATCTTATGTTGTTGTTGTTTTTATTCTGCTTTGTCTTTTCGTTAGTGTGTTTGACGATTCACACATTTATATTGTTCGATTCTGAATTTTGGAATTTATCACAATTTTTTCACAACTAATTGCAACAGAATATGAAACCTAAGTATGATTTATAAATACATGCATATTTATTTCTTACTTTAATTTTTGTCCAACAGGAACGTGTGGGCATCCATGTCTTACAAAAACATACCTAGCTGCTTTACTCATGCAACATAAACTTATATAACGTTTTAGGAAATATTGCTCATTTTTATGTCCTGATTATAGTCACCAAAACTAGTAAACTGCGATGATACATATCCTATTTTAGGTTGCACTATGACTCGATCTTTCGTTTGTTTGAGTTCCAATACTTCTACTACTATTCCATCTCTGGAAGAAAGGAGAATCCTACGTAAAAATGGCCTTGGGGAAAAAAGAGTTATTATTCCTACTGATGCTTTGCATGACCAAGTGAGACAGGCCATACTAAGGTAATTATGTTTTCCAGAAAGTAATGAAAGGTGATAGGCATTTTTTTTAATGAAGGAAACAAATGAAGTACATGCGAATAAATGCTTGTATGTTACGTTCTACATCTGAAAAGAATGAACTGTAAAAATAAAAATAAAAACAGCAAAGTAGGCACTATGTAACTCGGTTGCCGCCTCTAGGTTCCTCATCTAGTTACAGTTGAAGTCATAAAAGAGAAGATACACCATCGCTTGTTGATGTGAGTTAGATCTACTGTTTCTCTTGATGAAAATGTCTCTTTCAAATTGTATCTCTATGTGAACTTCTATTCACAATATACAGATTTGTTTTAGTCATAGAAATTAACTCCTCTCAACAATGCGAACATGTACAAATTCCCATCTTCAAGTTGTTCCAAGCATCACCATGAAAATAATATTCTAACTGGAAATGTTTTTCTCTAATGTTTACTTCCAATATTTTGTCTTGGTAAATCAAACAATTAAGTACTTATTGCTAAACCATTAAGCTTGTGTGTGAGTGGGAGTGGCGGAAGCTAATATTTGTTGGACCATAAATTATGCGTTACGCTCCTATTGATCTTTAAATAGAATATTCCACAAAATAAAAGTTCAGAAACACTATGCAAAAAAATTTGAAATGTACATATTCGTATATATTGTCTATTTTATTTATAGACTTAACTGTATCCCTTTTTGCGATTAGTTTTAATACTGTACTTGTAAGACCAGGTGTTTTTATTAACGTTTTTGCGGACAAGGAACATTTGGTTGAACAAGCTATGTCCTACGGTTTACTTGCCAAAATCAAGTAAACGTTGTTACGTGCTTAGGCTCGAATAAACAGCATCATAGAAAGAGTGAAAATAACAAGCTTGTAAAAAAACGTAATGAACAATTTATTGAGTACAAATATTTTCATAAAAGATAAATAAACTTACGGTTTTAAGAATCAAATCCAAAGTCAATCCAAAAAGAATTCACAATATAATCCACTAGTGGAATTGCAAAAGTCCTGATAACGAAATGTCCTAATAGTTCCAGATTCGAATCTTGACGAATCAATCCAAGATGGAAGAGGATGTCACGTGATGAAGTCAGTTCTGGTTTCATGATAATTCAATAAGCACAAGTATTTTCCAGATAAATAACACAATAAATTCCTCTTGATCCAAACGAATTGAAATAAAAAAAATTTCCGCACAAGGTAATTTAAAATAACTCAAACAATAACACACATCTTTGTATTCTAAAAGCCCAAATCTACTACTAAACAGCTCGCTCTCACACACAACTATATACTGTTTTTTTACGTAAACAGGAAGGGGTCACGTGATATTCTACAAGTTTTAGAACAAACCCACGTTCATAAAGTCAGGTACACACCACATGAGAATCAGTTATTTCCGCTCTCAAGAACTGAAAATAAAAAGATGTTGACAAAAAAGCTCCAAAATGTCCTTGGAATCAGCAAATCATTTTAAAAGCTTGTTTACACTCTGAAACAAGGTCAGAAATAAGGTCAACATCTGATGTTTACTTGTAGAGTATAGGTCAACCCAATTTTCTAGAAAATATCTCCCAATTAATGAATTTTAAACCCAAAATGTCAAATTTGAATCTGACAAAAAGAAATAAATGACTTAAATCAACTATACGTAACAACGTATAAACCAAATTTTAGATACGTTCACAAAACAATATTATCTGAGTACAGATAATTGCATGATATTCAAGAAGTTACTGCAATATAAGACTCGGTGACGATTCATGTCAGTACTCAACATCATCCATTCAATATTTCCAGCTTGAACCAACCTTCCAAATAAATGTAACCATGTTTTAGGGAGTTCGGTACAGGTCGCATATACATCAGGCCGATTCAGAAGAGCATCGCTATAATTGACATAGAAGATTCCTTTGAAGAGCAAGAAAAGTGTTTGTCTTGTTCAAGCATGGTACCTATAAAGGACCTGAGAGAACACATGCAAACTTGTCAGGTAAGTTAGTCTGATTATCAATTAATTATATCACGTATTTTTCTCATGTTAAGGCTTTAACATTAATCGAACAGTATATTACCTCCGTTTATATACAATTCATGTATATTAGACAAAGGTGCAATTTCTAAGTGCTGTCATCTTCGCAAGGCAAGGTTCCGATATGACCTATCACCGACTCGGCGTATCGGGCAGGTATTTCTGTGTTTCGTGTCTATGAATTTCACTGGATGCAAAGGCAAGCCACCGCATCAAATCAAAATTAAGTTGTTAAAATGTGAACACTGTTCCTACATGATCGAGACAAGGGGAGCACACAACTAGAATGGACTGATAAGTAAGCAATGTTCTAGTCCCAGTCCGTGATTGCACAGTTTTCTTTCTCAAATACACCTGTAATGGTTTCACTCTGGTACATAGTCATACTTTCGAGGTTAAACATACAAAGTATCATTTTAGGTCAATTACCTCCATTATTTTCGGCCAGTGTAGAATGTACCACGCTATTGTTTACTTGGCATTATGTACGATGGGAGGCAGTTCAAGAAATCCAATAGATGTTGCTAGGACAAAGCACCAGTATCCATGTTCTATTCACCAACGTGTAGATAGGATTATCATATCGGAAGCTTGGCTAGCGAAGATTAAGTGCTGTGTAAATGAAGTTTTGCTTTGCGTTCCTGTTGAGATTTTTTATATAAACTTTACTGATACCTAGCCAGAATCAAAGGGTATATGAATTTCGTTTGGCTAGAAAATGCCTGTTGTTTAGATCACTAAATTTATACAGAGTTTATGCAGAGTAGTTTCGTAATGTTGGGGATTGAGAGTGTTATTGCTAAAAACGTACCCACATATTTTTTTTTAATGATTTTCAGAAATCAGGAGAAGATGCAGGTTTAATTGACATTTTCAAGTAAGTTGTATGTCTTTCAACATAGGTTTTAGATCTACTTGACTCAGGTCTAGACAATTTGTGTGACGTTCTTCTGTCCATCCTTCAGTACTTGTTTATTTGCCTGAAATGATACATATTTGTGTAGAGTGTGTAAGTAATTCCCTGTACAGGTGATAAATGATTCATATGTATGTAGAGTATAGTATAGTTGCATGTACAACTGATATATAATTTACATTCGTACAGTTCCTACAAACTTTATATGTAATTTACTGGAAGTAGACTGCATATAAATGTATTGAATCCACTAAACATCACTATAGAGCATCACTTTAGTGAAAAAGAAAGTGAGGCTCCAGTGCAGATTGATCATGCATTATACATTGTCCCCTTTACTTTGTCCACTGGTCACTACCCATGTAAAATAACTAAATGTCCTGTTGGTCGATTTTTTTTACGCGATGTTTTTTTGCATTGTCAATCCTCTTGCATGTTACAGAGTCTGATGATGGAATTTATTCATCGTTAATTAATAAATATGCCACTTTATAGTCATTTTAGTTGTGTCCTACACAGATTTCAACTATTAAAATACATTTATTATCTAAAATATGTCTTGTACAATGCATATGATTTTTATAAAACTTACAGGACGACATAAATCGGAATCGATCTATATATAATCGTCAGATTGTCAAATGTTGTAAACATATTTATGTGTTTTCAGCGATGTTCCAGCTAACGCTAGTGAGCAGCCTGGTGTTGTAACAACACATAACACCAGTTGTCTAGACCCCCCACTTATCAACTTATCAACACTGGTGAAATGTACAGTAATGTACCCACACTTCAAGATTTAAGACAACAGGATAATGTCGTGGCCACGTTTCCCAGCTCTGGGACCAACGAGCATGCTGGTATAGTAGCGACAGTAGTCCGTACCAGTGAAGGGCATGGTGCTGGATCAAGAAACACTCAACATCACGATGAAGTAACCGGACATTCCGACATTGGTGATCTGCATTCTTGTTTAGTTGACAACATGGCTGTCATTTTGGAAGAAGTGTAAGATGTTTTTTAAAAATTGTTTTGGAAAGATCAAATTATGAGATGCCATGTTGTATGGTTGCTGTATATACTTATGCTTAGAAACAAATCGATCAATAGTCTGTGATCAAAGTATATCAAAAACAAAATTTCATTCTTGAGGCCAATCTGTGCCTTTTCATCGACACACTACTTTATATGAGACAGTGGAAATTATTTTGTCTAGATGGGTCATAAAAGCGCATAATAAGATGCAGGTAACTCTAATTAAATCATTTTACATGCTGGATTATGTATTGTTGTGCCAAGTGACCTGTTTATAATTACATCTGAAAATAGGTAACTATTTGCTTAACATTAAAGACTGGTTTAATACAAACACACACATACACACACGTCAATAAGCACCGATTGCTAATATGTCTATCAACTAGTTAATCTTGTTGGATATCTTCTGCTTTGTTATCCAAGTAAAATACATTAATTCATGTATATAGCTTGACTTTAATTACATGTTTTCAGTAGATATCTTTATTTCTCACTGCCACATGCATATGAATGAGTGATTGTCCTTTGAATTAGAAACGTTAGATACAACTGACAAATTTTAAGATTCTTAGACTCCGTTGCTTTTCTTTTCTCTTGTTGCAGTATATATTGATGCCTTCTTAGGTTACAAAACTACACCTGAATTCAGTAATTTAAGTAACTTGACTTGCTCTTTTTTGTTGCCACAGCAAGGACATTCATGACCCAGTAGCTGTCTTGCGCCATTTTCAGAACTCTGTTATGACTGGAAGACAGTTAGATCAATCATCGTTAACAGAACCGCTGGAGGGTGAAACCCAACCCATCTATGTGTCGCGGATGAACATGTTTACAACGGGAATTGAGGAGATATTGGAAGCGCCAAACCTTCTGGTACCCCTTGAGGTGACATTCTATGGAGAAGAGGCTTCCGACCTAGGGGGACCAAGGAAGGAGTTCCTCACTCATATGATGAAAGAAATAATAAAAGAAGAATGGATACTCTTTGAAATGACTCAGGAGGGTGCATACAAACTGAAAGATGACTCAGGTGGTTTTCAAAGGAAATACTATTTTGGTGCAGGACTACTTTGTGGTAAGTGTTATATTTTCGTTACTTGCTGCAGATCTAAATTTTACTATGTTGGTCATCATTCGGCTATCGATGGACAACATATTTGCGATGTGAATATTAGGCAGAGCACAATATGCTTTCATGTTAATGTTTGTGGTAAATAGCTTTGGTCTGCAATTTGATAAGCAATTGATAAAGCAAATCGTTTGCAGTATAAATGAATGGTATAGGTTATTGAACACAAGTATATTCTCTCTCTCTCTCTCTCTCTCTCTCTCTCTCTCTCTCTCTATATATATATATATATATATACTTACCTATATATAAAGCGATCCTAACTGTTTCAGCAAAAATGTTTTTGACATTCTTTAACTCCTTTACCTCAGTTTCAGTGTACACGACATGCATGCTCAATACATTGCTATTTTTAGTGTGAATTCATGCGTCACGCGTATTTCAACACCTAGTAAGATGTGATTGTGATTACCCACATTTCTTGCTTAACAGGCTTTGTCTCGTTTTTGGAGTTAATAAGCGTGAAACAGAAAAAAATGATTCATTTGGTTTAAATATATATTTCATTTAATATCACACGCGCATCATCTTTGTTACTTTTCTATTCTTGTTAACAATATTTTTAGGTTTGTCATTGATGCAGAACGGGCCTCTACCATGTTTCCTAGCAGAAGAATAATTAGAAACGCTCCTGTCCCACAACTTAACACCAGTCCAGGAACAATTTAGAGATGGCTTAGAGATGGTTTTGTTGATGTAAGCACAAATGGGTATCTAAACTTTACCAAACCTGCAGCTGTAACCCTGACCTATACAACTCTTGTAACCTCTTATCATTATACACTAAAAATCTTGGCAGTGATTTTGGGACAACAAAATACTACATAGTTTGTTTATTAAATAATGATTGTAAACATTGTGAAGGTTATTATAAAAGCATAAGTTTATCATGCATTAGATTATGTGAATATCAACTAATCTCATTAATCTTTATAAATTTAGTACCCCTCATATTTTCCAATTCTTGATAGGTAAACTGAAGATGCGCATAACTGGATAAGAATCAAACTGATAATATAGTCTTATATGCAAAAAAGAAGTTATGGTACAAAGTCGCTTTTGTTATTGCAACCTTGCCAGTCAAACAGTTTGGGTCAATTACAACTTTTGATGTATTGAAATGTTACTTTTCAGTTAATGCGCCGAAAGCCGTGTGTTAAATATCTATTCAGGCCTTCTGCAAGGTCAACTCTGACGCAGCGAAAATTGATCCATATCCTTAAACCAGTATTCTCAGATATCGGATCTAACAGAAGACTAAAGGAGGATGCTACATATCAGAAATTCCTAGCATACCTTAAAGAAGTTTCAGGTAAATATATAACATGTGTAGAGAAAACAAGAAAGAGGTAGTTCTGAGTTCATAGATTATAGATATACATTTATCAAAATGAAATATGGGGTAAATGTTTTTCGTTTGCGCCATGGTTATATTTGAAGTAGTTTCTTAAAGATTATTATTAATATAATGATATTACATGTTTACTCCTGAATTACTCCATACTATCTAAATTGTATCTGTGTTCAGTCCGTTGTACCTATGTTGTGTTAGATTATCACGATTACTAGGACTCCAGTTTATACACATTTTGAAAGACGTTGGATGCGAAAGGTTTATATAGCCTCTACATAGAGGTGGACAGTTTCTTATTTTACATTCACATTTCTACGACTTATTGTAAAACAATATGTTCAGTCCTTCTTTGTGGCAGCTAGCTAGGTTTGCTTAAACGATGTATATATATATATATATATATATATATATATATATATATATATATATATATATATATATATATATATATATATATATATATATATATATATATATATGTATGTATATATATTTCTCATAGTGTAGTGTAAAATCTGTGACATTTACATTTCAGTAAGTTTGAAGTCACATGTTCAAAAATAAAATATATTGCTTTTTGTTTCACATGAAATATATTCGATATTAACATGTGAAAACAACAATTATAATTTTATTAAATAACAAACTTGCTGTAATGTTTATTGTATGAAACCCAGTCCTGAACAGAATGCTAGAAGAATCACTCTTCAGCACGCAACCACCATCCCTTATGTTTGTATTCACCGCACTGTGAACGGCATTCAGTATGCACATTCAAAACTTGAATTACACTCGAATTCACTCCGATTAGTCTGTATCTTTGGCCTTGGGATAAAACATTTAAATAGTTGGTATCCATTTCACTATACTGCAAGTTTTCTTTTTAAAATTTTCATTTCGTATTTTAGGGAAACTAATCGGTTGTTAAATTTTACAAAATCTGCTGGTTTTCGCGTTATTCCATATATATATAAATTGTATTGTTTTTTATAGGTGGTAGAAGAGGAACGGAGAAAGCCAAAGTTACATTGGAGAAAATATTACAGTTTGTGACGGCATCTGCAGAGATACCAGTTTTAGGATACTACATGCCACCCAAGATAGAATTTTTTGATGATGGAAGTATGCTTACTAGAAGTTCAACTTGTATAAATGTCCTTTATTTATCTTTGGGATATTTACCTGATTATACTGCATTATTGTCCTTTTATGACTATGCATTTTTGAACGAATACTTCGGAAAAATGTAATCTGACATTTTTCACCTCAGTCAAAATCTGATTGGAGATAGGAAATGAAAAAAAGCAATTTCTGACTGAATCCACATTTTACAATCACGTCGATAATAATTTTTCATAACGCGTTTTTTCTAATGAAGTTGTTCGTTATTTTTTATACATACAATTTATTTTCATACCGTCCAACTTGTAAAAGATCGTTCCAACTGGTTTCAACAACCATCACATGTGTACGCGAAAAATCTGTAACACGTCAATGCTTTTATTTTCTTCATGAGTCTAATGCCCATTTAAGGTAGTTTATGTTACATACACAATAACATTTATAACAGTGTTCGATTGATCAAATGAAGCGAGTTCACACGACATACGACAGGGGTCACTAAATTTTAATACAACAAATACTTCCACAAGTCAAGTTATCAAAACACGGTCGGCACTTAATTAAGTTTTCGGACATAGCTGTTAAGAAAGATTGACGCATTTTACGTTTAATTACAAGAGGACACATTGCATGTATACTGATTACACTGAAAAGAAACTTAAAGATATAACTAGAACACAAATTTCAGTTGATAAATAAATTATTTACTTTGTATTTATTTATTAAAGTACTGCCTCCACTATTGTAAGTGACATTTCCATTGATTGAAATTAACTTAGACAAAAATGAGGATACATATATAATCAATCATGGAGGATTACAATAATATACACCTAACAGAACGGAAAGTTTTATCCCCGAATTACACAGAAGAATGCTTGATAATGCTGACAGAATCTGTATAAATACGAATAAATAATATCATACAGGTAAGATGAGTACTCTGCGGAGATTTCAGATGAATTAAATCTAAAGCATGTTCTATTACTGCTTATTGGATTGTCATAATTTAAACAAATATCAACACTATTAAATAAGATTTTGGTATAGTCGGACATACCTATTAAGAGTAGGTTTGATACTCCGATTTCAGTTGACGAAGTCTTGCGCAAATTATTACTTTATTAATTTAAACATAGAGCTGTATTATATCACAGTCTATTGAATAAGGAACACAATTATGTTATTAATACATTTGTAATCTTTCAAATAGATGAATTTAATTAAAAATAGAGGATTGTAAGAAAGTTGTAACAGACGTTTAAAATACTGCTTTGAGCAATTGCAGAAAGTTAAATCACCCCATATAATCACTGGAAATGTAGTAGAATACATGAATTATCAACTTCAAACTTCCAAAACCTCGACTACAGAATCTAAAGCATGCAAATATGGTTCAATGTCAGAAAGGTTAGCTACGTTAATTCCACGCATTTTGGCATTGAAAGAATGCAACTGTTCTTCATTAAGTAGCTCTATTGATGGCACATCGATATTGTCTTCAACGCTTGGCTCAGGTAACGGTGCATCTGGATCCATTCCATACTCTGGTAGAGCGTCCTAAATGAAGAAACAAAAACTATTTTGTCTGCAATATATTCATTCATTTTCTTATAATAAAAAAAACAATTCAAAGACAATTAAATTTGGCTATTAAGAAATGAATTCGTTTAAGAGAATGAGCTACGGTGGCTCAGTTATAACTTCCAAATATCACCAACAAATGTTAGGCTAAGAGAATAGCATATACTGTCTTGCAGAACCGACAAAAACGAATTTTTAATTTGATCCCTGCATGGTAAACTCGTGAAAGTTTTCCGTGCTAAAAGAAATTGTTCCTCGATATTGGACAAACAGTTTTCTGAAACTCTATAAAATTTGTCGAATACTGTCTGTTATTTTATATAAAGCAGATATGTTACAATCAGATGTCCTTTAATTGCTATTTTTATTGACATGCATGGAATTTCGCTTCTTTATATTGTTATTGTAATGTTTTGCCGATTGTAAATTTGGTATGGTTTATGATCTTGATATAATATATTTTGAAAATACAAGTACTTTCTACATTGTGAAGTTTTAGTCATTTGTTATGACTCTGGTAATCACATATACTGCCAATTAGAAGTACACACACACAGACATTGATAAAATAATGGTAGGCATTTTAAGGAGCGTGCAGATTGTATAGTATCCAGTTTTAAATCGCTTCAGTCATGCTGGTTTCTTTCTTGACCAATATGCCACATTGCTTAATATGCGACAAGCTTCTCACCTGATCTAATTCTTCGAAGTATTCGTTAGCAATTACTTGATTCTCGTTAAATATACGCTGCAGTCCAAGTATAAATAGCTGGCAGGGAGTCTTGTTGTTCTCAGTTCTCAATTTATGATTGTTCCATGAATTCATAAACTTGAATAGTCTGTCATTTATCACATTTTTGTACACATAATGCAAGCAGAAGACATGTTTCTCCGAATCTAGATCAAAAAAGCCATTGACTTCCAATGACACAAAAAGCTCATAAAATAAAGAAAGCACAGCATTATACACATCACGCCATAGCCTCTCTATCCTCGAATTATGGACACTTTTTCCAGTTAGAAAACTTCCCCTATTAAGGCCCCGACGAAGGTGTGAGAGCATGTACTGAGCAACTTCACGGTTTTCCACACCCATGTCCCCTCTTACTCGGGAAGGAAGGCCCCATCTGGAAACGGCTTCAGTGAAATGGTTTAAAACGGTTGAAGCTCTATTATCACAGTTGCAGGCAAATTGTATTTCGGCCTGTTCTTTGTTTACACAAATGGAGTAATAGCTTGCATTACTTGGAATAACAGGCGAGTTTCAACTGTACCAATGTTTGAAGCTGTTTCTGTTCCAAGCTTATTAATATTTATCTCCCAAACATGTTAAAATCCTAAATATCGGATTAAGCTAATACTTACATTAACAAGTAACTAACTTCCATTGATGGATCTGATGTTGTGATGTCCTTGCCGAAGTTTCATGATATACGTCCGAAACTATTTAAGAGAACTGATTGATTTTTTTTTATGCTGTAACTTTTTTTCCTTAAATGTGTTCAGAATTAAAAGGTTTTATCTTGGAGATGCCAAGATATAGAAAATTTGGAACACAATTATGTGTCTTTTAATTTTAGAATTTCGGGACCTAGTAAATTAAATTAACAAAACTTTGGGTACTGACAATAAGAGATTACACACAACTTTAATGTTTGCGCATGTCATGTAACTGAGTGGAACATTACCGTATCAGTTTGTGATTGCCATCCATATGCCACAAGGCAAGAGGGGTCGGAACTGAATAAACCCTTCGCTCTATACACCGTAACTGCCTCAATTGTTGTCCAACCGGATCTACAGTTCTAACTGCTCTCCTTATTCTATCTCTTTGTACATGGATACCTTTTGAAATGAGATGACCTTCGATTGTCTTTAAACCTAAAGAAACAAGTATTTAAAACATGACTACAAGCATTGAATTCATTAAAAAAAACTTATTTATTTATTTGCAGATATAACATTTACAGTCTTTATACCATTCCAGGATATAATTAAGGATCTAAATGAATTAAAATTGTATTGGTCTCTTTCCACAGAATGACAGTTGCAAACCTAAACTACTTGTTTGCCATACAATGAGGTTTTCATTTTGGGGGCAATTAAAATAATTTCCTATCTAAAATTGTATTTATATACATATAATTATTTTATTCTAAAAACCTATAAATGTATCCAAACATTGGGAAGCGTACAATTATTCAGAATGTGAAAGTCTCTATAAAGTCGTGATCTAAGTTGCACACTTTCGCCTTAAGAGTTAATGATAAATGCTTGTGTAAATAATCATACTCACACCTATAAGCACGCTTTTGTTGTTGTATTTTTCAAGCTTAGTAGTGTCCAGATCGCTGCAGAGGTAGCAGACCACTTGACTGAATTTGAAATTTAATAGGATAAATGTATGCAAGATCGTCTGTTTGTTGAATCTGATTAACTTCGGACCAATACTTTCAAGACAGTCAAATGCCTTAAAGCTTTACATGCAAATCGAACTGCACTTGGTAGTCTATGACAATCACCGGCAGTTAAACGATATCGTCACAGTTTAAGAAAGCACTGATCATGTTTTAAAGGAGACCAGAAAGCAATAGAAATACAGAATAATAAAAACAACACAATAGAAGGAAACCTTATTCTGAAGTATCATGTGACCACAATGCCAATATTTAAATATTGGCATATGTTCTATGAGCTGAATTTCCGCGATCTTGTGTGCAAAATTTCCGCACCTATTCGGTTAATCTCGTGATGTGACGTCATAGCGACTCTTAGCAGCCCGACTGGCGATTTTGTATTGCTTACGGGTGTAAATAGCACATTAAAAAAGGCTGTGGACAACACTTTTTTCTCTTTTCGAAACGATAAAGGCATAAAGAATGTAGGGATACATTATTACAAGCGAGTCTATTTCAATGCAACACAATACAACACTCCGTGCTCATTACATTTCACAAAGGAATGCTACGAGAGGGATCCGGAAAAATAGCAGCTCTATACTAAAAGTTAAAACTGTTCCAGACAGATTTGATATAATCCAGTATCCATCGCCTTTCGTTGTTATTTTCATGCATCAGTACTCATTAGCTAAATTTTGGGTTCATTCAAGCATGATATGTGCTTCTTCTTCGCCATAAAACACTCCAAGAAAGCAAATGTTCATTGGTCACGTATTAGTCTTTCAAAATGTATAACAAAGCCCCCCTCCCCTTCCATTTTTAATACTTTTGGAAAGAAGTGTGGTGTTTTAAATGCACTAAGAGTCGCGAATCATGATTTCTAATAAAATTAGTTTCGATATCCCAGAAGAAAACAAAAAGAGAAGAAAAAAAACAGTAGGAAAAAGAAGATTTCTTATATATAGAACTTGGACGAATAATGCTTATGCACGTATGGCCGGTAACATGAGACATGTTGATCAAATAAAATCAAGATTTAATCTCTTTAGTTAATAGATCTCGCTTTGTTGAAGCAGAAGAAACTCGCGCAGAACTTGAAGAAAGAAAAAAATACACGCACATTCATTAATGTGGATAAAATCACTTTATGCTGATTGGAAAACGTGGCTCTTGTTTATAAAATACGAAAAGAAATACTTGCCTTTGCTTTGCTCTGCAACTGTCCTATGCAAAAATCTCAGCTGAATGCTGTAAATACGACCGTCGATTCTGTTTCGGGGTGCTGACATCATACGTCATAGATAACAGCGCCCCCCTGTGATTGTTTGGATTTACGCTAGTTGATTCGTAGTTTGATCAGATGGTTTACTTTCAATACGTTTCATTTAATACCACATCATTTGGAATATGATTTCCAAATCATATTCTGATCATTCCATTCTGCTCTTCAGACCATTTCAACTAATGCCAGATCATTTGGAATCTGAATACATTATTTCTTTTTTTTGGGTTAAATCATTTAATTCAAGACTACATAATTTCATTTAATACTACGTCATTTGGAAGCAGAATTCATCATTTCATTTGTTGAGTTAAATCATTTTATTTCATACTACGTACTTTCATTTAATAATATATCGTTTGGAACCAGATTTCATTAATCCGTTTTGTTCTTTAAATCATTTTATTTAATACCAGATGATTTGGAATTTAAATTCATGATTTCATTTGTTGAGTTAAATCATTTCATGTTAGACTACATCATTTTATCTAATAGCACGTCATTTGGAAGCATATATCATCAGTAGTAATATGGGGCACTATAGCGACAATGGAAAATCCAGTCAAAAAGTGCTTGGGGCACTATGGCGACAAGATTTATAGCGACAAGGGAAAATCCAGTCAAAAACAGCTTGGGGCACTATAGCGACAAAACAGCTTGGGGTATTATAGCGACAAGGGAAATTGAACATAGTGGGCCTGTATAGCGACAAGGGAAATTGAACAGGGTGGGCCTGTATAGCGTCAAGGGAAATGGAACATAGTGGGTCTATATAGCGTCAAGGGAAATTGAACATGGCGGGTCTGTATAGGGACAAGGGAAAAAAGGGTGGCAATGAAAGCTACTATCTTTTCGAGACCTATGAGTGGCCCTGAAAAGGGCCTTTGGATACTTCTTCTTCTTTTATTTTCTGCCATTGTTCCACCACCTTTTGATTTTACCAATGATTCCTGTTTTTTTCTTCTTTTCTTCTTCGGGAATCCAGTCAGGATGTCCCATAGCTCTAAACTTTTCCTGAACTCTCATCCATCTTAGATTGAGTAGATCAAAGTCCTCTTTCGTCTTTTTGTTCTTTTTTTCCTTTCTCTCCTTAGACCAGTTTTCTTTAATCTGGATCACCTGTTCTTCCATCACCATTCTCATCATTGCTTCTGCTTTCTTTAGCCTGTCTAGACCCCACTTCACATATTCCCACTCTATCAGATGTAATGTTTCTTCTAGAAAACACCTGACTTTGATGACATGATCAAGTGCTTGCTTCAAGTCCCCTATTCTTATATATTTTCTTTTAATACGTCTTCTTAATTTCTGGTCTTCCTCCTCTATCATACCTTCTAATAAATCTCTTGCTAATTTCAGTTGGCTTACAAAGCCATGGTTACTCTGAAATTCTTCCTCAAGTCTTTCCACTTGATATTCTGCATCAAGGATCCCAAACCAGCTGTCTCGGAGTTGGATAAACAATTCAAAATTCATCTTGATGTGTTCAAAATTGAATGGCTCCAAGGACCGACGATTGCGTATATATATCTTAAGCACGGACGTGAAAGTAAACACCTCTACATTCACTTGTCATATTAGATACTATTCACAAATCCTATTATATACTATCCAAAATCACACCCTATACTAACCACACACACGGGGAAGCAGCCAAAACACACCATACTATATACTATCCAAAATCACACCCTATACTAACCACACACACACGGGGAAGCAGCCAAAAAAAACCATACTATATACTATCCAAAATCACACCCTATACTAACCACACACACGGGGAAGCAGCCAAAACACACCATACTATATACTATCCAAAATCACACCCTATACTAACCACACACACGGGGAAGCAGCCAAAACAAACCATACTATATACTATCCAAAATCACACCCTATACTAACCACACACACGGGGTAGCAGCCAAAACAAACCATACTATATACTATCCAAAATCACACCCTATACTAACCACACACACACGGGGAAGCAGCCAAAACACACCATACTATATACTATCCAAAATTACACCATATACCATCTAAATAGAGTCAGTGTTTATAATCACACTACTCCTCTCTCACACCCATTGGCAATTGACATAGTATTTCTTTTCTTGTTATTTGGGTAGCCCTGAGAAGGGCTGTTTTTAAAACTTCAAACTACACCTGGCTAATGCTGGCATCTCCCAGGTCTAGCCCCACACACACATCTCCTACTCCAATCATTCTCCCAATTCACTCTTGTGATTGGGAGCGCAGAGGGAGAATGAGTGGCTTCACCATCCCAATCTTCTGTTTGAGGGATAGTGAAAGTCTCTTCATTTCTGCCTCTATTCCGCAACCGTGGATGAGTCTGTGGTTGTTGCGGCTGAGGCAGTGGGGGCTGCGCCTGTAGTGAACGAACTGGTTCTGGTGAAGGTGTCCTCACTATAGGCTTGACTTCACTAGTTTGTCTCATCATGCGGTGAGGCAAAATTGACCTTTTCATTTCCTTCTCCTCTTCTTTCTTTTTCCTCTCCTCCTCTTCTTTAACTCTGATCTCTTCTTCTTCGGTCTCCATTGCCAGTTCGTCCAGGAGACGTCTAGCATTCTCCAGATGCATTTGAAGTTCTCTTAATTTCTGTACTCTATTCATCTTCTTTGATGCGCCAACGATAGGTAGCCAGACTGACGAGTGCTTTTTTATATATAGCACAAGCGCGGACGTGATGGAAAACACCCCCTAGATCCAAAAACTTACATTATCCCTATCATTACCAAAAAAACAAAACACGCGGACTTAAAAGAAAACACCCCACACTTTTATACTTGACTCCTATTAATTATAAATTGAACAAGTTATTTTGAAAAAAAATACGCTGTGCTTATAGACGCACTTCAAAATAAAAGTAAAATGAGATAGTGATTATAGACTCACTTCTAATTTTTTTCTAACTTCCTCACATACCATAAGCAAATTGAATGATTAATTCTTTTCGAGAATATTGGGTAGCCCTGAAAAGGGCTGTTTTTTTGTGTTTGTGTGTACGAGGAAGGATGACAATCTTTTATCGTCTAAGATTGCGTCCTCGTTTGGCTACACGATAGGGTCTGCTTCTTCGGAAAGAGAAAGAGAACTCTTTCGTGTCCACACGACAGTCGACAAAACTTCTGTCTGGTTCCTGCTGATGTTGTTGCTGTTGCTGATGCTGTTCTCTCTGCTCTCTCTGCTGCTTTTGAAGTCGATACTTCTCAGTCCATTCTTCTTTCTCTTTTTGAATTTCCTCTCTGAAGAGTTCTTCTATGAGGTCTTCCGTTACTTGTAGCATTCTTACATTCTCAATCTCTTCAGGCTTTGGCATCAGATTGTGTCTGATACGATGCAGAGTGACATAAGCTTCGTTCAGCTTAGCTAGTCTTGAGCACATCTTCGTAGTAGGATGAGTCAAACAATGGATGGCCAGACTGGAGACTACCCCTGCTTTATATGGTTCAAGCGCGGACGTGATGGAAAACACCCCTCTGCGGTTTAGGGTTTTGAAACGTTTAGATAGTTTGATGTGAGGGATAGAAAGAAAAGTCAAAGAGCATTTATATGAGTACAAATGTAAAACAAACGACAGACGCATTGGTTTTCAAAACACAACATTTTTATTCAAATAACAAACATTATTTCAAAGAACAAACATTATTTCAAAGAACAAACATTTTTTCAAAGAACAAACATGTTTTTCTTCTATAACTCTAATACATTATCTTTGACATGGTTGACAACCTTGTGAATTAAATTGAGATTTCCACTGATGGAAATCATTGGGCCATTGATGTACACTACGTTTCCTAGCTAAAGACAACAGATAGCCATAATGGTCACAAAACCATCGATCTACTTTGTCATCGTTTCGAGACGAATGACGATCAAAATAAGTCACTAAATGTTCTAAAGAATATCCAAGACTGCGATGATGCAGATAATAGACACAATATTGTCCACACACCATAGAATCTGTGCTTTGTAATTTCACATTATTGAATCGTGTCGTCTGGGCATTTCTTCTCACAAAGTCAATGATATCATCTTCGAAAGGGGGTAATCCATACGAATCAAAATACTCCGCACATCCCTCTTGAGGAAAGTAGACAGCTACCCAGTGAGTTCCTGGAAGATGACTGTCATCTGTGTTGATGACATAAGCTTGATTCTCTTGAGGTTTGCGATGAGGTAGTTCATCTTTAGCACACACGACAGGATTCCAAGAAGCAGTGTACGAACTACGGTTCAAAAGATAATAAAGTTCCCAGGTATCCATTTTTTGTTGTGTAGCCTTATTTTTTTTTTTCCCCTTTCTTCACAGGTGATGATAAGTCATCAATTCAATCCAGACTTTTTGTTTGAAACGGTCTGACAAGTAACTGATGGTTTGCTTCGTCTCTTTACTCTGGGCCAAGAGAGCTTCGATGCGATCAATTTCTCGAGCAAACAATGGAGGAGAGGAATGATCACGTAAGCCTTTATACCACTGAAGTAACACGGCTTCTTCTGAAATGAGACTCCAAGCTTCGTTCAGATAATCATCCAATTTTTCTTCTTGACTCATCATCATACATTTATCGTGTTGAATTTGACTGGGATGATCGATTTGACATCCATAACAATCTTTTTTAATCATGTCTCTCATTTTATCTTCCAAGTGTTGTGCAAAACAAGCCACTAACTGTTGTTCCTGTTCTGGCCATCTGGATTGCATGATCACTACTTCTTCTTTTTGGTCTTCGGGAACTGCTTTCTCTGTAACCTCCCATTCCATGGATTCTCCACTATTCAAAGAAGGACAAGGGTCTTCCATAGTGTCTAATAGTCTAGAATGACTTCTCTCAAACTGTTGATTTCTATGGTATTATCGAATTCGGCATACAGAATGACATTTACTGTATGGGGAAGAGATGGGTGATCTGCTGTTGCTGCAAACTGAAGTTCCACACGCAGTTGTCCTGATTTTATAGGGTGGAAATGTCCCTCGTCACTGCCTTGGTCTGGAGTGAAATCAAAACCCCACAAAGCGTAACCTCTTGCATAATCGTCGTAGGAAATACCGTGACTGGTGTTGGTTCCTAACTGTCCTGTGGCTTCGTACAGCGACAAGTACGACCTCAAGTAATTCTTCTGGGCAAAGTTGGGTTCGAAAGGTCTGGTACACAAAGTTTTGCCATCGCGACTGACTTCGATTTTGGATACATTGTAGTGCTTAAACTCGAAAGGATTTTGAGTGTAGGCACCGTTGAAGGCTGCATTGCTGACGATACCGATGAATAAACGTTTGGGTAACTGTCCTTGGAACAGATGATCTTCGATCTTAGATCGGAGTCCAGCGGCAATGGTGAAAGTTTTGACTTCCACGCGTCGTATCGGATACTTGGCTGTCGTTCTGCTCAAAGTGTGACTGATATCATTTCCCACTTTAGGTAACACTTCCACACGACGCACGTATAACCTGGCTTCTTGGATGATGGTTTTGTATGTGTTGGCATCAGCCATCAAATGGAAAGCAGCACTGCTACGATTCAGTCTCAAGCGAATATCTACTCCGTTCAGCAAATACTTCTCTTGAAACCACATGTCCAAATGCAAACGATCGAACAGTTCTAAACTACGTCCTCGCAGAATTTTCTTTCGACGCTCGTTAAAACCCACATTGTGAGGATTGGCAGGAATGGCAGGATTGCTGCCCTCAGCAGCTGCTGCTGCTACGGACAAGGCTGTGTCGTTAAATGTATCTGCTGTGTCAGGTTTCCATACCACGCAAGCATCTAAATGAGTGTTCTTGGCTTCTTTTCCGTACGTCAAGAGATTTTCGAGGTACGCTCGGTAAGGGTAAGTATCCGTGCTACTGCTGACCAGTTTGTTATTCATGTACAAATCCACTTCGCTGAACAAGGAATGCATGAAATTGTTGACGGGAGCTACTTGGGCATCGGCTGCTGGATCGGTGTTGTCCGTTCTACTCACTTTCACTTTCAAATACAAGTAACTGTTGTTGAGATCGATGTAATCTTCGGGTTGTCCTTTGATTTCAAACTCGATGGGAGCTGAATCCGTCAAAGAGGAGACGGGATGAAATTCGACCCATTGGGCTTCTTGCATGGTCATCATCGTGGGTGGCATGGCAAAGAGATCTAGTTCCGACTTGGAACAGGCACAAGATTCTTGGTGCATCATTTTTTCTTTATGTTTTTTCTCTTCACTTTTAATAATCAAAAATGTCTAAGTCTCGAGCGGTTCTTTTTTTCTTCGTCTTTCTCACTTTAGAGGTACGGAGACTTTTGAAAGGGTGTCTTCGTCGTCGCTTTCTACCTTGTCCTTGCTGTGTCGTCAGGGAAGCAGAAATGTCAGACTCGGTACCGTTCAGGGCATTTATAGGACTTTCTCGTCGACCCAAAATCTCTTTACCCGTTTGAAGCAAGACATTTTTGCCTGCTCTCAAAAAAGCTTCTTTAGGGTTTTGTTTGTCAATGAGAACATTGTGGAGAAAATCTTTGCCGTGAGTCAATGCGGCATCTTTTAAGGCGTGCAATCCTCGTGTCACCATCGGTTTCAAAACAGGGACCACGGAACGAAAGGCTGATTTAAACATATCTCCTAAACCATGTCCTCGTTGTCGAGTGACTCCTCGGTACACAGGATACATCACTTTTTCAGTTGTTGGAGAATCGTTTTTGAAAATGGAGTTTCACTGTGACTTTTCCTTTGGTAAATGGAATATTTTGTCCTAGTTCTCCTTTTATAGAAATGTTGACACTGTCGAAATACGACTTACTGACGGGTAAATAATGAGGATGTACAAATTCACGGTGAACGTGATTGGTATTTCCACCTTCTTCTTTATCGGTAGTGTCAGAATCCACTTTGAAAGGAATGACACGCAGTAACGGTGCAGAGGTGTGTCCTACTACATTGTACTCCACCACATCGGAGTACACAAACATCAAGTTGAGACCTTGGTTCAATTCAATAGGGAATCGAAAATATTTTGCAAAATCCGAGTTACTGGTTATGCCTGGTATTTGCTTTTTGTTCTTGAGCATCTCGACGTCTCCACCTAAAATATCAAACAATTCAGGACAAAAAGTAATGGCCATCATTTTCTCCTCTGAAAATGTCATCATGAGTCGACGAGACACTGAATAGTACTCAATGGTCACACTTTTTGGGGTTTTTGTGGATGCAAGGGACTCCATGGCTTTACCAAACACAACATTGAACCTGGTTACAATCGTAGTCACTAAATGTTGACCACTAAAATAATAACCTGGAGGAATGACGAACTTATGAGTGGACAGGACATTAGTTTTGGGTCCATCTGATTTCTTTTCGCCACCTTTACCTCGTGCGTCTAAGGCCTTTTGCAATTGCTCGTCAAACACTTCTACTGTAAAAGTGTTTTGATTTTCGACGATGTTTTTTATTTGTGTCGGGTGTATTATTTCCACTAAAGCTACTTCCCAATGATCATCTTGATCCAAATGCATGGTTTGAGGTAATTTAGCCGTGTAACAGCACAACGTGTTGTTAGGAAACACCTCCATGGAACTGTCACTGGGTAACGTTAAGTAAAATTGGTTAATAGTGTTGTTCATAATTCCAATGTTGTTCTGTCCGAGGAGTCACTCGAGGTTAAAGGAGTATCTAAAAGAGGATTGTGATTGGAAGGGTGACTGCCAGGAGAAGGACTAACGTTGGACGCAAGGCTCCCAATAGTGTTATTGTTGTTCCCGTTGTAAGAGTATTTCAGGGAAGGATTGGGAAGAAGATATCCGATGCAACTGCTGAGTAAAATGGTCCACAATTGTTTGTCTCCTTGTTGCAAACTCAAATTAGCAATGGCTGCACCGATGACACAATACACCACAAAGATTTGACAGAAAAAGACGATTTGGGTTTTAGGGACACGTTCTCCACACCACACCCACAAGGGTTGCTTTTGTAAATCTTGCAGAGATGACGTGGGTGAAGGAGTAGTCACTGTGGTTGCTGAAGCTGTATTGAAGGGCATGATGGTCACTTCTTTTTATAGTCGATGACTTGGGCAGCGTCAATCCAAGAATCAAAACTAGGAGGATATCCTTTCCAACGTACTTTGACTTCTTTGACACGACGTTTTCCTACTTTACGAGTTCTTCGTTCGAGAATGCTTTCAATGTCGTACACGTCGTCTTCTTTTTTGGTGACACGTTGTAACTCAGGCAAGTAAAACGTTCCTTTTAATACTTCTCCGTTCATGTCTTCCAATTTATAGACGGCAGGATGACGGCCACGCACTCGTTCAGTAACACGAAACAATTCGGTGGTCCAATTGGGTAAGTAACCTTTGTCGAAAGTGCGTTTGGTTTTACCAATGCGTACCCAATCTCCCGGGGTTAACACTTCTCCACCTTTCTTGGGGACAGCCCTCGTTCGGGACGTACCAAACAGACGCTCAAAAACAGTCACTTCGTTGTCGGGTGTCACCTCTTGTGGGGCACGTCCAATGCTTCTATGGTAAGATTGATTGTAGGCTTGGACTAAGTGCGGTAAGACGTCGATGTACTTGAGAGTGTGTTGATGCGTAAAATATTTCCACATGCGTTCTTTCAAGGTACGTTGAAAACGTTCCACGATACTGGCTTTGGTTTCAGGATTTTCGGTGGTGAAAAAATGAATGTCACGTTTCTTTAATTCTCGTTGGAAAGCTTGGTTTAGAAATTCGGTGCCTTTGTCGGTTTGCCATCGAAGAGGGTGACGACCACTTTGTTTCAACACCAGTTGCAAATCTCGTACTAACTCTCCGCTCGATTTGGATGTCAATGGTACGACCCAGGCAAATTTAGAAAAGACGTCGATGACACAAAACAAATATTTGTAGCCACGATTGTAGGTGGCTAAATGAGAGACATCGGCTAAATCGGCTTGCCATTGATGATCGATGCCTTCCACTTGAGTGCGACTTCTGTGAAATTTTCGTCGAATGGGTTTGTGTAAAGTGTACGTCGCTTGTTCTTGTAACCATCGTTGTACTGTAGGTAAACGGAGCTTTTTCAAGCGACTTTTTGCAGCACGATACAATTTCTGAATGCCTCCGTAACCTGCAGGGTGAGCTGGATCGTAATAAATGCTGGCTAAGACCTTCTCCATGGTTTAGGTTAATAAGTGACCCACTCTTCGAGGATATTGCTTTGGGTGGGACGAAATGCGGGTTGTTTGGAAACGGTTTTACGTGTCCGATGTGCCACAGGAGTTGACGTCGAGGGTGCTGGTGGTGGTGGTGGTGGTGGCGGAGGTAATGAGATAGCTTTGGTCTTCTTTTCTTTTCTCACCTCTGGTTTCCTTTCGTTCTTTTTCACTTCTGTTGAAGCAGGAGTAGCCATCATCTTTTTAAACCAAGTTTTGAGTTCTTCTCGTGGGGGCGTGGGAGAAGGGGTCAATAAGGAAGCGGCAATCTTACTCGGAATGGGAGTAGCAGTGGGTGTTTGAAAGAGATCATGGGGTTCTTTTTCTTCCTTGGGTAATGGTGGGGTGACGTCTGTTTTGGCTACTGTAGAGGGTAAAGGCGACGGATTATTCATTAGTGCCTTCAAATCGGACAGTGTGGGTAGAGCTGTTTGTTCCACAGCTTTTCGATGAAAGAGTTGTAGTCGTTGCAGAAGTTGACCGTACTTTTGCGATTTTTCGGTTTCGGACAAATCGTGGCGATGCAGCAAGGATTGCAATTCGTGTTGTAATTGGGACATCTCGTTCAAATCAGGATTGGGTGGTAAATGGGGGGTACGTTGTTCTTGCCAACGATGGTATTCCATTTATCGTTTGTAAGGAACTAAAGTCAGTTTTCGTCCTTCCATGGGCTTCCAAAGGTTACGTCTGAGATCGTGGTGCTTCATGGATCCCTTTTATCTTCTGGAAGGATCATACATATTGCTACCCATACCTTGGGGCCATCCCTTGGTGCATCCCCGGGGCCATCCCTTGGTGCATCCCTGGGGACATCCCTTGTGTCATCCCTTGTAAAAAACCTGGTAATATGCTGGATAGGATACCGGATTTCGCTAATCCTCCCAACACAGGAAGAAGAAAAGGTAAAAATCCTCCGCGTTGCACCAACATTTTTTTCTTTTGACGGACGGGTATTTTCTTTTGGACCATTTGACGAAGAACGTGTCGATGTTTGGCTAAGCATTTTTTCTGGTGTGAAGACAAAGGTATCGTGCCTTTCAAGACATTCAAACAACATTCGCACACGGTATCGATGACATCTTTGGAAGCCGTTTTAATGATTTGTTTTCGCATGGGTGGAGAGGCTTTGGACAGGACAGACAACACGTCTCCGTGTTTGACCAAACGAGGAGGTAGTCCTTTCTTTTTCTTTCCTTTGTGAGGTGTAGAAAAATATTTTCTGCGAGGTGACATCTTTGCTTGTTCGTTCCACAATGCCACTGACGTCCATGACTTGAAACACACCCTCTTTTATCTTTTTTTTTGTTGTGCCATCACTTGATTTATAAGTGGTATCACTTTTTCTGGAAAGAGATCATGGGGTAGGAAAAATCCTCCGCGTTGCACCAGCATCTTTTTCTTTTGACGGACGGATATTTTCTTTTGGGTCTTTGGACGATGAACGTGTCGATGTTTGGCTAAACGTCCTTTCCTTTTCTTTCCTTTGTGGGGTGAAGAAGAATGTTTTCTGCGAGGTGACATCTTTGCTTGTTCGTTTCACAATATTACTAGTGTCAATGACTTGGTAGACACTCTCTTTTATCTACTTTTTATGGAACTACCGCTTCGTCAAAAAGGTAACAATGTCTTTCACAAAATTACCAAAGGATCCTCCTTTTTGGTGACTCTTCTTTTTCTTTAAAAGACTACGTCTTTGGAGGAAAGGACGTTGATGTTTGGTTTTAAAGCTTTTGGTACGATGACGAGATTGTCTTGTTCCTTTTCCTTTTTGGACAGCAGAACGACGAGGGTAGTGACGGTGGTGGTGTGCACGTTTTTGAGGAAGCATCCTGGAGTGATCAGCAGTGGTACAGAAAAAATACTGATTGACGTCGTGGTCTTCAAGTCATATTTTTATACTGGAATGCGACGCCACTGATTATCTTTGCGTCGTATCAACTTCATGGCAGGTAACACACGTCGTGAAGGAGTTCGCAATGGACTCAATCGGGACAGTTCTTGTTTGGACAAATCTAGTAAACTCTTTAACATGCCAGATCTTTCTTGGACTTTCACTTTCGGGGCAGGTACTTTGTGAGCAGCTGCTACTGCCGCTAAGGTGGACGAGGGTGTCTCCGGTGGAGGAGACGTTTTGGGAGACGCAGATTTCCAATGTTTCATCAAATTAGGAAAAACGGGTGTCAAATTGGGTTTGGCTGGCATCACCCGCAACGGAGAAGTGGCAGCCCCTGAGGCTACTGGCAACGTAGTCCCTGCCAAACGTCCTTGTAGATCTTTTCTTACAGGTCGTGGTTGACGAAGGTAAGGTTGTGTCCTGGCCGAAGTGCCTTTCTTGCGGGTGACCGCTTTTTTCTGTGGACTTTTCTTTTTCTGTGCTTTGATCTTAGTACCCTTGTTCTTTTTCTTTGGGGTTTGTTTGGCTTTTTTTGTTTTCTTCTTGGGGTGAACTTTGGGAGTATTGGGATCCCATTTTAAAAGGGAACGAATGATGACACCTCCTAGAGAACCACTACCTCCAGGTTTCAATATGATTTGCTTTTTGGTGTGAGTGTCAATGCGAGGATTGGCCAGTTGCGTCAAGGCTACTTTGTTTCTGTCAAAAAAGCGTTTGGTTTGATGTGGAATGTGAATGATGCCTTGCAGTATTTGACGTGCTGTCACCGTAAACCATCGTAAGACTTCTTTGAGACTGGCTTCTAAGACGTGAGCACGTCTTTGTGGATTTTTTTCGCGACTGATGCCGTACAAGGCACGAATCAATTTGATCGGAAGATGAGACTGAAGGGACGTCATGTTGACGATGTATGAGACCAGGTTAAAGTAACCCAAGGTTTTTATAGATTTTTTTAGTGCTTCATAGTGTTATGTCAACGAGGAGGACGTGTACACGACAGGTCCTCCGTCTTGACACCAGTCGTGAAACAAATCGGTACGAAATCGCAAATAATCAGGGGTAGTGGGTTTTAAATCCACGAGTAAATAGGCGTGTGGCGTTTGAGTGGCATCATCGTACGCATGAGTTAGCCAAGGTGTTCCTAACTGTTTGGCTAAAACTTGCACTTGTGATTTATCTCGAGGACTTTTAAACAAGACCACGTAATGAGCATTCAGACTAATGGTACGATGGGCTTTACTTTGTTGAAATAAATTTTGTGTAATGTAAATGACACTGGCATTACGATGATGCCCTTTACGTGTAAACCACAGTTTAATTTCTTCTTCGTCTTCTCCTAACATGTCGTCAAAAATAACCCAATGAGTTTGACTAGGGTCAGACACGATCCCCTCGTCTTCTTTAGGAATGCCTGCTACAAACACAATGGAATCACCTTGACTTTCTTGCAAGAGGCTGTATGCCGATTGCCACTCTTTGTAACACCACACTATGCGTTGAGGTGGACGATCGATCAAATGATGTTTATGTTCGATCAAACGTTTGACAAATTCGGTTTTGCCTGAACCGCTCGGTCCAGCAATTAACATGTTAAAAGGATGACGAAGATACAAGGCTTTCCAACTAGCCTGATCTAAGTGTTCGTCAATGACTTTGAATGTGGAGGAGGAAGGAGTAGTAGAAAGAGTAGAGTGAGCCATAGTCGTGTAGTGGTATGTCAGTATTGACACAAAAACAGACAAGACAAGAGGTTTTTATACTTTTTTCAAGACACGTTTATTTGAATGCAACACGAAAGACAAAAATACATAAAAGCCAAATGGATAAATACAAGAATAAAAGACATAGGCAAACGATCAAAGTGGAATATAAACAAGTCACTGTACAACGTGGTTTGGGTAACGAAGGTGTCCTAGAGGTAGTATGTAATGTTCTTATAGTCTCCTCTACAGGGGGTACAGTCACATAGGTGTCTTCTCGAAAGGGTCTTTGTGGGGGAATGTCCATGACAGTTTTGTCTTGAACAGAAGGATTGTCTTGGGTGATAGATTCTTTTTCTTTTTCTTCTTCTGGTACTGTTACTAACACAGGATTAAAAGTGACTTTTTTCACACGACGATGAATTTTAGGAACACAACGCTTGGGCATAATGGGATACTTCGTTTGTCCAAGCCTCAAAATCCCAACTTTTCCAGTCACGTACATCTGTCCAATGAGGGTGTAATTCACAAGCTACACACACATCTTCGTACACTGCTTCCGTACGTAAAAGTTGACGAATCTTTTTTTCTTGGAAAGGTCGAGACGTATCCAGATGAAAACGTAAGGCTTTGAACAGAATAAGTCTCTCGTGGACATTTAAAGGAGTCACCATACTGTCTTATTTTTTTGATAGGTAGTGTTCGTAAAGTGTCCACAAGGAATCGACAGGTAAACGAAATCCTAGAAAGCAAGTCACTAAAACACACACGACACGTCGACCCCAATTCATAGGGTACAGTTCTTGCAATAAGTGTTCGTAATCTTTCACCGTGTGAATCTTCTCATTGATATCCTTCCACGGAATCTGTTGGATCACCAATGATAAAGGTTGTGGCATGGTCGTTCTCTTTTATACTTCTTTTTTAGGTCGAAGACTATCAGTGTAGATTCAACCCAGAATTAAACACAGAATTAAATTTGCACAAAAAGCAAAAGTGATTAATATAACGTGTAATTTCGTACCACTGCCATTCAGGGTAACGGTCAAGAAGGATCAAAGCATCTTCAGAGGTAAACGTACTAAATTGGAAACAGAGCAAAAAAATACCTTTGATCCAGAGAAATCTGACACGTTGGTTAATTTTTGTCACTTGCCTCTTGTGAATTTCACGACACAAAAGTTCTACAGTCACCCATTGCGATTTTTCTTTAGCAAGACCCTGCCAAACGTCCTTGTAGATCTTCTCTTGCAATTCGTGTGGTAATCCTTGAATATAATGTTTTAGAGAGGGTTTATATACTGGTCTAGGTGTGATACACGACATGGAGCAGTAGTGTCACTTCCAATCACTAGGTCCTACTAAAGGTAGGTATTGACAATTCGGAGACCATCGAGCATGTTCCAAGTAAGCGGAATCTTTCTCTTCCCACTCGTAAATGGATACACCACAACTGAAACACTTGACTTTATCTCCTTCGCCCAAGTAGAAAAATCCAGCTCTGGCTAATTCTTCAGGAGTTGGTCCAGGCAGATATTTTGGCCATTTATCTTTGAAGGTTTGGAATCGACTTTTAAAGTGACAGTATTCAGGCAAACTCGTCGGGAACGAATATTCGACTCTCCTCACTTCTGTTCGATGCAGGTACGGTGAAATTCCTAGGAGTCCACGATAACGTGTCGCACCGCTTTCGCATCCCTCAGGTTTGACACGCACAGCATCACTTTCCAGGGTAGATATAGGGGTAGTAGTCATAGCAAAGTTCCCACGATATCCTGCTGAATCGCTAATGTCACAGCGCCTGGCATCACTACAATCGTAAGGTTTAGCATCGCACTCCACTTGAGAATTCCCAAATTTGAATGATGTCTGTTTAAATGGATTCATCTTCTTTTCGCTTGGCTGTGTTAGTCACAATGAACTATTGGTCTTGGACAATGTCCCTTTTTATATGCTGCCCAATTTCGACGTGACCGTACGGTAGAGTGAAGTGATTGGGAAGTCGTACTCTCTTTTGGTACACGATTTGGTAGACTTTTTCCAAAGGTCGGCTAACAATTTGGTGTGTGGGTAAACGGACAATCTTGTGCGGTTCGTGGGTAGTCACTTGAAACGTTTCATCCTGTCCCGACTGCAAGGCTTCTTGTAGCACGTCAAAGTTCACCACTTGACTGGTGCGATAATTAAGAGTCAATCCTTTCACTTTACATTCAGTGTGCATTTTTCCTTGTGGGTCACGGTATTCGTAGCCGTAATTTTTAGGACCGCCACTTGCAAAACATAGAATCTTGTCGTCGGGATGTTCATCGGTCCAGGCTCCTAAACGGTCTCCTTCGATGGTAGGGTTACACTGGTTCGGTCGGTGAATGTAAATGCAACTGTCCGTGTCAAAATACAACACACGATCTCCTAACAGTTCTAACACTTCGTACAATTTTAAGCGAGCGTGGGCTGTCACGTAAGCCGCAATGATGACATTTCCAAATGTGTCGGCTTCTACAAAGTCTAGTTCTTCTTCGTAATTGACTAAGATCAAGTCCTCACGAATGACGTCCACGTGTTTGATGACTTTGGTTGGGTTGTGAATCATCTGGAAGTAGCGAGACGGCTCGGACAAATACTCCGTCTTGGGTAAAGACGGACGTTGTGCCATTTTACCCCACAAACAATTGAGCATCACTTTGGCAAACGATCGCCTTCCTTCATTTTTCTCGATGTGGTCTAAAGTGATACCTTCCTGCTCCCGATATTTTTCTTTGAATATCTTTTGGTCTTCGGGAGTGTGACACCAGGAAGGATAGCCACTAGCTTCTTGTTTTAGTTTTAAAAAAGCATCCACGTAGTCTGCAAAAATACCTTTCTGTCTCTCGTCGCCCTTGCAGTATTGTTGTGTTTTGGGAAAGTGGTAAATTTCGTACACTTCTAACAGTTGATATCCCAGGTCCAGAGCTTTAAACAATTCCACGCTCACCCACGTTCCTGTCAAGGCACGTTCTTCCTGAGTGTGATGACAAGGTTGGTCTTGGTTGCACGTTTCGGCACATGTGCGACACAAAGGAAACATCAGTTTTCCTTGGCAATGGTGAGGTAATACGGGATGGTACAAGTCTGTGGGTGGTAAGACTTTACACTTGATCAATCCTTCGTACTGTCGAATGTGGTCCAAATCAATGTGTTCTGTCATCAATTCTGGATGCCCTACGGGAAAGTGACAATATTTGCACACGTAAGGATACAACGAACACACGTCCAAGTATTTGATTTCTTCTCCCTTCTCCTCGTCCGCTTGGTACAGCAAACAAGTAGCATTCGTTCGTCCTCCGTATAAACTATCCCGAGGGTTCAGGGGGTCCACCCACTTGTAACTTTCTACGATGCGTTTAAACTCGGGATCAGTTTTCAAACGCTGATCGTACTCGTGTTCCCACATTTCCACCACCTGGTATCCTTGCTGTTCTAACTTCAAACGTCGCTGACACGTGGTCTGGTACAAGTCTTCCATGGTTCGTTGTAAAAACTGATTTTTGGTGTCTCGTTGAGGGTAGCATAGGGGACATCCGTGAAATAAACATCCGTTAAACTCGTACACAATCTGAGGGTTTTCTAAGTCCCAACCATCTACCGAATACGTTCCGATGGTCTTTTCGCCTCCTCCGTTGCGAGCGTGTTGGATCCATTTGTCTTCCTTGTCGCACAAGTAATGGAGCCAGCGTAAGGCTTTGACCGAGTATTGACGTTTGACAAAATTTGTCGTTTGAGGACTGATGACCGCTAGAGTATTTTCAGGCATAAAGCGTTTTCGGTACACTAAGGAACACGCTTTGGCGATGGTACAAGCTTCTTTCAAAGGATCGATCCCTCCGTATTCCATGAACAATTCTCGAAATTTTCCACAGCAACGTCGTAAAATGTCCACGTCAGATCGACAGTACTTTAACATTTCTTCTTGAAAGTCAAAAGGGTCCGAGGCGTGAGTCTGGTACCAAGCATAGAAAGCTTCTCGTTGTTCGGTGCGCATGTTGTCGGGGTCGTAGTCGTCAGCCTCCGGCAAATGGGGTAGAACGGCATGTTGATTGGCTTTGGTATTAAAAAAGTGTGGAAAATAACCTTTAGCCATTTCTGTCATTCCAAACGTTTTAGGCATGCGACTTAATGGCATGGCCAAGTAACACATCGAATCTTTAAACTGTACTTGTCCTACTTGCATAGAAATGATTTTGACTCCGTTTAAAGTCACTTGAGGCCGTTCGGTACTTTGTTCCGCATAGTATCTGAGCAGAAATTGCCCATCGTATCCCGAGAAATTGTGAGCCATGACCGTGGCATGGCGATGACACTCTCCGTAACGTTCGATGTCTTCTGGACTCCACGTTTCGTCGATGGGATTTAGGATCCATTGGGCAAAATCGGCTAGCGTATTTGACCCTCGAAAGATTTTTTCACGTCCTCCAGAAATCTTGCTGCAGTAAGGGCAATGACTAAAGATAGGTTCTTGGATGCACTGCTCGCACGCACGGTGAGCCACGCAGAAATTGGGAATGTGAATACCGGTCTCTTGCATGCATTCGAAATCAAAAAAGATAAAATTCCCTTTCTTCTGGGTATCTTTTGGTTGGGGTTGATATTTTTGAATGAAGCATTCGTGCTCCAAGTCCACAATTTGGCGACAAATGTGACATCGTTTCTTCCCTCGACAAACGTGAAACTTGGCATTACTAGTACGTATGCCTTGGCCACAAGTAGGGCACAATCTCAGCAGTTGACAAGCACTTTTCTGCTGTGAACCTTGCATCTTCAAATGTTGTTGGTAACAGGTAAGACTGACAAAAGTGCGCTGACACACAAGGCAATGCACTCTTTCTTGTCCTTGGTCCAGACAAGGTTGAGAGGCCAAACATCCCTCACATTTCGATCCACAATGCTTGTGTTGTTCTCGATTGTTATAACCATAGTCACATTTTTCACAGTAGTAACTGAATTTCAGAAATCCAGTGATACTGGTAATGGTATCAAAATGACCATCGTGATGATAGACGTGAATGTATTTTCCGTCTTTGAAATCGTGGCCTCGAAACAAAAGAGGTCCACGCACTTCTTGAGGGTGTACTTTCAAAGTGTAATGTGGAGACAAGACGTCTTGCAATTTTTGCATTTCTGGAATGCCGCTAAGGGTGTCTTTGGATATCCCCGCTTGCTGTAACAGAAGTTCTGCTTCACTTCGTTGTTTGGCTCGGTCCGATCGTTGAATAGTTTTCCAGGCTCTTTTCCATTCTGTCGTGTCGTTCTTGTTGACATACGTTCGTCCCACGACGACAGCACGGGCTAAACACATCTGGTCTTGAGGATTGTTAATTTGGACGAGGCTTCGCTTCATGCTGCGAAGGTTGTCGACCAATAATACTTTTTTGCGTCCTGTCCCCTGGGGAAGAGACACGTGGGTCATAAACAGTGTGGCTTTTCCATCGTCAATGTGAAACTTGTCGTTGGATTGTTGCACATGTTGAATTTTGTCGATGACTTTGGAAGGTGTTAATTCTGATGGGCTAGTAAACTCGATCCAAACGGGAGACTTTAAATTATCGTGATGAATAGAAAGTCTCAAGTGATCGTCTTCTTTGGCTTGACATTGCTGTTTCAATGCAGTTAATACAGAATCCCACACCTCAGTAATGAACCCTTCTGTATTCTCCAAAGGTACATTGGCCTTGAAATCTTTAAACTTTACGGCATACGTGTAAGCCGTTGTTCTAAATTTTCGAGAGGAACGCTTTTCTGTCTCTCGAATGTGATAGTAATTTTCAGGGTTTACTAAGGGTGGTGCACTTTGCTTGGACGTGGATTGTCTGGGTGTGGATTCGGGCTCACTCATGTCATCTTCAAAATCACTGGCATGAATTTGAGCCAAGACTTCAGCTACTGTGCTAGGCGATACATTACGTTTCTGTCTCTTACTGTTTTCTCTTTTCTCCACAACATGATGTGGCCTTTTCATCTTGTCTGCAAAAAGTCAAATGACTACCTTTTAAAGACCATAACCCCTATATATTCATGTTCGATCCGTGCATATATATATAAAGGGTTAGTGTCTAACGGTTCAGTATTCCTTTCACTCTCACATTGACCAGAACGATGGAAGAACCTACACAAGTGGAACTTCTCATTAGAGCTTTACGTGGGGTCATACGAAAGTTTTCGTCAGACCAGCCGACGGCCTACTCTCCTTCCTATCGAGATAAAAGTCAAGATACTTGCTATATCTGTAAGAAGAAAGGACATTGGGCTACAGAATGTTCAGATCGTGACAAAAATAAAAAAGGCTACAATAGAGACAAAAGTCAAGATACCTGTTATTATTGTAAAGAGAAAGGACATTGGTCTCCAAACTGCCCTAAGAAACAACAGGAACAGGAGGAGGAGAAGGAGGAGGAGGAAAGAAATTCTGAACAGGAGGAAGAAGAGGTACCCTCCCCCAAGGAAGAACCCCGTCACGTTCACAAGAAAAAAAGACGAAACGAAAGTGAAGAGGAAGAAAAAAAAGCTGTGACAGTAAAGAAAATGAAAAAACAGAAAGAGTGAAACAGAAGAAAACCTATGAACTTTTTTAAAGTGGTCTTGTGTTATGTTATGTTGTGATTTTGAATTGTGACGTTTGTACTAGAATAAACTAAAGAGAAAAAACGTAAGTGTCTCTTGGTTTTGATTTGATAGTATAATTACCTACACTCACACATTCATTCACTCACACGTACATCATGGGTTTTTAAAAAAATAAAGGACTTTTGAGTTTTCATTGAATTAGGCAATTGACATAGTATTTCTTTTCGAAATAATTGGAGTGGTCCTGAAAAGGACCGTTGGTGTTTTGTGTGTTTAAAACAAAACAAACTCAGAAACGGGATGAAATCCTCTTGAGCTGTCTTAAGCCTTTGCCACGGCCAAGGCCTACTTCGGGACTGGTGGTTCCTGTCAATGATTTGGTAGAAATCACTAACGGTGGTAAGGTAGACGTAGTCACAGAGAGATCAGGTTGTTTCGCTCGAGAAGGTCTTTTTCTCTTCGGTCGTGATAAAGAAGTCTGATACATTTGTTTCAGACTCCTTAACTCAGCTAAAATATCTAAAAGTACCGTCGTAACCGTTTGATTTTCACTATTTTCTTTCTGTCCTTGGTCTTCATTCTTCTTCTCCGTTGCTGCTGCTGCTGCTACTGTTTCTTCCTGGTGTTTTCTTCTTGCTTCTTCTTCTTCCTGCTGTTGCATAAGAAAAGCTTGTTCTTCTACTTTCTGTTGTTGTAAAAATCGCTCCAATGCTTCTTTTTGTCTTTGTTTAAAATCATCGACGTGTCCATAAGAAGATACAGAAGGCAACGAAGGTTCCGGAATAAATTCTTGCGATGTTAAAAAATCCACAATATCCCAGTTAAAATCAACTTCTTCTGGATGTAGATTTGTCATGACTTTAGTAGTCACTGTTGGTCCATGACTTGCTGTCTCTACTCCTGTCTCACTCCAATTCATTGTCTTCTTACTGTCCGCCATGATTGACAACTCTCTTGAATCGATTGACTGCGCACAGGCGCTAGTACCTCTATATAGAAAAGGTGACGTCACAGACTGCTCTCTTCCGATTGGATGGCTGTGTCTGACTTTTGTAACGCACGTTTGGATTGGTGGATACACTCAATCCGTTTCAATCCGCTCTTCCCCTATAAATAACCGCAGTACACGGCATTCGATTCACCTGTTCTCATCAGAAGATGTGGACTAATGTTGAATCGTCAACCCTTGTGTCAAGTATGCTGTTTAGGACTGACATACCCATGTATGTCAGATCATCATGGAGTGTCATTCATAGGACGGAGACAGCCTATTGGAAGAGAAGAGTCTATGTGGAAAGACAAGGTTGCTTGAAGAGAGTTCTCTTCTATGGACCCACAGTAAGGAGAAGTTTAAGGAAGAGAAGAAGATCTGTGAGATGTCCTCTGTGTTAGCAAGACAACGTTAACATTACACATAACGGCCCTTTTCAGGGCCACTCATAGGTCTCGAAAAGATAGTAGCTTTCATTGCCACCCTTTTTTCCCTTGTCCCTATACAGACCCGCCATGTTCAATTTCCCTTGACGCTATATAGACCCACTATGTTCCATTTCCCTTGACGCTATACAGGCCCACCCTGTTCAATTTCCCTTGTCGCTATACAGGCCCACTATGTTCAATTTCCCTTGTCGCTATAATACCCCAAGCTGTTTTGTCGCTATAGTGCCCCAAGCTGTTTTTGACTGGATTTTCCCTTGTCGCTATAAATCTTGTCGCCATAGTGCCCCAAGCACTTTTTGACTGGATTTTCCATTGTCGCTATAGTGCCCCATATTACTACTATCATCATTCCGTTTTGTTCTTTAAATCATTTTATTTCATACCAGATCATTTCATTTAACGCCACATCATTTGAAATCTGAATTCATTATTTCATTTTTGGGGTTCAATCATTTCATTTCATGCTACATCATTTCATATCACACAACATCATTTGGAATCTGAATTGATCATTCCGTTTGTTGGGTTAAATCATTTCATCTCACACTTGATCATTTCATTTAATACCACGTCATTTGAAACTTGTAAGCATCATTCGGTTTTGTTCGTTAAATCATTTCATGTGACACCACATCATTTGGAATCTGGGTTGATCATTTCATTTGCTAGGTTAAATCATTTGATTTCATACCAGATCATTTGATTAATGTAATTTTGGCGGCGACGGCTGCCCATACGTTAGAGCTACATCATAAGATAGTTTCATTGCATCTGCCGATTTCCATTGTTACTCAGGATGGTCACTGTCATATGAAACCCCAGACACCAAATAAATGTCATTATTTAAATGGAGTGTGGGTCATGTTTTAAACTAGGTACATTTTGACTTGGGTACGTTTCGGGTCTGGGTACGCTTTGACTGGGTATGTCTCGGTTTAGAAGGTTTTGACTGTAAACTGACGGAGTAGGCCAAAGATGTTCCGATTGTTTTTCTAGCATGCGATGGAAAAGGCGGAGAGTATTCCGATTGATAGCCGAAGTCTAGTTGTTTTTGTTTTTCTCAGCGAAAGATACCCCGACTGTGATTGAATCAGTTGGTACTTTTCCGTACTTATTCAATAAGTTATTGTAGGTGAAGTTGACATACGCCACAATGTATGGAAGTGTGCTGAAGTTAGCTGCAAGGAAGCATTGCATAAATATTGTCCTGTGCAGAAATGGCTTACACTTATCAGCCACAGTGGCAGGCCCAAAGGTTGCCGTGGTAGGAGAAAAATTATTGCATATGTATTTTAAATTGTTTCGTAACATCATGAAACTGATATGTATAGTTTCATAAACGGGTATTTTGGAGGTCAACTATCATACGACTTAGGCAAAAACTCGACCTTTATCCTTCAAGGAATCAGTCAATCCCTAATTCAGTCTTTTTTTCTTGACCAATTTGTTGCTTCAAAATTAAAATAATTTTATAATAATATTAAAGGCTTTCTCTTTAAAAACTTGTAAACATGCATGTGATTATTTAAGTATAGTGACGCGAATATTACTTAAAATTGTAATTTGCCTAAAGGAAAAAAGCCGAGTTTCTGTTGCCATCGAATAATTTAACAGCCCTCGATCATTTCCGTGAAAATATCAATCATCCGGACCACCTCGTTTGTTTATCAGATAATTTAATACGTTCGATATAAGTCAGTGTAGTAATTAACAGAAATGTCGTACCTTGTTGTATGCAGGAAATTACTCTGAATAAAGAAACTGCAAATATTTCGACCACCTCGTATATTTCTTAAGTGTATATCAGTGTATTCACAGGAATCTGACGACGTTTTATCAATAAAATACGGCGAAATGTCTGACAACATAAATTACCCTTATCAATAATATAAATAAACACGCTTGCATTCCTTGTGTTTATATATATATATATATATATATATATATATATATATATATATATATATATATATATATATATATATTATTGATAAGGGTAATTCAGGTCGTCATACATTTCGCCGTACTTTATTGATAAAACGTCAGACTCCTGTGGTATGGGACGCATAAAATCACCCGCGTAGGAGTCCTCCGTACCCATGCGAATAGCTGGGCGGCAAATTCAAAGATTTGCCAGCCCTGCTAAAACAACCTACTGAGTGAGAATATATTGATTACTTTATCATTTTTAGCTGTGCTCATATTTACAGTGACATAATTCAGTGGTTAAAATAGCCCCCATATGTGTCTGCTGTATTCATAAGAGTACATCAAAGGAACATGTTGCAATAGCTGGGCGGCAAGTTCAAAGACATCGACTAGCAGCTTGTGTGGGAAAATGTGCTGAAATTTAAGACGACTGAATTTAGAGACGGAAAGATCCAGAGATTTACATATGGTTATTATAATATTATACGAGTACACCAGAACTTTAGCTTCCATTATTGTGTTCATTTCTGATAGTAGCCAAATAAATAGTGCATGCGACCTCGAAATCAAGACATATCAAGAGTTGGACATAACGTTTGCAAATCTGGTATTTGGGATTAAATGGCAAACTGAAAAAGATTTTAATGAGATTCAGAAGAGTGCTGAAGTTTCTAGAACTGACGGTTTGGATGGAATAGTAGCTAGGTGTAAGAAAGTGTATGATGCCTGGCATAGTGTTTGGAATACAACCATTCATTGGATTGACAAAAATCAGTCTCACCCTGAAGGACTAACAAGAGTTACACCAATGTCAGGCTATTCTGTGCATCTAAAGTCACCAATTTTTGCGCAAAACCCATACCGAATTCAATTGATGAAAATAAAATTCTGCAATGCTTAGCAAATGAAAAGCTGCAAATATCACGAGAATATTATTATTCAAAAATAATACAAAGTTTGGACAAATGGGATATCACCCCTATAATTCCATGACTCAAGATATGACGGCCTATTCTGCGCATAGCTTTCAAAAGATGTAATGTTTATGCATCAGGCTATGGAAACAAAATACACTACTTTGGACTCTTTCTGGCATTTCAGCCAATAATTGAATTTTCAATCAAAACAACATGTGATCCATTGTTTACAGAAATGACATATCCTTGTGCGGAATTACCAGACACACTGAATACGCCGACACAGTTATACATGTCAGTGTTATAAAGAATGTGGAAATTAAATGCAATGGCAACCATCAGTTCTTCTAATCTGCAAAGTTCAACATTGTCTGGGATGGGACTGGATCTTTTGCTGGTGGGACTCCCAATTATTACCAAAATGGGAGTCCTGGACTCCTAGTTTTCAAATCATAGCGAGACCTTTGATGAAGTCTGAGTTTGTTTCTCACCTAATTTTCATGTATACATAACATTACCAAATTCATTTCACGCACAAATAATTTAAATACAATTTATATTGATATACAGTGCAAAACCATTCAGTCGATACATACTAGAAAATTCTTATTTGTGCGCATGTAATAAACTATTAAACTATTTTTGTCCTGAGTTTTAGAAGAGTTCACTTTTAATACTGCAAAGAAATCAAAATCGGGTAACTATATTATGGCCAATTAGGAATGATGATCACTTCTTAATAAACCAATCAATGCTTCTATGGGTCATGAGAGCATCACAAATTTGTATATATAATTTTAGTATGTATTTAATTAGACGTTTTTATGATACATGTCAATTTGAGATACTTTGTATGCGAAACAAATTAGTTTCTTTTACCTACATTTAATGATGCTGACCTGAAGTTACAGATGTCGATATAATTTTTTGTGATGCTGTAAGAAATAAAATATAAAATCAGGGCTTCCATTTGCGTGATATGTTATAGAGTCCTGAAGATCTCCCACATCTAATTTATTAGGTTCTTATGAGATCTTAAAGGGTCTCACTTCCAAATTTCTAGAATATGTGTGTGAAAGAAAGATTATAGTTTGATTCAGAATATAGTTTGATTCAGAGGATATAAAAACAAACAAGGCACCACTATAGTAGATACTCATAAACTGTTTCATCATCATCGTGCTTGCAGTAACTGAGTTCACATTCTCCGTTGCTTGCATGTGTTAAAATGCTTTCAAGCATCAACGATAAAGTTTTAACTGGTCAAAGTCAGGATGCCTGCCTTCACCTTTGATAAACAATTTATTTTCAATTGAGTGTGTCTTGAGGTCTCACTTGGATTTTAAAAATAGTAGTCTCACCAGCAAAGGTTGCAGTCCCCTTCCCGCTAATTGTATGCGTTATCAAGACTTCAGATGAGTTGGATCATGAACACAAGCCATACATCTTAAAAATGTGATCAGATTTAGTAATTAGGCTTTTAACAGATGTGTTGGATGATGAACTCCATCCATAGATCTTACAAATGTGATATTGCATCTGATTGGATGAATTCTTAAACACCCTAGAGGCATTATTTGTTGTCAGATTTGGCCTTTAAGCTTTTTTTCATGAGTATGATAGATGATTTTGATTAGGACCAATATCCATGTGTATTAAAGAGATGATATTTGAGTGACTAAACTTGTGAACACTCTAGTGGCTATATCTTTTTTATCAGATATAATCATATATGTGAGCTTATATCAACAGGATATTCGATCAGTTTAGTTAAAATCAACAGACAAGACTAGTAATGAGGTGATGTTGCATATGATAGTCTTAGCTTGTGAGCAGCCTTGTGGCCATATTTCGGATTCAGTTTTTATCATAGTTAGGTTTTTAGGCTTATGTAATCAAAATCTTGAGAGCATTTAATATTTTTAAAATAAATTTAATATTTTAAGCAACATCAACATACATTATTGAGGTGATCCTTCATCAGATTGGTTGAATAATACAGAGATAATATCTGGACAGATTTTGATCAGATTTGACATGTAAAATTATATCTGATTCTTGAGATTTTGATCGGATTTGATATGTGAACTTTTAATTGAAAGATTTGATCAGGTTTGCTATGTAATTTCGTATCTTAAAATTTTGATCATATTTGATATGTGAACTTTTATTTTAAGATTTTGATCAGGTTTGCTATGTAACCTTGTATCTTTAGATTTTGATCAGATTTGATAACATTTCCTCATTATAAGCCCTTTGTACTTTATAACATGGTTCCTGTTACAAGGCAATCATATGCCTAACCCTAACCCTATTAACTCTCCTGGCAATATTAGTGGCTGGAAGAGATTCATTGAACAATTCTTGTTGTAAATATTCATGCCAAGAAAATGTTTGATGATCGGTATCTTCAGGAAACTGGTTTACTCTTGTATCCTCAATGAGACATTTTCATGAAACTTAGTATGCATTACCATTAGACACAAGTTTTTGAGATACAAAGCCTTTTTGAAATCTATGAACACATGAAGAAGTGATTAAATACATTTGGAGATGTCTCTCCTTGTTTCAAAACTATTTCCCCCACCTAATGAAATGTAAGCCATGCATATAATTGTCTTATAACAGGAACCATGTGATAAAATAACGACGAAGGACCTATGGTGAGGACATTCTGTATGTGGAAAATGGCTGAAAATGAACTAAATAAATATGCGGTGGCATATCAACTACAGAGTGTACCAATTTTCAACAGTCAAGACCAATACATTAATTTGCTATATTGTGCTTTTGTGGTTTAGCACAGTATTTCTTTGTCATTCTGTTTGTCGATCTCTGTCTTACTCACTCCATTAGTTAGAAAATCTCTTCATAACCAATTTTAGAATACATTTACATACATGTACCAGTATACTGATCTGATTTGTTTTGTTAAGTTTTTTTTTCTTTGCAGGTGCTCTCAGGATGTGGTGTATACGATGGAAGTGAAATCCATGAATCCTCCGCGTACGTTCTAAATGCATATTTTTCTGTCATCTACATCAGCAGTGTGAGAGTAATTGGTATCACTTTCCCATTGCAGCAACAGCATATTTATAAGCAATACTCAGATTGTATGTATCAGATTTATTGATTATGGTGATTTTTGGTGTTTTACAGCACAACAAAAGTAATTTATTTACTGCCAGAACAATTGTTGTAAAGAACCTTGCCCACGTACAGGACAGGGCATACCTGTTTGTTGGATTTGAGCCAGTTCCATTTCATTAATGATGTGTTAATCGCTGTAACACCACTCATTAATTCAAGCTCTGTTCATCTGATTATTCTTTTTTGTCTATGAATTGTTCACATAAGCAAATTTCTGAAGTACAGTAGAACCTGTCTTGAAAGATCACCCTTTCTGCCATAAAAGTATGGTCTCTCAAGACAGGTTTCATTGTATAATAATCTGACTTTCTACAATATCATGTAGCCTCTGAAATGCAGTCTTACTTCCTTTGGAGTTGGTTTTACACAAAGAAAGCTTTTAATTGTATTGTTTAATATCACTAGCAACATTAACATCACTATTCCTCACATTTTCATTAGAAAATAGATAATAAAATTAGATAATAGATAATAAAATAGATAATAAAATTCAATATGTTTCTTATAATAATGACAATGATTATAATGGTGGTAGTGGCAGTAATGATGATGATATTAATATTAGAAATTCTGTGATGATGTGAGATGAGAGAAAATTTACAATTTTTATAGAAATTATTTGGAGCAGTCTTTTTGCAGTAGTAGATAGGACCCTTTATAGGACCATCATGGATAGCATTAATAATGAATAGGACCATGAATTAACAATGAATAGGACCATGAATTAACAATGAATAGGACCATGAATAGCATTTACAATGAATAAGACCATGAATAGCAATAACAATGAATAGGACAATGAATAGCATTAACAATGAATAGGACCATGAATAATAATAGTAATGAATAGGACCCTGAATAGCAATAATTCTGGAGTTATGTTCTTCCATCTCATCTTGTGTAAATTTTTATCACTTTAGCAACATCATAATACTTTGATTTCTTTCTGCAGGATCATGGTCCATTTGAGCCGAGCTCATGCAGACACAACAATTTTTGCTCCAGATATTATGCAGATGCATACAGTAGACCACACGAAAGGCGAACCCATGAAGCCAGATAGGTGTGTTCTAGGGATATGTCCAGGATGTGTAGCTCTACTGGCCGTAGTCCAGGGACCTTATGGGGTGGTCTGTTGTCCATTATCCATATGTCCATTTGCACAAGCTTCTTATTGCTACCCTTCTTAAACTACTTGGAGGATTGCTAAGACACCTTATACATACATTAATTCCAAGGTTGAGTTGGTCTTAAATGAAAATGATGCTGCTTAGAAATCCAGTGTGGCTGCCATCTTTGCCATTTAGCAAATCTTTTTATTGGTACTCCTTCTCAAAATCTTGTTGATGTATAGTTTTCATTGCTTGCAAAGTGACCAAATTTTAAATTACCGTTTACTGATTTTAAACCTTGTATGAAAAGGTACCTACGTCAGAAGTGGCAGACGTCATGGGATGATGCAATCAATAACAAACTTCATGCCATCAAACCAACCCTGGGTGAATGGACTCCTTCCTACAGAACTAACCATAGGGAGGAGGTTGTCATTGCAAGAATCAAAACCGGTCATTCATACATTACCCACTCCCACATACTAAAAGGTGAAGATCCACCAGAGTGCGTCTCTTGCAATGAATCATTCACTGTTAAACACTTTATGACTGAGTGTTCCGACCTGCAACCTACACGTGATAAGTACTATAATGTACATGACATGAAGGAACTTTTTGATACTATATCTATCACTTGTATTTTAGATTTCCTGAAGGAAGTAAATCTTTATTTTAAACTTTAACTTGTATGCCATCACCTAGTGCATTTTCATCTAATGCAAATACCGCCCATTATTTTTCAACATCTTTTCATCAACATACACCATTTACATTTCCCGTTGATTGGGAAGCTTCATATTTTACTGTTACCAACAACATATCATTTTATATTGAACTATTTGTAATTTTTTTTATATCGCTGGTCGATATTAAACCATTAGTATTTTTAACAATGTATAAATACAACCTATTGTATGGCGCTAAATAGCCTAAAAGTGCTGGTGTGCCATTAAAAATCAATCAATCAATTAATCAAGTGGCCATGTTGAAAGTCATGGTAACACTATTCCTCCAGAATTGGTGGTCAGTCATATCAGGATGTGGTTTTCATTAAAAAAAATTCAAATTATATCAAGTTGAACAAACCAAAAAATATTGCCCATTTGACAATCTTCTTATGGGGGGTATTGAATGGATGGTCATATTCGTCGTGTCAAGGGAGAATCCAGGAAATCCCATAGGAAGCTACTGGCAAGCCTTTTCACATACCCAAATTGACTTATTCTGAGACTCGAACTCATGCAGACAAGTGGGATAACAGTACCGGTAATTGGAAGAGATAATTGTTAGGAACACGAGTTCTGTGATAATGAAAAGCATTTCAAAATTAAAAAATAAAAATACTTGTAATCAAACAAAAGGGACTTCGTTAATTTTCATAACTTGAATATCACTTAAATTTCATTGTGTGAATGAAATTGTTTTTTGTATATGCCTGCTTTCTCATGTACATTGAAATCTCATATACTGTCCAAAAATTTGACTCCTGTTTACTTTTGTTAATAAATGTTATGACTAGTATATCATATTTTATGGATATCTTGGTAAAAGTATAAACTCTGTAATTTATTTATACATTTGATTACACTTTTAAAATTTCCCTTTTCATGGAAAAAACAAATCATTCAGAAGAATGACATAATATCGGTTTTCCCCAATTTAAAATTAAACTAAATTAAATATAGAAAATCTTGTATAGATATAAAGAGAGAGGAGATATATTTTTCTCCTAATACTACTGGATATATTTCATCATGTGATATAAAGTGCATATTTTAACTAGTGAGAATAATATATATATGTGTGAGTGTGTGTATGTGTGTGTGTGTGTGGTTACACAAGATGAAATAGATCTAGTATTTATGTAGGAAAAGAAAATTTTCATTTCATTATATACCAACCTTGCTCCAGATTTAAAGTTGAGAAGAATAAACTTAGTCTTGCTCTTTTTTCGCAACATGCATTTCCTTTTCGTAAATTTCTCCCACTATCATAGCCTGATCATATCAAGATACTTGACCATGAAAGCAGTATGCATGGGTTGACATAATCTGTTGTGGTAAATTACATTTTTGCTATTTTGTAAACTATTTGACCCTATCGGAAAACAATGCAAGTCTTATTCAGCATTACATCATAACAGGTTGTTGTTGTTCTTGTCAGGGAAGGGGAAATAACTTCAGCGAGGTGAAACATCTCGTTAGGTTTCATTATCAAAGATTAATCTCCATGACAGAATTGTAAGGCAGGTTTTATGTATTTGTTCTAGCTCACAATTTACTCTATTTTGTTGTTGTTGCAGTTACAACTTTATCATGCACACACAATCAAACGTTGCATGGCATGATGAGAAATTTTATATTTTCACGTGAAAATATTGGAATGAAAAAATATGAAAATTGTTTTACTAATTAGCCTCTTTATTATATTCTTATTTTTACAATACTGAACACCTTGATATTGCACAACATGGCAAAATGTGCCTAATAATAGTATAGTGCTATGAACTGCTTAGTAAACAAGCTATATACACTCATGAAGTAGTTGCTTTAGGTTTTGGTTAACTAGATTTGTTTGTAAATTAATTAGACAAGCTGTTTTTTCCATGTTAAAATTAAGATGGTAAAGTTAATGATGTGGATGGGTTCACTTAGTTGGAAACTTTCAAACAAACGCATGAATGAATGTTATATTTGCAGTGTCGGCAACAATCGAAATTAAAATCATTTGATACAGCTATTTAGGAGAAATTTAACTTTTTTTACAAAGAGAACAGTTCAGATTATGACCAATGTTTTCTAGAGTCTATAAAAATATATATTTGAAAAGAATATTCAAACCAAGGACTATCACATATCTATCAGAGATGTACCATTATACAAGGGTTTCAAAACACTATATTTGTGGGGAAAAATGCAACTGAAAGTTTTGGTGTTAAACAGAGCCCGAAAACCATTAGGCCGAGACATGGAAAAAGTATTATTTCTGCCAGCTAAATGGAATGTTACACGAGCTGCTTTGCTAGCTTCCCTGTGTAACTATTTTGATTGTGTTAAGCTAGTGATAGAAGACACACACTGTGTGGTACAGGTCATAGCTGAGGTCCTTCCAAAAGCGCAATGAAAGTGACCGGGCATGAACATGTGTCATATGTATCTGGCAGATATTTGGTCTGTGCAGTTTCCAGTTGACTTGTCTTGTTGTTGTAAGGTTTAACACCATTTTTCAGCACACAATAGGCTATACATGACAGCCAGTAATAATGGTGGAGGGATAACCACCGGAAAGAACCATGGCCCACAAGAAGCTACTGGCAAGCTTTCTCACATTGGCCGAATCGAGACTTGAATCCATGCAGACAGGTGAGATGGCAGTGATCCGTAACAGAGAGAGCTTTTGATCACTTGACCACTCTAATTGACTTGTAGATGAACAGTCTGTTTGGTGCCTTGTTCAAGTTTTGCATTTCTTAAATATTATTTGAGTTTCTTTTGTATTATAATTTGTACTATCCAATTAACTATTTACCTTGTAAATCCAGATATATTATATATAGGTTTTACTTTTCATATTTTAGAGCTAAAATTTCACTTATGTTTTAGAATTGAAATTTCACTTTCAAATTTATTACAGAATTTCTGTGCATAATACAGAAAATTTTATTTTTATTTTTCAGAAATGTGTTAGTTGAATCGGCTAGAATAGCCCGAGGTAAAGTTAAAGCGCTTACCGAACTGCATGCTGAATTGTATGATGCCGTTATTTTCCCTGGTGGGTTTGGAGCTGCCAAAAACTTGTAAGCATACATTCCAATGAACTGGGTAAAATATTTTAAAACATTTGTGAAGGATTGTTTTCTTCAAGAAGTTCCAGCCCTCAGTTCAGGTTGAGAATCTTCAGTTTATGACAAAATTTTAGAAATTTTGATGACTTGTACAAATTTCAAGACTAGTCAGAATATCAAAACTTTTTTTTTTTCTTAGAAAAGTTTGAAAGTAACTTTCATACCTGTTTTAAGAGCCATTGCATTGTAAAGTGGTCAGAACTTGTAACCAGCAGGCCAAAAAGTCAGAGTACACAGAATGTTTTTTTGGCTCTACTGGTCTGTTGTCTGATGTCCTTCATTAAAAAATCTGGTTGCCCAGAGGATTTTTCTAGTTGCTGTAATAAAATTATTCAACATTTATTTATTTATAGTATGTATCAGTGGAGCTAATGGAAAGTAACACATAAAATTCAACACTTAATAATCACTTTTTAAATCAGCAAATATATAATCCAATGATTTTCTTGTTTTTGATGTTGTCTTGTTGTCCAGCATCTTTTCCACTCTTTGACTAGAAACTTTTTCCTGTTTTTTGTTTAAAATGAATACGGTTTTGATTATTGTTGATCCAGTACTACTAGCCATGAATACTATCCAGGGTCAACATGTAATTTTTCTTTAGCCATTCTCAGACAAGCCAATATAGTATGTTACAACAAGAGTTAATAATGGTCTGGTTCTAGTCAGGTTGACATATTCCTTGCTGTAGCTAAAGTTAACCAGTAGAAACAACTGTTACATTCTCCACAGTATGAACCCATTTTATCAACCAGCCAATGAGAAAGCATAGCACTGAATCATTGACATTTATTGTGGCAGGCTAAAGATGAAAGATACCAATAGCTTATGTCGATATATGGACAAAATAGAAAGAGTTTTGTGATTAAGGGGTTGAATTAAGTGGCTGGGGACTTTAATCATATAATGAGCATCTGACTTATGTGGATTGGCATTGCCTCTTTCTGATTAACAATTATCCAACACTCAACTAAGGAATTACAGGGAGATAATTTCGTACCAATTACTCAACTAAGGAACTACAGGCAGATAATTAAGGGTATCCTGTTGTATGTACTCAGAGGGTCAATTTAATAATCAAATGTTGGAAAATATAGAAAAGTTCATCAAGATTTTTAATATGACAATGTTTTAAATAATATATTTTTCAAGGGAAGCAACCCATGTCATATTCTGCTGACCTGATGGAGTTGTTTTAAAATCACAGAACAACAAAAGAGAAAAACAACCACATAGATAAAACAAGAAAAAGGTCATTGATAAAGCGACATGGGTAAACCATCACACAAAATGTTGTTAGACCAGAACACACACACAAAGGTTAGATATTTGGATGCTGATCATAAATGAATATGTATCATATAATTACCTAATTTTGTTATTTACATTATGAAAAAAATACCCCTAGCTAAACTGCTTTTATGCCATTATTTGTTATTGTGATAATGAAAAGTTTGATGTAGATAATTTCCTTTCAGGTCTACTTTTGCCATAGATGGGACAAATATGAGGGTTAATGCAGAAGTAGAGAGAGTTCTGAGAGAATTTCATGTAGCTAGGAAACCAATAGGGTTTGTATTATCTTAAATCATTTACTGATATGAAATAGCTGTAAAATCATTTAATTTTTTTCCCCTAGGCTTGATGATTCTGTATATTTAAGTGAAAATGAAAACTAAAGGAGGAAGTGTGTGTTTGATTTGGATTTTTAATGTAACTTTAACAATTTTTAATATTTATTGTTACAATATCTGCAGTGGGGCAGTTTATAGTGATGTCTAGCACTGGGGCATCATGCTGCATGCATAAAGTATAATGTCCCACCCAGTCACATTATCTTAATACAAGAATGACCAGTCCTAACATTAACCTTTCAATACTTATCACCAATGCTAGTACCACTTTTATAAGTATTTGGTAGGACTCAGCTGTGGGTTTTAACCTGCAACCTTCCACATCCAAGGTGAATGCTCTAACCACATAGGTCACTGGAGTGGTACGCTGACTGAAGAGAAACATTTGAGGAATAAAATTTACTATAAAAATACTTTTCATAAAAAAGGTACACATAGTAGTGTCATTATTATGTGACTTAGCAACAATAAACACACCGCCCATTCTCTCGGGTAAGATTTTGTGATGTTAAGTTTTTACTTCAAGTACTGTTGAAAATCTCTCCATTTCAAACTAGGTTTTACTTTTTTAAAAGCTTAACATCATTTTTACTGAGAGTTACTGGAATGTTTGTAAATGCATGTGTAGGCACTGACCACCAATAAACACACCCATTTTTCTTCTTCTGGATTGTTCATTGTGGAACATTCTTGTGCCTTCTTTGTGGGTTTTTATACAGTAGTAAATAGACACTCTGAACGGTTGTGTTTTACGTAACTTCATTTTCAGCTGGACAATGATTGGTGCTTTCATAAATATTGCTTACCATCTCAAAAATTATTCTAACATAGTTGCATATAATACCTAGTTAACTGAATAAAATATATACAGCAATTCATCAAATAATGTGCCAGCTGTTCTGGATCTATGTTGCTTGCTGGAAAGTAAATTTAAAAAATGTAAACCCCATTCAGATAATACACTGTAACATTACATGTATGTATTTATTATATATGGTGTATTTGACATGAAATTCTTTATTTGTTATGGATTATTTACCCTGTAAGCATTACAGCTGAATTGTCCTCACTACAGTCTATGCTGTATAGCTCCTGTATTGGCTGCCAAGGTGATCCCTGGTTGTGAGGTGACAGTGGGTAAGGATAAAGATAAGACAGATGCGGGCAAGTGGCCATATGGTGGCACTGTGGAAGCTGTACAGAAACTTGGGGCCAAACATTTTCCTTTGGAGGCAGATGTATCCTTTTGTATAATTTTTTCCAGGATTGGCAGGGAACCATAGTTAAATCCAATGCTTCTGTGACCAATTTTTTTGCATGTTATAGTCTCCCCCCCCCCCTCATTAAAATTCACTTTTTTATAATAATAAAAAATTGTGGATGTAATGGACTTTGTTATAACACGATATCAGATATAATGCACTTAATTATAAATGCAATTTTGGCTATGATTGACTTTTGTTAGATTGTGATTTTGGATAAGATGCACTTTGTTAGAATACAATTTTGGATATAATGCACTCTTTTAGAATGTGATTTTAGATATAATGCACTTTATTATAATGTGATTTTGTCTATTATGCACTTTGTTAGAATGTGATTTTGTCTATTATGCACTTTGTTAGAATGTGGTTTCAGATTTTAGATATAATACAGTACTGCAATGGGGCCCCTTGACAAAAATTAAACTCGTGTATTTAAATTAGTTTGTAAAATGTGTGGCATTATGGGTTGAAAGAAATGAGAAGTTTAGTGCTACTTTATACTACATGGAGTAATAGTAATTGTTGTTGTAAAATAATTGTTGTGTTTAAACATGTGTTAACACATTTGTGGTGCTAATTTTAATTTAATTTTTACATTTGCAAATAATGTTTATAGTGAAAAGGTTGTGATTGTGAAAGTAAGAATAAATAATAATGAAAATATCACTTCCTCATTATGACATTAAAAGAAGTTTTCCTTTCAGTGAAATTTGACATTCAGGATGTGTTTGAAGATCATTTCCGATTAATTTTGAATGTAGTAAAGAATATGTTTGAAATAAAAATTAGATCCACTCCATGTTTGATCATTCCTGACATAGTTATGCATCTTAGGATAAGTCATTGCTTTTGACCTAATTTTCCTTAGCAGGATCAGCAACATCATGTTGACAAGAAAAACAAAATTGTCACAACGCCTGCATTCATGTGTGAGACGGCTTTTCATCATATATTTGATGGCATTGGGAAAATGGTGGATGGCGTCTTAAAGCTTGTTAAATGAAAAACAAATGAAGGCATGGATCCTTCCTGTCGTCGTGGACAAAGCGGATAAATTTATTCTCTTGTTACTGTTTGATGGAAGTTGTGTGCGGTTTATAATAGATATAATAATTTTGTTACTATATATAGCCCATGTGATTTCAGTTAATTCAAAAGATGAAAAACTAATAATTCATTCACCTAGTCATGTCAATACTGAATAAATTTACTATCCCAGAATAAGTCATTATTCAGTCAGCTAGTATAGAGAAAATAATTTAATGTTAATAACTTAAATTTGAATATAAATTTCTTTCTAGAAATATAATTTGTTCATTCAACACTAATTCTTAGTAATTTCAAGTTAACAAAAGTCTGCTTTTACTTTCCTAACTAAGCATTTATTAGTATGAGGTGAGAGAGTGAAGAACGTTTATAAGCTTTATCAAAATAAATGGAATACTAACTTCCTGTAAAAAGTATGGACCTTAGCAATATTCTCAACAGAACATTATTTTCGTTATACAGAAAAGCTGGTTAGTCCAGAATCAGTGAGTGATTAAAGTTCACTCGACCTGAAATCTATATGCACCATTTTTTTTGTGTGGCAAGTGAATTTTTAAGCCGTCATATGAAAGTGCTTTAACTTGAAGAATGAACATTATCATTGTTTTCATTTTACTTTGATACGTACCCAAGAACCTGCCTTACTAACTAAAACTATTTTTGTTGTGTACATTTAAAATGTAGTCATATTGCTGCAGTATTACTAATAAAAGTTTTGTTATTTACGTTTTTTTGGTCGACATATCGACTGTCGCTCAACTTATATTAATATGTTATATACTTCAAAATTAATATAACAGCTGATACACTAATTTTAAACTTCAAAATAATTTGTGTTTTTTGACCATGATTGGAAATTCATTTTCCATTTATCGATAGGCTTATTTGGAAGTTTATGGTATATTTATTTTTTAAATGTATGTTATTAGGGATGATAATAGGAATACACCTCAGTAAATGACAGTTGCAAAATAATGGCTTTGTAATCATTATTAATGACAGGTTTTTGTTTTTTTATCTATGCCGTAATCAGTGAAAATCCCTCATGATTGAAGCCCTCAGTTTTGGTTTGTTTTTTCTTGTAATAAACAGGACATGTTGTGCAATGAAAACCCTCGAGATTGAAGCCCTCAGAAAAGAGTATTTTGTGGCATTTGTCTTGTCCTAACCAGGACTTGTTATGCATTGTAACCCTTCAAGATTGAAGCCCTCAGAAATTAAAGTTTTGTTGAGTTCTTATTGTCATATCCAGGACATGGTATCTATTGTAACCCATAAGATTGAAACCCTCAGAAATGAAGATATTGGCAACTTTCCGTGTCATAACCAGGACATGTTATAAATGTAATCCCTCGTAAGTTGAAGTGCTCAGAAACAAAGATTTGTGGAATTTTCAATGTTATAAGGTAACTTTTATGGAGCCTGCCTTAGAAGAAGCTTCACATAAATCACTTTGACATCATTGTACATGTCCATACACCTATATTTATCATCAATCCTCCTTAGATTAAGGTCAGAGTTTTAGTTTTTTCGATTAAAGCTTGATGTTCAAATTCTTTACTTTATAGCATAATAAAAGGGAAAGTAGAAAAATAGAAGTATCTTGTATTGGAAAAAGCAAACTTGGGTTCAGAAAACTATTTCACTTTCTGTTTTAAGAATGGTTTGGCTTTTACTGAAGTTTTTAGCCATGCATAGTTTTAGAGTCTTATGGTTCCAATCAGATTAATGTATTCCATCAGTAATTGCTGAACAAAGGTAATATCCTTGATGGGTTTATTTAGAAAGAAATATTTGACCACCAATTCTTAAAAAAATTTGGGTTGAATAAATCACCAGTAAGTATGTCTGATGATTCAGTTCCTGACTCTTATGAAAGCTAAAATATTAGATTTTCTTTTATTTATTTCAACAAGTTAAAAGGTCTGCTGACCAAGTTTGAGTTTTTTAAATATAATTTACTGTGATTGTATTATCCTCTAATACTGAGGTATAATGTCTTCCATTGCATTAATTCACGAATTGTTCATGCAAGCATATCGGGCAAATTTTTTTAAAAATATATATAATGATGCGCAGTACGACTAAGTCTCAGTGTGTTGGTTTGCTCTTGACAAAGTATGTCATGACAGCATTTGCTTTTTCAGTTGTTGTTACCCATGTAGAAAAAGAAAAGCTATAAAATGACTGTCATTTATACTTATTTAAAAAACTAGTTCTACTGCAAACTGCACAGATCCAAAACCTGCTGGCACATAATGCTCTTGGCTGGCAGATTTGGATCTGTTTTGTTTGTTAAGAATAATCAGTAGAATAAACAATGTAGACCCTAATATATGGGAACATTATGCTATGGCAGGTGAGGATCTTTGTTGTTTGCAGTTTGACTTATAAATGAGTATATATGAAATTTTCAGCTATTGCTCTCATTTTTTGTAATAAAGGAATCGGCTGTTTTAGTGTGATTTATATGAAAATGGCAAACTTTGCGTTTTAAGTGAAGACCTAATACGACTTCATTGTTTTTTTGTATTTCTAATCGGAGGTTTCTAGGTAAGAGAACCGATCATGTGGAAACTAGCTGTAGACTAGGAGTCTCTAAAATTTATGTGATACAATTATTTTGTGCTGTGAAAAATAAAGTTTATTTGTATTGACAGAAGCTGTTATTTTTCATGAAATAAATACACAAAAATGCAATTTTGTCATTTGTGTTGTTGTTATAGGGTTAAATGCCATTTTTCAACACCAGATAGGCTATACATGACAGCCATTATTAGTGGTGGAGGATGAAAACGCCCGAAAGAACCACCGACCTGAGATGCTACTGGCAATCTTTTTCACATTTCGAACCCATGCAGACAGGTCACTCGGGGCTCCTGTCATATGTGAGTATGTGTAGATGTGATCTATATTTTAAACAAAGCTTTAACAATTTTTCATTCATATCACTACAATGTATGCAGTGTAGCAGTTTATAGTGATGTCTAGTATTGGGGCATCATGCTGCAGACATGTAGCATGATGTCCCACCCAGTCACATTATTCTGACACCAGGCTGACCACCCCCTAACCTCTTAATGCTGAGCACCAAGTGAGGCAGTTGCTAATACCATTAGTATGTATTGATAGGAACATCCCTATTTGGATGGAATAACAACTTGTAAACATGTCCTAACCTTGACTTTTTTTAAAAATTTATAGTTATGCAGATTACTGCATATAAAGAATTAATGTATGGTCATAATCGTATCAAATATTTAAAGAAAGTGATAAATTCTTATCATTCAATATATGTAGTTAATTTTTGGATTAATTCCAACTCTAATATGTGGCTTCTATCTTTTTGCTTGTATTTATCTTTAATGTTTATTATATATGATGATGTTAATGCTTAAAATATGAATTGCACATGTCCCCTTTTATAAGTAAATGACATTTGGAAAAAAATCCTTAACACATAAACCCCTAGTGATGACTTTACAGGGCATGAGGCAGTAGCCTACTTCAAAGGTCTGTAGCGTCAAGGTCATGCATGATACACTAACGTGGGTGGTATTACAGAAAGGTAGACAGATGTTGCTCTACAATGATAGCAAATAATCTGGACATTTTAGTTGCACTACAAAATACAGAGGGAAAACCCTAAGTTTTTGTATTTGTTTTTTTTTTTCACCCAATATTTGTCCATGGTCGTAATCTGATTTTTTTGTCCAGATTTTAGACTATGGTCTCAGATCTACGGCAGACCAGTCTGAAGCACACACAGACAGGTGAACCTGTGCAAAAGGTATGATAAGGTGGACATTTTGAATAAAGAGTCTTCTCCATACAAAAATGATGGGTCCGTTAAGCAAAAAAAAAAAAAAGAAAAAAAAAAAAGGAATCTAACTTTTCACCTTCTGCTCGTCTGCCAGCAAATTAACCAATGAAAAACATTTTCTTTAGCAGAACTAGCCATTTTTCTAAAGGAATATTTCTTGGAAGTCGATGTATTAGGATGTATTCAGAAATAGTCCCCAAAATGTGTTTCCTACTCGCATTTCATGCGAAAACAGCAAAAACTTCCAGGGGTTAACGTGTTAAGAAAAGAATGAAAATGGTTTCTTATGTTTTATAAGATTGGAAATTTTCATGCATCTTTCTGTGAACAGGAATTGAATATTCATGGACCTATCTTTTTTAATAACATTCTTTCTGCCAGATTTTGTTTAATGTTTAATACGCTACCGTACAAAGTTTTTGTCATACCAACGTGACATTTTTCCATACCATAAAAGTGACCCAGTGCCAGACCTCGTTATAAACTGCCACTCTGAAGCCATTATAGCGATTTGACTGAAAAATTGTTAAAGCTACATTAAAAAACCAAATGACACATACAAACTAGCACTTTTGAATTTCCCTTCTTTCTCACTCTGTATCTATTTTCTCGTATTTTAATTTCTTTCACTTTTATCTCTTTATTCGTGTTACCCTCTATTCTTTTTCAATCTGCTTTTCCCGTTTTTCCCTTTAATCTTTTTCTCTCTGCTTCTCCTTCCTTTTCTCAGTATTTGCCTCTCGCTTTTCTCTTTCAGCATTTGTACTTCTTTATGAAGCTGAAGCTTGGTTAATTACTTCTTTTTTTAAAAAGTCTAATTTCTTTAATTTTTTTTATCCAAACCCGAGAAAGACTTAATGATCAAATCCAAAACAATTTTTTTTTATCCAAACCCAAGAAAGACTTGATGATCAAATCCAAAACAATATCCAAAAATGTCCTTTCCCACCAAATACTTAATAATATACTCTACTTTTTCACTTAAAAAAAATCAATGTTTGGCAAGGTCAAGCAACTCGTCCTTTTTCATAGACTAACACTCCCTGGACTTGACTTAAAACAAAGGGTACCACATTTTATAAAATTTTGAATATTAGCTGGTTTCACTAACGATTTTTCAAATACATGAACATCATATCTGTACCTGTGACGGTGAAAACTCGGAAACAGTAATTAAAGCTTTAAAGGCATTCAAATCTCGAACAAGCCACCAATTTCTGTGATTACTCCAGGTTTTAATTTTTGCAACAAAAAGAAGTGAAACCAACAAGTTTAGGACAATTTCTCAATTATTTCTCAAAGTTACAAAGTGAAATTTGAAAAGACTGTCCTATCACAAGCCCAAAAGTTAAGAATATTGCAAACAAATTTCAATAGCTTTGAATGTCCTGACATACCACAATGATAGAAACCAGAATGCATTTTTAATGAGTTCACAATAATTCTAAGCAGTGTTTTAGTCAAAAAGTAAAAAAAACCACTGGAATTTCAATGAATAACGGAAAAAAATGATTCCTCTCACATTATATCTGAACACAACTGTTAAATGATTCCACAGACTGATCACAAGCATAAATGAATAATTGTTCACCAAGCCTGTATTGCACTTGTTTCACCTGAACTTCATCACAATAAAAGTTCTAGAAAAAAACAACACAAGAGAAGTCTGGCATGCAAAATTCTATCCGCAACCCTCAATTATGGACAAAAGTCAAGCATACAATATAAATGATATATATTTCACAAAATGAGGTAATTCACTAACTGACCAGGTAGATGCCATGTGGGTCAGCATACACATAACAGAACCAGGTAATCAAATTGGTGCATTTCGAAAGTTTCATAAGTAAATTGGCTTCTACAAAGATTTTTCTATCAACTTGACATGTATTAAAAGCACTGAAAACAAAACAAGGACACATCTTGCCATGTGTATTCTCAATCAAGACACCAAACTTCAGACTGCTAAACAATAATTTTTAAACTTTACTGTCCCAGTGAAGGATGGTTGTGTAGCTAGGAACCACATGACAATGTGTGTTGTCTTTGTATGCTGGCATGAAAAGTTCTGTACAATTTCAGTTTCACACACAACTTCAATCTCAGTTCAGTGAAATGATCTTCAATGACAAAGGGTAAAAATGATACTCTGCCAAAGTTGCATAAAACCCATTGCTCCTATGTCAACATTTCTTGTCCACTTTGCATGAAGCATTTAATGAAGCTCTAGGGCCGCTGCAACTCACCTGCACACAAACTCTGATTTTCAAGTGCTGCTGAACTTCTTCTAATAATGCTTTTTAGCCCTGGGAGAAACAAGTTTTGGCATTTTACTTATTATTGACTGACCATATAAAGATACAAGTTGTTCTTATATATTCCTCTACAATAATAAAAATACTAGAGTGTTTCTGCCAAAATCATTTAATGGTCAGTCTACTCCTTTTTATCTCACATCTGCCAAAAGGTCAGATGATTGTACATGTTTTAGTTTAAGAATTCTAAATCTGGCTACTCAACATGCATCATTTCACAAATTATTGATGGCTGGTTTCTGTGCAGGAGTATTTTGGATCAACCATTGGCAGAATCACTCGTATGGTCTGTGGTGCTGTATTGGAATTAGCACCCATGGAATGGAGTAAAATAACTGCATAAATCACAGCAGTATGACATTTAATTACACTCAACATTGAAGCATTCTCGATCCACTTTTTGTTTACTGTCAATGGGGCCTACTGTGGTCAGCTATGTCAATGAAATACACTCAGCACCAGGACAAGTGTATCATGGTCAATATACTTCGTGTATTGCTAAACCATTAAATATGTCCTAAGTTTTTAAACTAAATTAAGCAGCAATAGGGTTAGAGAAAAGTTTTACCTACTTCTATTGCAGAATTTACAAAAAAGTGGTAAGCAAATGAGATATATCTGTATCTTCAATTGCATGTGTATCATGTATTTAAGATCATAAATGCATGACTGTTATGCATCAATATGAAATGTCAGTAAAGAATTACATTTTCCTTCTTACATTAGAACATAGAATGGTCCATAAAATATACCATACTTTTATTTTATTAAATTATTCATCTTACAACCATAAACATAAAAAACAATGAAACCAACCAAAAACGATAAAATATTAATGACACTAGCAAATAACCCAATATACAAAATAAAATGTAATCAAATATACATGTTTGGTTTTTCCTTGTAAAAGAAAAAGTACAGTGTGATAGAAAACAACCCTTTAGATGGTTGCTTTTCTTTCAAAAAATAAAAATATATTGGCACAGTTCTGTTGCTGAAATTCAAGATCTGTTTCTTGTTACTTTAAAACATGTCTCACTGGATCACTTTAAAAGCAAAACAGTAAATGGCATTTCCTAAGATCAATGACAAGAAATGTATTTCATAAGCATATACTTTCTTTTCCTTTTGAAGGTAATTATGATTTTTTAAAGAACATCTTGAGTGTGATATGATGATTTTTCGCTGGTTATGTTTACCAAATGCAGAGATATCTGCTAAAAATAAGTCCAGATTAACATCCTCCCACCATGTCAAAATGCATTGTTTGGAAATTTGGATTTTTGAGGGGTCTAAAACAGAGACTTACTAGTATATCAAAATTATCATACTATATTTCTCAAGAATTGAGATAAGTCGCAGATTCTTCAAATATAAGGTCTATCACATCTTTACAACTGGAACCAATAATGGTGAGAAATATTGGAGTCACATCAGCTGATTTGAATACACAAATAAAACAAAACAAAATGGGTTTTTTCAACATATCTCACCCGCAAATACATTCCACATATCTCACCGGCAAACACACATATAATATTTGACAACTTTTGTTATAAATAAATGATAGTTTCTATCTTGCTACCTGCTGATACAGTTAAAAAAAAAAAAAAGATCCCTTGAGTCAGTTATACACACGAGATCCTGCATGAATCAATGCTGTAATGAAGATTCATTCCAATTATGAACATTTACACGAACAATTCAATAAATTTACCACATTTACAACAGGATGTCAAAAATGCATACAAAATGAAACTTCACCAGCACAGGGAAACTATTTTATCAACCCAAAAATGTAAATGCATTAGACAGTTTTATAAAAAGAGAGGAAATAAAAGTTGTTACCATTTTCCTGGCAAATGACCGTACTGAGAAGGAACTCCAAGTCTCGAACAGTAAACAGTGATACACTATCTAATATGAAAAATATAAAAGCATATCAACATGGACAGTTAGATGCTCCTGCCACCCAAAACTAGTACCCATGCACTGCTATCTGCTAATGGAGGACCTCTATGTCAAATGAAATTTTTACCTATCTAATGTTATCTATGAAACTAAGGACCTCCTTGCCATCCTAAAGTGATAGCAATGCACTTACATCTTTTAAATGAGAACTTCCTTGCCACCCAAAACAGATAGCTTTGCATTGTTATCTCATAAATGAGGACCTTGTTGCCACCCAACACTAACAACTGTTGACTGTTATCCAATAAATGAGAACTTCCTTGCCACCCAAAACTATTATTTATGCATTGTTATCTGGTAATGAAAACCTCTTGCCACCTGAAACTGATACCTATGCACTGTTATATGGTAAATGAGGACCTCATCGCAACCTAAAAATAATATATATCCATTTTATCCCTGTCTACTAAACTGAGGATCTTTTAGCCACCCAAAACTGATACCTATGCACTGTTATAGGTAAGTGAGGACCTCATTGCCATCTGAAAATAATACCTATGGATTTCTTTCCCTATATACTTGCTATGCAAAACTGATACCTATGCATTAGCAGCTACATTATGTAAAGAAAATATTGAGAATACGTAGGGCTTGGAGAATTGACCTTACGCCAGATGATAGATCACTCCACCTTCCAATCACATGACACGGCAACCTGTTAACCTCTGACAAACATGCAGTATTTTCCATAGAGATGTTTCAGTTTGAGTGATGTTTATTAAATATGATTTGTATTATTCTAAAAAATGTAAAATTACATAAATTATACTGCAATAGACAATATTTATATTTGTAGTTGCAGTTCGTATAGTAATAACCTAAGTGTTTAATTTCATTTTTTTTTTGTCAGATGGAATTTTGATCATTGATGTATGTTGATGTAAATATGTAAATGCATGCTTAATATATCAGACGATATTTATCTGAAACCATTGTTTTAGTATTTCTCATTATTACATGTCTATATCTCATGAGAAAGTCAGAGTCACTCAAGTGTTTGAATGATCGAGACGATAAAGTATTATTTTTGAGGCAATCAAACATTAAAATGTAAATTTTCAAACTTTAAAATAATGCATTATGGGGTTCAGTCCATCCCATACAAGAAAAATAATATACATCAAACCCACAAGTTACAGGGATCTGCACCAATAATCTAGAAGCGTTTATTGTTACATATATTTTTCAATTTCAATTTCTTTTTACTTCCTCAAGCCGTCGACAAGAAGTTCTTTGTACATATGTTTATGCAAACAAACATGTTGTAATTGCCATCAATTGTTTCCATATTCAGCTGACATAAAAAAGTCTGTATCAATCTAAGTTTTATCTATGCTTCGGGAAAGTAATAAATCTAATTCCTCCATTTAAATGATATTAGTATCGACTGTCAGAATTAGGAGGCTTCCCACGGACTTCTTTTCACCCTTTTCGATGGAGAAATTAACAAATCATTGAAAAATTTGTACATACTTCTCATACTCAATTCATTATTGCCACAAGCAGCTTGTTGGAAGAAAATGGCGGACGAAAGCAAGGCTTGAATGTGTGTCAAATTTATGTTCGTTGATTGGTTAATTGATAATCATGATTGACAAGTGGCGATGGGTCAATTAGGAACTACAGTAAATTAGACAGGATTAAATCGATAGTGAAATCATAATAGTCATGCTCTTGTTTTTATCATAAACAAATACTGATATCGAATGAAAAAAAAAAGTCTGATAGCCCATCACTTTTAGATCGAGCCCATCCTATGTTCTAAGTGAGGTGCCTGTCAGGCATGTAAAAAAAATTCAAATTGCCTGATTAAACTTGGATGTGCTGATGAAATGCAGCAATTTAATTTCAAGATGATGGAAAACTAGTAAAATGGATTTTTTTTCTTCATGTAATTCTTCATAACCTTTATGAAGATCATCCACTTATCAAATTCTATCAAAAGCTTAAACTTGTGTTTAAAGTGAAGGATGTGATCTATTCATGGGGAACATATTTTACAATAACTAATACCCACATGTTTAAGATACTGTTTTTTATATTTATGTGCCAAAAACCAGCCAGAGTCAGTCTTGCGGGTACCAGATCTACAGGTACAATGATGTGTGGTTCCGTATTGTGACTAAGGCTAGCTATTAATCGATTTCTTTATTTTTCTAATCTGGAGAATTTATGATAAATGCAGGATTTTGGAGAAATTATAAGTAATAAAGGGATCAAATGCAGTTAATGTTGGCATTTGAGTCGTTGATCTGACCATCCTTTGGTAGAGACGAGATAAAAAGAAAGGCCAGACTAAAAATTCTTTTGGCAAGTTCTCCTGAGTACATTTTTTTTCTTATTTAATTTTAAAAAAACAAAAACAAAAAACAATTCAGCTATTCCTTGTTCTTGCTTACACTAATGTAATGAAATGCTAGTTATTGGATAAACAAAGTAGCAGTATCCACGAAAAACAAACTGTAAACAGAAACTATATAAATCAATCACTACACGATTAAGATGCTAATAAAAATAAACACTGTTGATCCACTGAATACGAAGGGCATTATTAGAGTAATTAGACAAAGGTTGACCTGGTGGAAAACATATCTTTGTCATAAATATCTGAGAGCCAAATAAACACAAAAGTCAGTTTAATAGAATTTTGTTTTTATCTTTTCATAGTTGAAATGTAGCAATTGCAATGTTGAGTGATAACTAATATTTAAAAAAAGATGCAATTCTGGGCTTAATGAAATTGGTCTGGGCTTGTGGAATGTGAGTGTTTGTGAATCTTTTAAAATCACCAGCCCTTGGCCTGTGTTTGAAAAAAAGTTTCTTTAAGCACTGAAATCTCTTTAAAACCTAATCAAAAAATTTAATCTGGATTTTGAATCGTTAAGTATTTTGTCTCTCAACAAAGATATGATAAAAAAAAATAATTCTGATTGAAACAAATTCACAAAAAATATTGAAACAATTACCTTTTATAAATATTTTGTACTGAAATGATTTTACTTAGAAATAGTCAATGTATTTGTATACTCATTCTGTCATCAGCTCATAATTTTAGTCATGACCTTCATTCACTAGACACTTTTCAAGGCCAAATAAGCTAAATAATAAATTGTACCTTTTTATAATACAAACTATTCTTAGGAAACAGCATACACAGACATGACAGCTATAAACCTCTCCAAGCAAACCATAATAATTTAGTAGGCCGCTGTGTACAGGCATCTACACACAGGTTGTTGTAGGGTTTAACGTAATTTTTCAGCACACAATATACATGGCTGCCAGTATTAATGGTGGAGGAAGAACATGGGAAAACCCTGGAAAGAACCACTGACCCAAGAGAAGCTACTAGCAAGCTTTCTCACATACCCACATTGGCCGAATCTGAGTCTCGAACCCATGCCGACTGAGGTGAGATGGCAGTGATCTGTAACGAAGAGCACTTTAGACCACTTGGCCACTCTGGGCCCCCTACACACAGGTAAATGCTCTGCAAATTATATAGTTAATCCAATTCAAAAATATTTAATAATTTCCCACTTATAGCATCCAAGTACCTATACCCAGAACAATAATTCTGAAATGCTATTTACAGAATAATAAAAAGTCACAAAATGGTCAAATATTAAAAGTAACACCCATGTACATATACATACATGTACACATTGCACGTTTCATAGTCTCTAAATATCACACGTCAGAACATTTCAATATTGCTGATTCAGAATTTCTGTTTGGTAATTAATCAAACTCTGGAATGTCATCATATGAATAGCCATCATACCCTTTGAAGGCATAGTAAGCGATCCGCACATGGTATGCACCTGGGATGAACATCAGGGATCCGATGATGAGCAGAGGCCACGTTCTGTCTGAGTACTAAAATAGAATTACAGCAATGAGTTTAAAAAACAGTGACTGAATCCAGGTATTTTTATGCTAACAACATTAGGATGTGTGTTTTGCAGTTTTGAGCACAGATGTCTTGTTCTGAATAAACAACAATAAATGCAATCATGACACAATACAAACTTTAATATTATTTAATAATACTTCTGGTTTGAATCATAGAAGTCGTTATCTTGTGTTCAAGTTTAACCACCAATTCATCATACAGTATTTCATTAAGATAGAGAATATTAAAGGAATAAATGTGACACAATTAGATTAAACTAGATCTCTCCTTGTGCGGCCATTTGTTTTGGTCATGTGACAATATAGTTTTGGCGTTCGACTGACGTATTATAGCGGAGTGCAAGGCATGAAGCACACTAAGCAGTGAAACAGACTATCAAATGTAATGAACCACATACACGCTTCTTCTTTCTTAACCTAATTTTGCTGTTTATTTTTCCCTTCGAATTTACACACATAATAATGTGTGGTAAAATTATAGAACACTTTTATGCAATTTTTTCAATGGAATTACATGTACTATGGATTAATTGCAAGCCCTGACGATATGATATCAAACGGCAAGAAAATGGTGTTAAAACTTTGTTAATGCTTTATATTAGATGTTGAATTTAGGCACAATGATCTGGGACAAAGCTATTGAATAATGTACATGTGTGTGCAATTTTTAAATGGAATTAGATGCATTATGGATGAACTGCATGCAACGAAGGCACAATAGTAAACGGTGTTGATACCTTATAGATCATATACATTAAACATGAATACACATATATGTGCCAATGAGTTGTTCTCTGAAAAATTTAAATAATGTAAAACCCAGCATTAACCTTGCTATTAATGCAATTCAATTTTTTTTTACCCCAATTATCGCATTACAGTGGGATTCCACTTACTTTAGTTTTGTACAATTACAGCAATATGCGGTTATAAATATTACTTACTTTAGTTTTGTACAATTACAGCAATATGCGGTTATAAATATCACTTAATAAAGCAATAATCAGTTATAAACATCACTTACTTTAGTTTTGTACAATTACAGCAACAAGCAGTTATAAACTTCTGCTGCATGTCTTCATTTAATTTCCAAAAATGATTGAATTTTGATATTAACCCATTTTATCCAGCTTACCAATTTTAACTGCAGTGCCTGATTCCTGAGAATTAATTCTAAATACATTGTGGTAAAATGAAGCATCATACAGCAGCAGCAGAAATTGTGAATGAACTTCACCATATTTACTAAAATGTTGTAACATTGTTATTTCTTTTTAATGTATATAAAATATGTATCTCTGAAAAGGCAATAAATGTGAAACAGTGAAAATATGTTTAGTTATCATTTATCAATGTACATGCTCACACTATATTTTGAAATATGACTTGAAAGAAGGAAAACAATAAACTTACCATGATGTTCAGTGAATCTTTTATTCATGAGGATGAAAGAAATGCTCCTAATAGTATGTTAAATAAACAATGATGATTCTATTTCCAGTATTTTGGTCCAAACTTGAAGTTTCTAGCACTGTTAGTTCAAAAGTTATAAAAAATTGACTAAACTTCGATAACAAAACACCTGTAACAATTTGTTTACTTCACACTCTAGAACATGTACTTCAACGTGCAGTTTCTCATGAAAACTTGTCACAAATTATTCCTAGAAATCTTTCAGTAAGGCAATTAATCAGAGTTGATTTTGTCCAAACTTTGAAGTCCAAACCATCACTATGTCAGTAATAACAATAGTAAATCATGGCTGTAATCAAGGTTAAAAATCATCTCAGACACATTTCTTTTGAAAACCTTCAAAGGCAGCTTCATTTTCCGTCGAAAAGTGCACGAAGCCATGCATCATCTCTTTTATCAACTCAATTCGATTCTAACCCATCATTTAAGTCAATATTATCATTCAAATCATCAACTTCAATGTCAATACCCTCACTGTCAACATCAATATTTACATCTGACTTGTCGTCCATCATTTTATCAATCGATTTTCAAAGCCAACAATTTCTTTTCCCACATGATTTTTTTAAATATTTCACTGTGCATGCGCACTTTAACCATTTCCTGTGTTGGTAAAGTACACAAATACTTGTGATGTTAAACACGCGTTTCCAATAGACACTACACATATACATAGTAAAGTACGACCACTGTCATATTCAGGATTAAATGGGATACTATGACTGCAGGTGTATTCACGATAGAATGAGGTATTATGACTGTAGTTGTATTCAGGATAAAATGGGTTAATAGACAACAACTAATCAAAACATTATATATTAATAATTTACAACTAAATCTATCCATTTTCTGACAAACGTACAGTGGCATATGACTAAATAGGATTACCTCTGCACTTATGTATCCTGTAAGAAGAAGAGCTCCAATAATAATAAGTGTGCTTCCAACTGTGAATAACACAACAGCAAGGGCAATGGCTTTCTTTGGTATCTTGGGTGGAGGTCTCTCAAACTGTAAGAAAAGAAGTTAAGAAAAGTACTCCAGGTGATTTTTCTTCTCAAATTCTTAAAAAACTACAAGATATGATGGATTCAAAACAGTTATAACATAGCAAACAGGGTCCATCTTAAATCAAACTGATTTTTTTTTTTACAATTGTATCAATCTGCTAATGAAGTTCTAAAGTGAGTTTTGTTAAGGACTTCTCTCATTTCAGAATGAAAATAAGGCTAAAGTGATAGATAACTGAATTTAAAGAATAAACTGATGCTTTAATTATTCTATATTGCTGTGATCTACAAATTTTGTGAATAAATGGTATAAAATTTGTATAAACTCTATTAAATAAAATATATATACTATATTTATATACTATTTACAAACACCAACATCTGTCTTTATGTGCATCGTGCTAAACAAGAGGTAGTTTAAATTCACAGACAACATCCCAAATTTGTAAAAATACTTTTTATTTTTCTCTTGAAAATTTATAATCCCATTTTAGAATGGGCAATAGCTAGTTTCATTTTCAATTTGTCATCAACTGACTATTTCAATATTACAAAAGTCTATGAAATGTTCATACATCAAAGACATTGATGAAAAAGTCTGCATTCTACAAGCTTGGTTGAATGTCTAAATAAAAACTGGTAATAAAAAAGTTACTTTCACAACTTTTAAGAAATGATGTCTGTGCATAATAGATCAGCATTTTTCCACTAACCTGGCTGATTTACTATTTTATGTAACAATGTATTTAAAAGTGCAATAAACATGCTTATAATGTTATACAAATAAATCATTTTGACAAACAAGGTTACTTTTATCTAGTGTGTATAAAAGCATGCTGAGAAAGGAAATTTTTTAGTATGTGGTGCAGTCCCAGAGACACTGTCTGAAATTAAGAGCACAAAATGTATACATCATCTCATAGCAACTGAAATGAGGATACTTGCAAGATACTGGGTGGATGTGGATACAAAACTACTGACTACATAGTTATATTTTTCAGAAAGCCAAACTAACCTTGCAGTCTATAATTGTGACAATGGTGTCAGAAGTAGCATCGGGTTAGTGGGAGATTTTATAATAACATGTAGGGTTTGAGATTTGTAACGTTTGCTGTCTACCGGTAATCTGTTTTGGATCATCAAGGTGACCTTCCTAACAAGGGTAAGTGGATTGAGTTGTCTTTACTCGCACACTCTGAATCTGAGGTTCTGTGTGTCCTTCCCTGACCCCCCATCATTGTCTGCTTAATATTCCTTTAAAAGTGTTTTTTAATTACACAAAATATTAAGATGTGATTTGCTTTGCTTAAAATTTATTTGCGGTTGGTGATCATTAATTCAAGTAATGATGTGAGTCAAGCTGCAGTTTATAGTGATGTCTAGCACTATGCCGCAAACATGTAGCATGATGTCACACCCAGTCACATTATCCTGACACCAGGTTGACCAGTGCTAACACTAACCTCAAAATGCTGAGCGTCTGCCTCACTGCAGAGATCGTAGTGATGTTACTGAATAATTGTTAAAGCAACGTTGAAAATGCAAATTAAACAAACAAACAAAAATCAACATTATAAAAATAATAGTGGAAGTGATGCCAATGTGAAACAAAACAATGCTGGCATCTAGCTCACTGGTCTTAAAAACATATTATGTTGAGTTGAGTACGAGTTTGTACTCCAAACTTGATTCTCGACAGTTTTAAGTTTTTACTTTGTGGATCTTGAAAAATTGGAGCTAATTAAGGATCTTACTCAAAACTTGAGTTTGAGATTAAAAAATATTGAGTTGGGTTAATAGTAAATTCCAAGTTGTCATAGACAACAAATGGCAGAATTCTGTGACTGGCAGACCAGAGAGACTGGTAACTAACTCAATGCTTACAGGCATTAAGGCCATGCATGAGGAGTTATGTCCAGTGAACTGACAAATGAGGGGAAAACAAAATCTCCAGAAATGAAATGTTCTTTCTGTAAGCTAACACTGCAGCATCTGCATTATTCATCATTTTGATTCCAGATGTAAACCACCAAAAATAAATGTCAGTCAGCAATGGAGCGAGTCATATTAGCCTTGATTCAATGCAATGACAAGGTCCACCATAACAGAGGCCATGAACTCCCAACTTCACATATACATTTGGTCATCTGAGCAAGGAAAACTGAATGGAATATGGGATGCATAAATGATACGTTGTGTACACATTCAAAGTTTAAACTGATGACTACCTGAGGAATGAGTAGTCTCTTAGTATACGCAAGTAAATGTTACAATAGTATAGTAGTATCCTGGAAAATGTTACTTCCAATAGTTTGTGTCTTTAGTATCTGTGTTGTTTATCGATGGAACACATTATTTTTTTTCATCTTTCCTGGAGAACTGGATTTATGAGGTAGCACAAGTCTTTTCCAAATCAGGTAATGTATTCAATGAAAAAAACTGGAGACCAGTAACATTCAGTAAAGATTCCAATATTCTGTGGAATTCTACCTGACTTATCCTTTGGCTTTTCTTTACATATAACCTAGGCAATTTCGTCATTTTCCAGCATCACCCTTCTCCTGGCCCTATAGAAGAAAGATCCAAACTCTGAAATTTATTTTTCATCATTTCTCTTTCTCCTTCCTTCATAACTTATTGGTCAAACAGCAGTAGATGAGAATATTCCTATGCCCATATAGAATGGAAATCAAAATTCATTGTTGGACTCGTTCATGTTCATGTAATTAGCCTAATATTTGCATAGAAAATTAATGGAAGACAAAATGCGTACAATTTTGAGACAGCTTTCCACACATCCTCTATGCTTCGCTAGTAGATCATGACTGAATTGTCATCCCATGAAAATGTATATGCTATTAACAAATGATAAATTCTAACATGCAGATCTATTGCTATTGCAATGTGGTTTTAGGCAATGCTAAAATTTACCAAAATGTATATTTGTAGCAATTTCGTTGTACTGAGCCTCACCTGAAGATCTATGAAGCCATCCTTATCCTTTTTCAACCTGTGATACTTTGATGAGGATTCCCCATTGACCGAATAACGAGTAGGCATCATTAAACTTTTGGTTCTATATCCTGGCAAAGTCCATACAGTTCAAAGTGTACTTTTACAACCTCAGTTCTACTTATTGCAACACCTGTGAAATAAAACTGCATTAAAAAAAAAATTCTTGTGCAAATGAAGCAAATATACAGAATTGCATTATAACTGCAATACACCAAAATTTTCAAAAATGATCCAAAATTTGAGGTCATATAAGTCAATAAAAACAGGATTTTTAGTGACTTGAGAATTAAGGCACCTGTTCTACCATATGGCTATGCAGATGATCTACTGGCAACAAACCATTTGCACCACTATAATATAATTTACTGATGCAGATCTATCACTCTAACGGTTACATATAACTGTAATGTTTTGTTTAGTATTTGTACAATTTGATAACTGTACAGGTTTATGATAACTATAGTTTATTTTATAATTGTACCATTTTATCTTTAGACAACAGGTTAGTCTTGTACTGAGTGCTCTAAGCAGAAAGACTGAGAGACAATGCATTCTACAGACCGAAATTGTTTGCTTTTTACTGAACAGTAAACAGCAAGTGTAATCAAATATGACGATAAAAAACAGAAAACAAACAAAACAACGATCTCTTGCCAAAACTGACATCTTTTTATGGTATGGCAAAAGTAAGGATAAAAAAAATACAACCGACACCATCATTTTTTAATACTATGGTCCGTGAGAGAATGAAATTTAAATTTGTGTGGACCGAATCTTTAAATTGCAATGTGCCGAGACCTATAAGTCACCCTACAGTATAATTTGAATTATTAAAGAAAAATTACAATTATTTGATCATGAATTTGAGGATTTACAAAAAAATGATTTCTCTTACTCGGTTTAAACTGACTCTACGTGCGTGTTAATTAGGCCTCATCATTTTACTCGTGAATATTAAACTATTGTAACAAACAGAATCAAGCTGCTTGCCAAACACGACACCATATTATCGACATTAAAATTATGGTAACCTCAAAATTAAAGATAAACTTAGTGTATTAAAACTACGCAGAAAGTATAAAATATACCAACAGTCATGTGTTTATGGTATATGTATGTCCTGTTATTGGATAATAATGTTGTGTATTCACCCCGTGAGTCTACGCAACAGTGTAGTGAAGAGCACATCCGCCACACAAGGAAGTGCGTTTCACACGAAATATAAACTAGTATAGTGGAATCCGGGGAAGAAGCCTTGTTCCGGTCAAATACTGGGAACTTGTTTTCTAAGTCATGACGGCAAATTCACGCACTATTATTTTACCTTTAAATCACGCACCGTAGTTTCATCAATGCGACTGATTCAATAATTCGGGTTTAAAATTTAAGTGTAAAGGTATAAAAAAAAAAGTATGTTTTGTGCTTTATCACAATGTGTATATGATTGGGATGCATGAATACCAACAAAATCCCGTTTTCATTTTGGCGGTACATTTATGTACAAAAACGAATCTATAAAATTACTCGCTGTTGAAATTAACTTTTTATTAAACTTGGTATGCATATCAGCATTATTTATGAAAAACTCTTTAGTCTCTATTTTTGTGGCATCTGACCACCACTTAGTTGTAAGGCTTAAGCTGAAGCAGAACTGGATGGGCACAAAAGACAAGAAAGCAAGGTATAACATCGGCCTGTTGAAAGATGCAAATACTAAAGAAGAATATAGACTTACTCTTAGCAACAAGTACCAAGTGATACAAGAGCTGCTTGAAGCTGAGGTAGACAGAGTGAACAACAGATGGCAGAAACTTAAGGAAGCAGTAAAATCAACATGCCAAGAAGTACTAGACCCCATGAAGCACCAGCAGAAAGAATGGATTTCAGTCAAAACATTGCGCAAAATCCAGGAGCGTAAACAGAAAAAATCAGCAGTAATTAGTAGTAAGACATGAACTAAAAAAAGTAAAGGTGAAAGAAGTACACTGACGCCCACAGAGAAGTGAAAAGAACCATCAAGATAGACAAGAGAAACTACCTTGAAGGACTGGCAACAGAGGCAGAAGAAGCGGCCGGAAGTGGAAACATGAAGAAGCTGTATGACATCACCAAGAAGCTGTCCGGCAAGTACAGTAAAACTGAGAGACCCGTAAAGGACAAGCAGGGAAATACCATACAAAGTACAGAACACCAAATGAATAGATGGGCAGAACATTTTGAAAAACTGTTGAACAGGCCAGCACCACCAAATCTCCCAGAAATCCACCCAGCCAACGCAGATCTCCCCATAAGCTGTGACAATCCCATCAGAGTCGAGATCATGAAAGTCATCGATCAGCTGAAGAACGACAAGGCTGCAGGACTTGATGACATCCCAGCAGAAGCTCTCAGAGCAGACCTAGAGACTTCAGTGGAAATGCTTTACCCTCTAATTATGAAGATATGAGAGGAAGAAGAAATACCACCTGACTGAAAGGAGAGACCTCCTCAAGATCCAAAAGTAAGACGACCTCTGCAACTGCTCCAACTATAGAGGAATCACACTCTTTTCAGTACCAGAAAAAGTCTTCAAATGGGTCCTCTTGGATAGGATGAATGAGGCCGTCGACCCCGAGTTACGAGATGAGCAAGCGGGCTTCCGGCAGAACAGATCATGTGACGGACCAAATAGCTACTCTTCGCATCATAGTCGAGCAATCGTTGGAGTGGAATTCTTCGCTCTACATCAACTTTGCCGATTATGAGAAGGCATTTGACAGCGTGGACCGAGAGACACTCTGAAAACTTCTTCGCCACTATGGCATTAAAACCAAGCTGGTGAACCTGATCAAGAACACTTACAACGGAATGTCCTGCAGAGTAATTCATGCATGACAGCACACAGACACCTTCCTAGTCTGGATAATCTGGATCTAAGAATGATGCTGATAACTACCAACCAATCTCAATACTACCAAACTTGTAAAAATTGATTGAAAAACATGTCCATGGCTCATTCATGTCATATTTAACCAAACACTTGCTGTTACACCCTAATCAATCAGGCTTTTGGACAGAAACATTCATGTGAGACTGCCTTGATCTCCCTAACTGATAAATGGCTTCAAGCACTTGACCAAGGTAAAATAATAGGATCTGTATTTGTAGATTTCAGGAAAGCGTTTGACATGGTGGATCATGAAATCCTTTTGAAGAAACTAAAAATCTACGAATGCGATGAAAAAACAGTTAGATGGTTTACTTCATACTTAAGTGAGAGAACACAACATGTTTATATAAATAACGTTCTGTCCGAACCTGAAACAATTAGATATGGAGTGCCACAAGGCTCAATTCTAGGTCCATTACTATTTATTTTATTTATTAACGACTTACCACTTTTACTAAGAGACTCGATATCATCTACAGATCTATATGCAGATGACACAACATTATCGGACATCCAAAACACAAAGCATGAACTCGAAATTTCTTTACAGAATGCATTAAACAAGCTGGAAAACTGGTGCACATGCAATGGCATGGTAGTAAATACTGGTAAAACTAAAATATTACTTATCTCAACAAGGAAAAATAAGGAAAAATCTTGATAGCAATGAACTATGTCTGACATGGAAGGATAAAAATTTGCAAATGGTCTGTCACGACAGACTACTTGGTGTTTTGGTAGATAATAATCTATCATGGACTGATCATATCAAACATATCAGTAAAAAGGTCAATTCAAGTTTTTGGCTTCTCAGTAGGATAAGACATTTTCTCCCTGAAAGGCACAGAAAATTATTTTATAACAGTTACATACAACCATATTTAGACTACAGTAATACAGTATGGGGTAATTCAAATGATAAAAACATTTCAAAGTTGGAAAATCTTCAGAAAAGAGCATTTAGGCTAATATCAAACCAGAAAGAAAGCAAGGAAAATTTAGCTGGTAAGTTAAAAATATTACCTATTAAAGACCGAATATGTTTACGAAAAACCAAATTAATGTACAGGATATCCAATAATAGTGCTCCTGAATATTTACAATCCCTAGTCCAGTATAGGCTACCTGGTAATACACCCCACCTGCGATCAATATCTACAAAACAGTATAAAATTCCCAAACCAAATAAGGAATTATTCAAGAAAAGTTTCCAATACTCTGGAACTTTGCTCTGGAATAGTATTCCATTTGAGATTAGAAATGCCTACTCTATTTCCATCTTCTAAACCCAATATATCCAGTGGCTTCTGAGATGCTGCTGAATTAAATAAATTCCTTGTATGAGGGCCTCAGGGTAGATTAGTTCTTAGCTAATTGTGTTACCCTCTTTAAATAAAGTCATTATTATTATTATTATTATTATTATTATTATTATTATTATTATTATTATAGTGCGGACTGGCGTCAGGCAAGACTGCTTGCTGTCAACAATTCTCTTCCGTCTCGTCATCAACTGGATTATGACGACGACCACCAATGGGCGTAGAAATGGAATCCAGTAGACATTGTGGAGTCAACTTGATGATCTAGACTTTGCCGCTTGACCTAGCGCTCTTGTCCCACAGCAGCAACAAATGCAGGACAAGACTGACATACTGGCAGCCACATCGGCACAGGTTGGCCTCAACCTCAACATCCATAAAGACAAGACCAAGATCCGCAAGATCAATTATATCAGTAACAACCCAGTCACACTGCAGGGAAGTCCCCTGTAAGAGGTGGAGTCCTTCACGTACCTAGGCAGCTTTACCAACCAGCAGTGCGGCACAGACGCATATGTTAAGGCAAGGATCGGAAAGGCGATAGCAGCTTTTATACAGCTCAAGAATATCTGGAGCTCCAAACAAATTTCCTTAACTACCAAGATCAGACTATTCATCTCCAACGAAGTCAGTCCTACTGTATGGAGCAGAGATCTGGAGAACCACCAAGTCCCCAGTAAAGAGAGTTCAGACCTTCACCAACAGCTGCCTAAGAAGAATTCTCCCGATCCGCTGGCCAGACACCATCAACAACAACAACCTAGGGCAGAGAACATCCCAGCTTTCGGAGAGGATGAGATCAACAAGAGAAGGTGGGGTTGGAAGGACACACCCTACGTAAGCCGCCAACCAACATTACCACACAGGCATTGAGGTGAAACCCTCAAGTCAAGAGAAGAAGTGGACGACTAAGAAACATCTGGCGACGCGACATTGAGGCGGATATCACGAAGATGGGTCACACCTAGAGTCAGCTTGAGGAGATGGCACAGGACAGAAGCCTCTGGCGATCTTTTGAGGGCGGCCTATACACCGGCAGGAGTGACGGGCAAAACTAACTCTTTAGTCTTTCGTAAGATAACTGTCTCAAGGAGATTCAATCCGGCGCAAGCCATTGGCTCTGAAGAGCAACTGTCTCGAGGAGATTTGGTCTTGTGCACACAGATGGCTCTGCTAAAATAAGATAATGACTGTTCTAGCAATTTCACCTTATTTAGATTTTGTAACTATTGTACACCACCAATTCGTGCAGGGATCTGACAATAAAAAATACAAATACACAACAATCGTATATATAATTTTAACTTATAACAATTTTTATATTTAAAAAAAATTGTTTGCAGCAACCACTCTTATGGGTTATTACAACAGTTGGAGCGAGTAACAATTTGTATTTACCACTCAAATGGCGGTACAGCTGAGTTACAATAAATAAATAAATAAATAAATAAATAAATAAATAAATAAATAAATAATGTGGTTAAGGAATATATCTTGACGGGTTATGAGCTGGTACCTGATGCACATCAACAAAAGTTTAGGAATTGTAAGAAAAGAACAAAGTAAAACTTAAGTGTGTGTGTGTGTGTGTGTGTGTGTGTGTGTGTGTGTGTGTAATTTTAACGTTGCTTTAACACTTTTTCAGGCATATGGATATTATATCTACGGCAGAGTTTAAAGTGATATTTAGCACTGTAGCATGATGTCCCACCCATTGACGTTATCCTGACACCAAGCCGACTAGACACACCACTAACCTTTTAATGGTGAGCGATTAGCAAGGCAGATGTTAGTAGCCACTATTTCTGGCATCCGGGACGGATGCTCTAACCACTAGGTCACTAGATCAGACAAGCTGAATTTGCAAAGGAGGAAGAACATATATTTGATAGTTGGTGCTCAGCCACGAATGTTGATAAACATTTCGATTTTTAGATTTTCGTTGAATGGCTTCGAAATTTTCATTACTATTTTGATACTAACAACATCATCAGATGCTACAAGTTTCATAACGCATTCCACGTTATCGACGATCTCAATATTGACTTACATTCTGATGTTTTCCATGGTCTTGCCAAAGACGCTGTTATTCATAAGCTTGAAAAACGTTTTTTTTTTTTCCTTCGAATTCTGTTTTAGCAGCTGCTCGTCGTCGTGTTGTGTTTAGTCTATATAACTATTCATCCACTGTGATTGGTTAAATTTTAGGACACTAGGAATATTTATTAATTTTAGTCTATGATCAACTGCATGCTTAAGAGTTTTGTAATACAAAACGTATCTCCGTTTGTCAAGCACATTAGGTTTGTTAACAACATATTTACCATGCGAACCATTTCTCTGTTCATCAAATAATAAACTATAATCAATCAGTATTGATTCTGAACAAAATGGACATGCGCATCATGAATCTTAACCGGATAGTCATGATCAACTTTAACAAAATAACTGACATCATCCGATTTTATCAATTTGTATGAAAGACATTTTTTGGTGTGTTTTTGTTTTCACTGATCCACCTAAACACACCATATGGCATAGACTCCGACATGGAATAGCCATATAAATTATTGAGATCAAGATAGGTTATAAAACGTATCACAGTTAGGCTGATATTTATTATTAGCCCTGGCATATTTTCTTGTGAAACTTGTTACATCATAAAACAATACATTTATTGTTGTTTTTGGCATTCTATTATTGATGCATATTCGATATTTCTTTTGTTCATCAACGGCACCAAATAAATTAATACCTCCAGACAACAGCTGTTTATTTTGTTTTTAAAATTTTGGAATTTTATTTTTAGAAACAGGAAAGACAACCCCACTAAAGTTTAGATTGTTAGCATGTCTGTAATAATTCGATACACGATAAGGATACTCTCGTGCAGGAAATAACGCCGATTATACTGCCCATTGGAAACATATATTTTTTATCGCTATACTTTTCACATTAATACAACATTTCTAGTTTCTTATTTTAGTTAGCAGCTCGACATACGAGCTACCTTACAGTGGATTATATTTCATAGCGTGAAATAATATTTGTTATTTGATCAAATTTCTAGCCAGAATCTGATGCAGTGTACTCATTGACTTTCTTCTATATCTCCTGAAATATATTATCTAAAAGTACTAAAAATATCAACTTTATTCGTCAGGTACCTCTTGTTGTCATTGTACTTTGGAATGTTTGACACATGAACTAGATATATTGCCCATATGGCGTCAACTGAATTTTTGACATTTTGTCGAGGATTTTAAAACAAATTAGGTTATGAAGTTCATGTGCTATAGCATTCTGCACTCCGTTATTACAAAGTACAGTTTTACCAAGCTGTGGTTTATATTTCGCTCCAATGTTACCTTGTACTAGCTTGCTTACGATCATTTTGCTCTCTTATTCGATTCGGTCTAATATCGCTTAGCTCATCAAGCATAATACGGTAGCAACCAGATTTATCGTTTTCGTTGTCAAGGTAACATACATCATGACCCATTTAAATTTCGTGGGCCTGATTGTACGGCTCTTGATCTTTTAACGGACTATCATTTTAATCAAGCTGCTTGTCGAGCGGATTTCAAAGTCCAGTACACTTGTGAAATGACATGGTCCATCCATGGATGGATTCAGGTAATTTACCAATTAACTTGTGAATATCTAAGCCTGATCCGCTTACAGCTCGCTGATTACAGCACTGATAATAAGGTACTATATTTTGAATATTTATAACACAACTTTGATTGGTCGGTCGAGAGCTTTCACTCCCCAGATCGAAGTGATAACTCTACTTTAGCACAAGCTCCTTGAAATCCGCTGATGTCTTCAATTGTTCTAGAATCTCAAAGTTGCACAATAGTCCTCTTCCACGTCTATTCCAAAGCAGATATTAAAGTATACTTCCCACTCTTCCTTCTAGCAACATACCTATGAATCCACCTTGGATTGCTTTCCGGTTTGTCTTTGCGGTTGTCTTATTTTAGTTGTTTTACGTTTCGTTGCTGATTTACGTTTTCCTGGCATTTTTAAAAAAAACTTTTATAATCGTTAGACAAAATCACTAGAGAACTAAATGTTTTATAATATCACCAAACTCAGCTTTTGTTTGTATCCATAATGTACCCAGAACTGGTCATAATTTGGGTAGTACCGTTTTGGCAATAATTGCCAGTGTATGTTCCAGAAATCTTGCATGTATCACTTGCGGTCTAGACACTGCAGTTAGTTCCGCAGTAGATAAGCTTATGATAAGAAGTTTCTGCAGTCGTATTTTATCGAGCCTCCACTGTGGCAGTATTAGTTTTGCCGGCAGAGTGCCATCACTCGGGATTCTGCAATCTATCTTCAGCGAAACAGACTGTCATTTAATAATATCTTTTGTTATTTTTTCAACTTGTCCCGGCGATAAGTTCACTTCATATATACTGTATTTAATTGTGTATTTACTTTCCTTTCGTCTGATCAAATTTATACCTCAGTGATTCCGCCGCTAGTTAGGGATCAATACATTCCACTGCTTGTCTGATGAAATTGTAAGGTGCAGAGGATCTGACACCTGGTGGTCATTCTTGCTCAGAACATCAATATATTCCACCCCTTGTCTGACATCAATATGAAATATCGAATAAATCGTTCTAAATTCTTTCACTGAAATTTGAGATCCATAATCAGAATCCCGATACGTTTGCATAGTTTCCGTGAGATACATGTATGAGCGCAGACATCTCTGTCAGCTAATTCTGAGGAATTAGCAGTAAATTACATTCGATCGCTCGTTCTAGATACTGCTCAGATTTTTTTATGTCGAATAATCGTTTTACATCTGAAAAATCAAATACAAAATTGTTTTGATTGAAATCCACGTATATTGTGTCGTTTAAACATCATAAATACATGTCCTGGCGACTGCTCGCTTACCGCTGTTTTTATTCGCCAGGTGCTCTTGCATAAAATGAACTTTTTGCGAATGCTGTTAACATCGTCTCAAAGTTCTATTGCTTTATCGATCGACGGAACAAGACGTGGCACTCACAAACGCCAATCATGAAATTACAAACTGAAAATTATTAGCAACATCAAGATGATTATCATCAGCAGCTCCTATCAGACAATCGCTTTGAACAGCTCGGTCAAGTATAAATGATTGTTTTATACCTTGAAATACCTTATTTTAGTCGCGGGAAAATCCGAATATTATGGTAAGCCGAAGCATCACAGTTATTTGATTTGACATTTGTGTGAATACTCTTCGTTAGCGTAACATTTGTTGTACAATTCAGCCACTTTCGTTTATCTTTTACGATTATCATCATTATAGTTCCATTATAATTAGCAGCTGGTGTAGGGATTCAAAGAATAGTACACACGGTACTCAATGAGGTCCTTATGGAAGTTTCATTTGCATCTTCAGCTGGTGCAGCAATTCCAATATCGCCAGCGTTATCAATTTCAAAAAAAATCTAACAAAGTCTTAATTAATCATTAGCATTATATTTATATGAAATTTTACCGTGATGAATAAACTCGTTTGAAATAGCATCTCCACCTTTGATTTCTATAAACCAAAACATTTGTTTGAACATGTCTGGAGTAATACATTAAGAATAATACTTGGAATTGGAAAGTGCACATAAATATATTCTAGGGTTTGATTGGCGAGCTGATATCTGGCGTTTCGAAACAAACTAAAACCGTTATTAACAAGTGACACATGTGAACTAGCAGGTACATCTTAAGGTAGATTAGCAGTCGTTTGTATTGTACCTCGTACTTAAAGTTTAGCTTTATGTGGAAAAGAAACAAGTGATCGGTTCTTGTATTAACAGTTCGTTTGTCTGCTTTGCAAGGTTTGTTTGAATTTTATTCAAATCACTTAACATATTTAAATTATGTTGTTGAGTTATCTGTTGATATATTCTCGGTCAGGTCAAGGCTCTCTTTGACAGACATTTTTTTATCTGTTATTGCAAGACACAAACTAGAGCGCTGCAATATCTGGTCGAATGCTAGCACTCTGAAGTCTTGTTTTAATCAATACTTTTTTGATAATTTCTTCGACTGGTGTAGATAGCAGTCTTTTGTTTTGTTATCAACGCCGCATATGTTTCTGATGATGGTGATCTTTCAGAAACTGATTGTTTTAATTTGATTACCAATCTTCTATTCAACAGCTGCACCTGCTGCGGATGAAACCCATGTGACAAAAGTTATTGATGCATCTAACACAACAGACGTTATTTTTTCAAAGTGATTTTGGCACGCAGTGTGTAGTATACTGGAATGAGCTCAAAATTGCCTGATGTGGATTCAACATTAGTTGTAATCAGTAACTTTTTTTTATTTATTTAGATCTCTAACGTTATAAGCGCCGTGTGGTATCTTTACAGATATACAAGCCCGGCCAGCTGGCAGGATTGACTGAAATGTAAAATCGTCATTCACGTAAGTTCTGATATTTGCCATAGCGTGCCAAGCAGTAGCTGATACTTGACAGATTTTGGAATGTTTATCGATGTCAAGTTTGATTGGTGAATTAGAAATAACAGAAGTCTTCTGCACTGTCCGATGTAGTCTGCGTTCAGTTAAACAGTAATATAGTTGATAACATTCCAATTTTGTCTGATGGATACAACTAAACTGCTAGCAATTTGTGCTTTGCTGTTAGCGAATTAATTCACCGCGAATTAATCGCTACGATAAGATGGTTGTGTAAAATATAAAATTCGTCACATGTTAGAAAACCGTTTGATCTTAGATTATCTCAAATTTCAACAATTTCTATATCAATTTATGTGCTCGTATTTCCTGCTTCTTTTTTAATAGCATCAACCAGTCAACTATTTCAGCAATCTTTATACCTTTACCTTCTGCTTTTCCTCCATTCTCATATACAATCTATTTAGCCACTAAATTTATATCGTGCCTCAAAATTTATGACGCCATCTAAAATGCTTTGAGCAGCTTCAAAATAACGATTGTCAATAGCACCACATCGTATTTCATTATAAGCCTCCTCAGCATCATCAGCTGTTTTGGCTTTATATAAAATATTTGTACAATCATCAAAATCGTCTGCTAGTTTAGATCATTTTTAAGCGCGTTATTTGTATCGGGTTTCCCCAAAACAATTTTAAGTTTAAAATAGTATGTTTGGTAAACTTTAACTAAAACATGTTATATTTAACATTATTTGTTACATCATTAACACGGTCTTGGTAACATTTGATCCGTCGGTTTTTTAAAACTGTTCTTTCTGCTCTTGCACAATATATTTTCTATAGTTTTCTTCCTGTGTTTGCACCAATCGCCTCTGCTCGTCATGTTTTGTTCATAATTTCAGCTTCTCGTTCAGATGGACTCCCCCTATTTTTGTCAATAATACGTTCAACAACGTTTATTGCTCCTCTTCAAGAATACCTTGAAGTCTTTCCGTTCTGTGATAACTTTTAAGATCTTCTGCTGATACAGCATACATATCTGATTGTTTTCCTCAGTCACTGGTTTACAACGTCTAGCAGTTTCTTCTACAGTTTGCTTCAGACCTCAACATGTATGCTCAACCTTCTCTTTGAATGCAGCCTTGTTGAAATATATTTCTATACACATTTATTCGTTTCGCATCAATTTCTTTCTTTCTTTTTGTTTTTGTTTATTTTTGTTAGACTAATTTCAGATCGTGGCGGTTAGACTAATTTTCAGATGTTTACAGTTAGATTCATTTTCACAGTCCAATCCCTGTATTTTCCACATCTGAACATACAATTTTTATCATTTGATAGCTTATCAGTCAAGAAAAAATTTGAGTCTGCCATTATCAGTAGCGTTATTATAAAGCTTAGCGAATGTGTCTTTTAGTACACTCCCGCACTGTTCTCGGGCTATATTTTATACGTCGATATTGTATAATTCAGCAAATAATATGAAACAACCTGCTTTTCGCCTGATAAATCGATCCATGTTATAAATTCCCTGTGCAAAAAAGACCCCATTACATTTTCTGTTACGCGATAATAACAAAACTGATTTTATCTTATTCATCTCTGCATTGCCTAGCGGAATCTCATAGATTACAATTTTTTTATGCTCGGCAGAATCTAGCTCAGCAACAGGAAATAAATTTTTCGGATTGTATTATAATAAATATATAATCGCCTCTACCAACTTCACTTTTTCGGTTTTTCATTGTATTCACTGAGCAGTTCGCTTTTATCTTGCTGTGGATTTATAGTGTAGATATAGACTCGATTGAGGTCGTTAAGTAATATATTCATCAGAAGATTACTTTTGCCCGATCGAGTGCGTCCTGTTTTCAGATAATGGCAGTCCGGTAGGCCGTGGTTATGCTGATGCTTTATCAATCGCTCATTGTCAAACCTGATTATGATCATTCTATATCAGGCATTCACAAAAGTTTATCTCGCGGTCTATTGTTAAAATGTATCAGGCTTTTAAAGTTAAATTGTGTCTCGCAGTGAGAATAATAAAGAGCTATTACACAAACTTTTGGTACGTTAATCACGAGCTCAACAGAAGATAAAACATCAGCAACTGCAATCACGACGGCTGGCGTAGACGTAACAAACCATGTGAAAAATCGGGAGATACAGTGACAGGTAATTTAAACATATCAGGTCAGCGAGTGCTTGACCTTAAGACAATATATCCAAGAATTAATGCAGATAACTCGCAGTCTGAAAGCTCTGCACAACTTCGTGCTGTCAGCAATAATAAGTTGTCAATAACTGCTGGAAAGATGGCTGAAAATATCAACGTGAGCACAAACATTAGCGAATCTTGAGATTGAATCTCCCTCACCCCACTTATATAAATTACTCACAAGCGGTAAGTCACGCACAGCTTAGCGCGGTTGATGATAATAAGTTGCCACTAGCTGGTGGGACAATGCCTTGAAATAAAGATATGGGAGGAAAATTAATATTTAATACTCATCGTAATAACACCACTTTAACCAGTAATGATTCAGTAACAAATGTAGCGTTTGTCAAGGACAACTTTGTGATAAAATCTGGCAACACTATGGTGGGAAATCTGGATATGTGATCGAAAAGATAGCAGCTTCGGCAATTCAGAGTTAAGAAATAAAAATTACGTCGACGATATGATAGCAGGAAATACTGCACCACTACTATAAAAATCCGGTTGTACGATGACACGTATGTGAAACATGGGCTAGAATAAAATAACAGTGACTTTTTATTCAGTCGTCCCATTTGATCTTGCAAAATAAATTGTATGTGGACGCTGAGAAAAATACAGCATCAGCAATTATTCTTGATGATGCTATTGATCTTAAAAGATCCGGAGGCATAGTTATTGTTGTGATCAATTTAGCTGTTAATAAGATAAATTATGCATATGTGCCTATTTCTGCATGATTTTGTCAATAAACAGTACGTTAATAGTGTTACTCAATCGCTTGCGAATGGTGGTAGTACAAAGCGAGTTAAACGTAATGTCGGTCATATTTCCACATTCCGCTGATGCTAAAATTAATTGTATAGGTTTTGTTGCAACATCATCAACTTATTATTAGGAGACAAATCCAAAGTTGTGTGTGCGTTTAACAGCCATATTATTTGACGAGTTAGAGTGGGTCACCGAAGGATAAACAAGTGACGTTTGGATTAAAATACAATGTCCAGCGCCCGTAGCAAATTGGAAATTTTAACTACGAAGTCGATCAAATTATGATCTCAACACACACTTTTATCTGGAAAATTAGACGGATCGAACGATGATTCGACATGGACTACGCTGTATCGGTGATTTTATTACTTCTCAGCAATTTATTCTTGATTCAGACAAGTACTCGTATTTCCGGATTTTTGTTTCCAGAGCAGAAGGTCATTTCACAGGTTTATCGATGTTTCAGATTTAGTATAAGCTTGGCTTATAAGTACTCTGTGATTTAATGTGTTAGTAATATATAATGTCTATTGATTTTCCATTGATCAGGGTCTTAAAAGAGTTTTATAATGTGATACAAAACCCGAAAACAGAGCTCGAAATAACTGATCTTTATTCGTTAGACCCAGAAGGTGTCGAGGACGCAAGAGCGGTGAATATAAATACTCGGATGAAAATATTAAGTTTAGGTTACCAGGTTTAAATGAGAACAGTGACAACTTTGAAAGAGTTTCAGGAATGGGAGAACCTCAATTCAGATACGCGATCAGAGACTGTGATATAATTAGCAAATACTGTCCGGCAAGTGAGTGCGATGAAAGACGGTTAACTGTTGAAAAGATTTTGATAAATAACTGGTTGATCTAAATAAAGAAAATAAAAACTAAAGTTCATGTCAGTAAGGAAACAGAACAATAGCGACTAAAGAAGATTTACGAAGACCTTGACAAACTAGCTAAAACAAGAAAACATAAGTCTTTTAAATCGTAATTTTAAAGACACATTTGCTAAACATGGACTACTATGATAAAAAAAAAACTATTAGAAATAGTCGATAACAGTACTGACACTAACGTTATATCTAGTTCTAAAAGACTCTCTTACCGGTGGTTAAAAAAAGTATAACGTTTATGGCATTAATACTGCACTAAACGCAATATCAGATAGTGATTCTAGCAGTGAGTCATATCATGATGTCGAACGAGATATATGTTATCAGGAGCTTGACGGAATTACATATCTAAAACCTATTATTGATTAAGATTATGAAAATGCATAATAGTTCTAAAAATGCTTTGAAAATGTTTTAAAAAATGAAGCTGGAAAGTTACTGACAAAAGCAGAGTACAAAACTATCAAAGAGCTGATTGCTGGATACCTACATCTACCTGTCTACGACATAAATATAGAGCAAGCAGATATTCGCGGTCTTTTAAGTTTTTTTAACAGCAAATGCTGTGTCAGAGAAGCGAGACAATTTTATAACAAAATAATAAGCGCGCTAAACTATATTCATATGATACTAACAACGAGTGGAATTTTTTCAGTAGGAGAAACATTAAATATATTACTGTTGATAGTGCCAGGGGTACGTTTTCTGTTAGCAGAGATAAATAAAAAAAAAAAATCGGTCCAAACTACGAAAACAAAAATACGTCTTGTAAAATAGGAATAACTACTTATCATAAAATTCTTAGTCAACTTCGAGCTTATCGCAGAGATGAAACACATAGTGTCAGATCAGATACAGGAACTGCGAGTCAAAGACAATTTGCTTGTTTTATAAGATAGCGAACAGTTGGGAAATATGAAAAACGATACTCGGTAAATTTTGTGTGAATTCAAAAATATGTATAGTAATATGCAATGTGAATTGCAAAATTAAGGATAGTAAAATGTTGCGTGAAGTATGAAACTAATGGAAGATATTACAGTGGAAGATAGCACGTTATAGATATAAAAAAAAAAATATTCTGTCTGAGGTAAGCATTCGTCGAGCATATGTTTGACGTATTTCAAAAACAGAAATAAGATAAAGTTGTATCTGGTCCGCACAAAAAATTCAGATTATTTTAGCTAGTTTACCAAGTTACATAGTCATTTTCTGATGTTATTGATAATCTTTACAATCAAATATCTCAGAATGAATACACAAAGATCGCAGTTGAAAACGAAATGAAAACGTGTCATTTTGATAAATATAAAGTCTTACATAGAAATCAGAGAAAAGAACAATCTGTAGCTGTTTTGTCATTGAAGATGAGAATTATATAATAGCAAAAGCAGAGATTCTAAAAATATCTCGGCAAGTGCATAGGTGTAAATAATCGATTGACAGATAGCCTTAACGTCTGTTCAGAACCGATATAAATATTTGATAACGAGCAGGGTATAATGCAAAGTCCCCGGTATCATAAATAACAGGAAATTTAGGTTGCCTCTATGTATATTTATTTAAAAGGAAAAAATTAGCTTCTGATACATGTAGTCATGAGACGTGTAATTTTAAGACGTGTAATTCTGTGATGTAATCATGCGACGTATCAATTATGAGAGGTATTCTGAGAGTATCCTGAAACGGATTGTTGAAAGTAGCATCCGGAGATCCAGGGGTCTGAATAGCTACAGTGGAAGTCGAGCGAACCGAAGAGCAGGTTATGCAATCGTACAAGACGTTGACTTTGATTGTAAACTCGATTATATGATGAACTAAATCAGATCAGCTATTTTATTTAAATTCATTTGTGTTTTCCTTTGTAATTCGAGAAAGTTTTTTTTTCTTCTAAAAGCTGAGATATTCCTAATGTAATGATTTCGCATAGTTGTTCTATGTAATTGATTAAATTGTTTACCTGTACGGGGGCTCGTGTTTATTTGTTCTATATATCTGCTCAGATCTCTATATATTTCACCTATAAGTTTCACCACTTATATTTACTCGAACTGGGCAATAACACTGAGGGCGGTCAACCTCTAGATAATGAAACTCAAATTAAACGGGACACCTAAACACTACAACCCCGTCCCCAATAATAATAATAATAATAATAATAATAATAATAATAATAATAATAATAATAATAATGAGGACTTTGTACAGCGCCTAATCTTTAGGACCTCTAAGCGTTTTACAACATCTATAATGATATGACTACCAAAAAAAAAACACTATGAAATTAGATAACATAAAAATGCTGAAAATATTTAAGGTAGGAAACATTATTAGGTCTTTAAGTTTGTTCTTGCAGTCAAAATAGGTGCGTTTTAAGAGTATTCTTGAAAGGGATCACTATGTCTTTGTGTCTAATTTCAATGGGTAATTCCTTCCACGTTGCTGGACCCTGGGATGCAAAATACCGTTGTTTATATGACTTAGTTTTCATAGTGAGAATAATGAGTATATGATTGTCAGAAGAGGAGCGTAAGTATCTTGCTGGTGTATACAAATGGCTGAAGTAATATATAAATGCTTGATGCTATCGTCATAATTAAAAATATGGTTCGGCTAAGAAACCCCTTATAGCAAATTGCTATTATTGCTCTAGCATTCTTGTTATTTACTCTTACCAACTGTGATTATGTTACTTTTATTTATTATCGTATGTGTGTGCATTGATATATTTTCAATTCTCCTATTTGGCTCTTTACTTCTGCGTATATTTATCCATCCGTTCATCGTTATTGTTACGCTTTTGCCCTGTACTAGCGTCATGTCGTTATGGTTACATTTTATTAGTTTAGTTGTTTGTAAATTCGCTTTGTAATAATCAATTTAATTCAAATTAGACTGTTAAAATCACAAATATGATCAATTAGAATTATATCAATAGTAACTGTTGCGACTGGCGTTGTTGGTAAAATAATGTCGTTATGGTTACATTTTTACGTGTCTATATGGAATAGTTTCGTGGCAGAAGTCTCCCTACAAGAGCCAAACTGTACTTGGTGGCCATGGAATATATCATGATTGAATGGTTGAGTTCGAAATCGTGCTGGTGGAAATATAAAACCACCGGCGACTTAAAGCTCAGATAAGGAACCGATGTGTTAACAATCTTAATATTGTATCTAATTTAGAAGCAGTCCCGGATTACCCATTAGGCAGAGTAGGCAACTGCCTATGGACCCCGCGACTTTTGTGGGCCCCATCAGGGTCCCCCATGAGACCTAGTCCTACCCGTAAGACGTATCACATGTTGATCTTGATTTTAGTGCTAGACGCGAGCAAACATAAATATCAGCGTCGGGGCTTACATTGTAGGACTACCATGAGACCGTGACCGTGGGTCTGGGGCCCCAAAAGTTTGACTGCCTATGGGCCTCCACGGTGCTTAATCCGGTGCTGTTTAGAAGCAGTGAAAATCAAATCAAGTAAATAGTTGCCCGTGGTTTGGGATTGGACTGCCAGCATACTTGCTAGTGAACCGACCTGACTATGACGCTTCATGGGAACTTCAGTTGGTATCTCTTTCTCTTTCTCATAAAATATTCGAAACATGTCCTGTCTTTTTCATTTTCTGTTATGTAACTTTTCTGACGTCACGATTGTACTACGGTCTGGTATACAACACTGCGGAATTTTCTTTTGCCTTTTGTTTTCCATTTTAATTTAGAGTTATACCGGCATTACCCAAATATTAGTTCCGGATGAGAACGCATCTGTTGGTTTGCCGTGACCATGATGCAATGTGCTACTTCGCTATCTGGAATCACCTCACAATTAATACTTCCAGTTCAGTACCCTTGTAGTTCTAGTATATTTTTAGAACATTTTTTCCTCTCTGCTTTTGGTGGTGATAGAAGTATTATATTGATGCATCTTTGGCATGGGTTTAAAGTTAATTTTTTATTTTTGAGAATAGGAGTTCTGAGAGTGGTTGTCTGTATGTATTTTGGCGACAGTGCACACTGTGTAATTAGGCCTTAGTGATGAATAAGAAGTGAAATAAGTGTTTTGTGTAGCAGCAGAGTGGGTGAACAGACCACGTTTTCAAGCAAAAATAAGGCTTCCAGATCACGTTTTCGAACAAAATATGGCCTATAGATAACGTTTTCGAACAAAATATCAGGTTTCCAACAAATCTCATTTAACCAAAAAAAAGTCTCCATTTTTGCAAAAACGGAGATTTTACGATTTTTTAATCAATTTTGCTCGCAACGATGTGGTCATCCACCCTCTCTGCTGCTACAGGTTAACAAAAAATAATAAATGATTTGATCAAGTCTTTAGGATGAAAATCATTTATGATTTTACAAACAGACTAATCGCTAACACCTCTTCTTGTAAATCAATCAGATTATTTGACTGGTCGGTGAGTTTGAAATTAATTCTGGTTAATGAATTATTATGGCATCGCATGTAGACAGGATTAATTGGGTTTTCAATAATTAGGAATCCTGGAGGAGCTGTTGGTGCAAACGAATAAAGAATATATCCTTGCTGAGCTTGATTTGATCGTTCGAGATTAATTTGATAGCTTCCTTCGATAACATCACATACTAAATTGAGCGCAATCACCGATGAAATATTCACGTTGAACGGAGCGATATGCCTACCGCCACCATCTGGGTCATTATTGTGTTTGAGGATTTTTATTTCCGGTGATGCTGTTTTTTTCCACGTATCATGAATTATTTTGAAACCAACATCGATGGCATCATTGAGAAGTTTTTTTAGTTCTGGTACGTTATATCCCGGTAGTTTGAATGTTGGAATATCTTTAACGGGGATTTTATAGTCTGTTGCAAATCTTATTCTCGATAGGGGATTATCGTCATCTAATATATCCTGAATAATTTTTAGGTTAAATGTTTCCATATCGTCGATAATTTTATTGCATGTTTCTACGACGCTGATAAATTCATCTCGGGTGAGAGAGCCGGATTTAAGAGATATTAACAACAGTGAAAAATCATTATTCATTGCTGTGAAATTTTTAACGATTTTAGGTTTGTCAACAAGCAGCAGAGAGGGTGAGCCGGACAACATTTTTAGGCAAGTTTTCACTGAAATCACGCTTAAAAACAATGAAACCAATGACATCGGCTCCAATGTGTGTGTGAATCATGGATTAGGATCAAATAAAAAAAACAACATTTTAAATGAAATCAGGTCCAAAAAAATCAATGAAATTAATGAAATCAAAAACTTTTCAACTATTACATTTTTTGGGAAAAAGGGACTACAACGTCGTTGTCACTACCCTCTCTGCTGCTAAAACTTTTAGTTGGGGTTAACCGAATATTTGATCCAGTCCGATACGATATCGTGTTCCAGACCTTGTCTGGGGGGACGAAAATCACTACGATTTCACAAATAGACTAATTTGTAAAACCTCCTCTTGTAAATCAATCAGATTATTAGACTGGTCAGTGAGTTTGAAATTAATTCTGGTTAATGAATTATTATGACATCGCATATAGACTGGATTCACCGGGGACTCAATTATTAAAAACCCTGGAGGAGCTGTTGGTGCAAATGAATACAAAATATATCCTTGCTGAGCTTGATTTGATCGTTCTAAATTTATTTGATAGCTTCCTTCGATCACATCACATACTAAATTGAGCGCAATCACCGTTGAAATATTCACATTGAACGGAGCAATATGCCTGCCACCACCATCTGGGTCATTATTATGGGTCAGGATAGTTGTTTGTGGTTGTGATGGTGTTTTTTTCCACGTATCATGGATTTTTTTGAAACCTTCATCGATGGCATCATCGAGAGATTTTTGTAGTTCTGAGATATTATATCCTGGAAGTTTGAATGTTGGAATATCTCCTATGCGGATCCTATATTCTATTGCAAATAAATCTCTTGTTTTAGGACTACTGTCACCTAATACTTCTTGAATAATTTGTGAATGAAATGTTTCCATGTCATTGATGATTTTGTTACATGTTTCTACGACACTGATAAATTCATCTCGGGTGAGAGTGCCGGATCTAAGTGATATAAACAACAACGAAATATCGTTATTGAAAGCTGTGAAATTTTCAGTGATTTTATCCCGGTTAGCAAGATGATGAATAAGTCGTGCTCTTTCATCATATTCTACTCTAATGAAAAAATACGACTTATCATAATATCTATAGCTTTTTATTGGATTATCAGATTTTATCCTGTCGGTGATATAATCTGTTTTTTGTGGTTCTGGTAATTTAACGGTTTTTCCACCGGGTGGTAATTCAGGCCATCCTAGTACGGTTCTAATAGAACTCTGATAGATATCTACGACGTATCCTTCTGTGCTTATTTCAATGGCAGATGATAGTGTTGGCTCATGAACCGTTATAGCTATTTTTGACTCTTTTCCAGTAATCGATTTTATTCTACGCGCGAATTCATTATTGATTTGTTCAATTTGGTATGATCCGGTTGGTATGGAAACAACGTTCCAGTCTGGGGTACCGTCGGGTTTATTCTTATTTGCAAATACCAGTGAATTATTCGGTTGTTGACCACCAAATGGTTTTGACCTAATATTTGGCCAACTGTGGTATACTCGTAATTTTGCTAGCGCTATCTCCTTCACTGGGACTGGAGAGGGGAAATTCACACTGAATTCTGGATTCGTTGAGGTTATTGAGATCATGCTTGTTTGTACTGGGTTTGTGTTCTCCACTATTTGTTGAAGTAATTCCATCTGTGTTGTCATTGTTATTATATTCATGATGTATTTCTAATTTTGACATCGCAGAATCATATATATCTACCATTGCTGAAAACTCACTCTCTGATATAATTGTATCATCGAGCGATGACGATATCAATGAGGATAATTGCGAGTATGCAGTGGACACAACATGAAATTGAATTATGTAGTCTTGTAGTTTCCGTTGGCTGCATGAGGATATTTTTTTTGTGATTATTGAAATTATTCCAGCGATTGTTGTTGCCGCAGAAATGCAAATTGGAACAGCTATCGGAGCCATCATTGTCACTGAAGACAGTATAATACCAGCTCCGGTGATTACACCACTCACAGCGTACACAGTAACATCAATTGCGGTAATTCTCCTGCGATATTTTTTAATTTTCAATTCATACTCCTCAGACAAGGTTTTGAGTCTAGTTTGATACTCTCTGACCTGATCATAGCGATATTGAGATGATGAAATCATTTTTATTTTAAATACGCTAGCGTTTTCAATTACGATTTACTTAAATTCGCTACGAATTCCACATACCACGTTGTTGAGACCCTAACCAAATGTTTATCAGTAGATGTGATTGTAAACTTTTCAGTTGTATTCTTGTCGATGATCGTTGAAATCGTATTATTGACCCCAGATGAACTGGACGATGAAATATTAAATTGAGACGATGGTGTTACTAGTGTTAATCGATAAATACCCTTGACGGTTGCAGTGATATCTAATGTGTTGTTTGTAGGTGTCCACTCAAATGATCCGTGTTGGATTGTGTATACTAAGTTGTTGGTTTTCTCATGAGGAATTTTTGTTTTTTCAATGGCTGTTATCATCCTCGAAAGATCACCTTTGATGCCTTCGATGGAAGTTTTCGTCTCATCAATGGATTTTTTAATATCAGGGAGTTTTAGTTCAATTTTATCTAACGGGGTTCCAATAAATTTATCAATGGCGTCGGTTGTTGTTTTTGTTGCTTCGTTGATAACCTTTTGATCATCAACAAACGTTTTAATTTCAGCGATAGATGGTGTAACTACAATCGGAGATCCAAAGAACTTATGAACGACATTTCTACGGAAACCATTGTAGTTTCTCAAATGATCGTCAAATTCTTTATTGTATTCAGTGAATCGATCTGTAATCGTCGAAAAAAGTACACCCGGTTTGAGTTTACCCTGATCGGAAAATAACGCGATAGTATCCTCGATTGCGTTTTGTTGTTTAACCAAAATATCATCCAGAGAAATATTACTGGATTTCAATTTACCCTGTTTGTCTTGAAATACAACTATTTCATTCGGGTCAACACTTGTTAAGTTCAACGTCTCAGCGATTTCATCTTTAATTTTTTTTTGTATATCCTTGATAGAATCAGGAGTTGCAGTGTCATCGGGTTTGGGTTTCAGAGGTCTTCCCCAAATATCAATCATGATATTTTATATATCTCTCTCTAAAAAGCGATTACTAGTGTAGTCATTTACGACAATGTGTGGTGGTTTTCCCCTTGGGTTACCCAAGGAGTTAGAAATAGCGTCAAGGACATTTAATACTTCGCTGCCACATATTGGTGGGTCATTGATTTGTTGTGTTGGTAGCGTAGAATACCAAGTCTTCATTGGAAGGGTTTTTATGTAACGCATAAATTCTTTTGGTGGGGCTAATCCATATGAATCAAAATAGACAATCCCACGTGGATCAATAGCGTATGCAACCCAGTGAGTTCCAGGTCCGGTGCTGTTATCGAGATTAATAATACCTGTTTCAGTTTTGTTTGGTTGATGTGGTAATTGATCTTTCATAAAAACTCCTCTGAAATTTTTAATCACTAGTTTTTTAGCAGCATCCATTAAATCAAAATTGGACATTGGAACCATCGAAGATTTGGGAACCATAGGTTCCTCAATTAATAAACCGTTCCTGGTAGTCTCAGGCCTGATCCGTGAACGGATCTCCCGCTGTACCATGAATACGGGGTTCCTGGTAGTCTTAGACCTTTTCCGCTGTACCAAGAATACGGGGTTCCTGGTAGTCTTAGACCCAATCCTTGAACGGATCGTCTCTTTTTTTTATATCCTTGTCCAGCTGCCTTCTTAAGTGCCATTCCTGCTGCAGTACCAACGGCTCCTAACGCTGCTGCTTTAGCCACCGCTGGGGCTGGTGCTGCAATCAATGCTGGTATTGCAGCTAACAATGGAAATATACCGCCTGTTTTCATCATATTTTTAATAGCAGCCGCAGAGAGAGTAATCTGAACTCCCTTTTTATCCTTGAAAGCATCATTGAAATGTTTCACCTGACGAGTTGTCAGCGATAATTTATTTTCACCACCAGTCATTTGATTAGGTTTCAACGTGATTGTGGTTCCACATTTTTTAGCCGATTCTGATTGCAATTTTTTGATTTGACCAGGAGTTAACGTAACACTAATAACACTATATGACATTATATATAATTGATTGATTCTAATTCAATGAAAAATCGAGAAAAATCGTTCAAAGATTTTCTACTGGGGCATCTACCACTCTCATTCTTCCACCAACACCTTCAAGTAGCATTGATTTATCACTGAGAATGACAGCAACCGCTCTATAATCAGCAATAGTAGCAGGACGAGTCACATTAGCTCTAAAGTGTATATCAACAACTGACTGTCTTGTCAAATCGAGATGTTCCAGTGAGAAGTAATAGATCGGATACAGATTCTTAAAATCAAATTGTGATATTTGCAAACCAGTATCGACATTTTGATCGCGTGCCATAAATGACAACAGACGATGATAAACTCGTGCAATATGATTTTCTGTGTAATTAAGTTGTATATCCTCAGATGGTTCCTGCTGGCCGTTTATTCTCAGTGAGACGTCTTTTACACCTAATTGATCAAATATCATATGACTGAAGAGTTGATTGCCAACTCGTGCGTTATCCTGTAACGCAATAAATATATGACGTGGCGCAGAAACACCTTGTTTTGATGCTAGGTTCCAAGTGAATAACCCGTTGATATTTGATTGCTTCACATCTGTACTCACGGTTAGCCAACTCAACAACGACTTTCCTCCTTGGTCCATAAATGATAGTAGTCGTTGTTCTGCGGTGATTGCTGGAGTCAACACTGGCATCCACAATGATATTTTTGTTAAATTGACTTTACCGGCATCATCATTTATATGTGCTGCAGCTGGGTTTGCTGGAATCCTCCAAATTGCGTCGTTATCATCGCTCTTTCGTACAAGCGATACTGTATGCTTCGCCCCGTAGATAACTTTTCTGACGTTTCTACAGAATCCAAAAATATGATGCAGTGGAATCGCACATGAAAATGATTTACGCCCTACTCCCAACATTGCGTTTCGTGTTGCAGCTCCTAGATTGAAATTAACATCGTTGTTTATAATCATATCTTCGGCATCAATATTAGCGGTGCCAGCATTATTCTTTGGTCGTCTTACAACAAATGGATTTCCACCAGCGGTATTCTTACCATCTTTTGCAAACATCATAGAGGGTCCTGCTGATCTTGTATAATCATCAGAATATCTCGCTAACCCGATTATTGTTGTAGCCACATCAACATCACGATCTATGGACTCAATTTCTTTTCCATCAATGAGATATCTAGCACTCTCAAATAGCGCCATAATACCATTATTGACAAAACCGACTTGAGTACCAGCTGGATACGGTGCTGGTACAGCAGGAGTATCAGCAGCTGTTACAATTTCTCCTTCTACTTCAATAAATGCTTCACAGGGTAAAAAGTATTTACTGGTATCATGGACTTGAAGATCAATTCTTGCTCGACTATTTGAGTCTATGGCATGATAGGCGTAATATTGATAATCGCGTACAGAATCATCCTTGCCAACTGGGGCGTCTATATCAAACGCTGGATCAGATGATTTTTTGAACATTTTATTCTATTTATCAGAGTCTAAATAGTGAAATCGTAAACGATTTTTCCATTTTCATCGACGTAGTTTTTTAAGGCCACTTCCCGCTATCATGTTTGCAATATTGCTTTGGTCTCCTTGATTTACCATCGACGCTAATTTTTCATCTACTGCGTTATTTATAATTTTACTAACACTTGCAGGCATTTCTTCTGTAGACGGTAACGGTTTCTTTTTTCGCCCCACTAATGATGTTATTTTATCCTTCGCAGTTGAAAACGCTTTCCCGGCAAGATTTCCAACAGTACTAATACCCTTATCACGAATAACATCAATGGCTTTCATTGATAACTGTTTAGCTAACGGCATCACTTTTGGGGCCATTCTTGAAAAGAATCCTAAAATGGTATTGCCGAGGCCATCTCCGTAGTATGCCTTATAAACTGGAAACCGTGAATTAACTACATAGACGGGGGTTGGTTTATCATGATTGTAATGGATGATCATTATTATAAAAACAATAGTGTTTTCAATTGTTATTTAATCGCTATGATACCCATTTGCTAACTCGTCAATGAAATCTCGATAGGTTTTGATATCCATGATACCGCCGGCAAATAACCGTCTACAGATATCAGCTGCTTCATTAATTATTTCTGGAGAGTTATTTCCAGCTCGGAATCCTCCTACAAGAACATCTAATCGTGATATATCATTGATAACACTATCAGGACAAATGTGTCCAATCCTTGGATTTCCTAATCCACTTCCGCTATAGCCAGCTGCTTCATCTAGTTTGTCTGTATCCGTGGTTTGTAAATAATCAAGAGTATCATCATCATCATCATCATCACGTGGTAGTTGTTGTTTTTTAGGTTCTTCTTGTTTTTTTTGTCTCCGTGTTGGTGTTTGACGTCGTTCTTCTAAATCATCATCATCATCAGGTGGTAGTTGTTGTTTTTTTTGTCTTCTTGTTTGTCTACGTGTTGGTGTTTGACGTCGTTCTTCTATTTCTCGTTGTCGCTCTTCTATTTGTTCTCTTTTATAATTACTAATCCCCCTTTGAAATTCCTTGTATCCTATCTCATCCTTATTCAAACGACCAATCCCTTTATTTAGTTTATACAAATAATCGAACCAATCATTACTTGATATTCTATCATTTTTATACTCGTCCTTTAAAAAATCTTTTTTTGAATTATAGCTTTGAGCAGCAAAATTACCAAAGGCTTGATAATCCTTTGATTTCAATAAACTAGGTTTTTTTATTAATATTTTAGCATGATCAGTAAATTTATTCAACAGAGAAACAGTCGTTTTTTTCGGATCAGTTTTTTCAGTTTGTTCAGTTTTAGCTGCTAGTTTTTCAAGTTCACCAATAACAGACCATCTCCCAGTAAAGCACGCTCTACCCCCTTCGTTGCTGTGGTTACTGTTTTAAACAACTCTTCAGACCCCAGAGCAAAATCAGTTTGTAAACTCTGTCGTTGTTGCAGTTTATTTCTTACAGAGTCGCGAATTGGTACAAATCTCTTAATTGCATCCAGTCGTTCACGAGCCAATCGGGTTGTTAATGCTTCATTGACCATTATTTGAAATCGCAAACTATTTTTCAATTGCAAAACACTTGACATGTCAGATGATTTTTGAAACGGTCATGGAAGTGTTATTTCATCGTGAGACCCCTTCTATCAGGTGTGGCGAAAGTATCAAAATTGTATATAAATAAAATAATACTGATAGTTTCGCCATCAATGACATGTCGGATGATTTTTGATACGGTCATGGAAGTGTTATTTGATTGTTTTGACAGCTCTATCATTGATGTTGAAAGTATCAAAATTGTATATAAATAAAATAATACTGATAGTTTCAACATTCTAGTTTTGACCAATCTGACACATCGTCCATCAATTTTTGACATCTCCTTTGAGGGTCGGCTAAAAAAAATGAGGGTCGGAATGATAAATGGTCGGAATGATAAATGGTCGGAATGATAAATGGTCGGGCAATCAATGGTCGGGCAATCAAAATTGTTCATTTTCTTGAATTAATGCTCGTAGGTTTCTAATTTTAGAGTTGACTTCTTTTTTCAATTCGTATTCGTTACCTAATTCTTTTCGTATTCCCTCTACGATAGTATACAACGGAACGAACACACTGATGTCACTGGAAAATGAAAGAGAGTCTTTAATAGAATTCTGAATTTTTTTGATGAGTGCATATTTCTTGGGTAGCATATATTTGTTAGTGCTAACCCCGTATTCTATATCCTGAAAATTAGACACAATTTGATCAGGATTTAATCCATCTGATACTTTGATATCCTGATTTTTCAATTTTGCTATTTCAACTATGATGCTATTCATGTTTTCAGAATTCATTATTCTATAAGAATGACATATCTCTAATTGGAAATTATGACGCATTAGACATAACTAAATTGAACTTTTTGCCCCGTCTTTTTTGAAATAGCCGATCGATAAACCCCCTCTGCAACTTTTCGTACTGACGGTCCACAAATATCGAAAAATTTACCGGCTTCATATAATGATTGAAATATTTTTTCTTCATTAGTTGTTGTATTCAAAGATGTCACAGGTCTCTTCCAAACCGTTTTGCAAGTGCCAGCTCTTCCTCGTTTGGAATTCTCACTCAGTGTGATAGCCTGCAGATTTGATACAGAATTATTCTTTGGATTAGAATCCTTGTGATAAATAACAAAATCATCTTTGATCAATCCATTAAAACATTCAAATACGAAACGATGAATGAGATAATTTTTCTTTCCAACAGTAAACTTCAAATACCCTTGATTATTCACAACACCGACCGGTTTCTTTAGTCTACGGTTTCTGACAGTACCATCACTGGATGCTTCATATTTTGTAATCACTGGATGTGGTCTGAATTCTTGGTCCATATATACTATTCTATTGTTTGTCTAATTCAGTGTTTGGTTCAATAATTACATCACTGGAAAATCTTTCGATATAGTCTTGCGGGGTTCTTATGATTTTATCCTTGATGTTGTCAGGGTCAAGGGCCTTTTCAGGGTCATAATTTCTGATAGATTGTCCATTTTTTATTCTTTTATCATAATAACGCTTCAATTCCCTATATCGCTTACCACCACAATCAATACACAATTGTGATCTTCCCTTAACCCCAACCCCACATCGAATACAGGGTAACGGACCAAGACTTCCACGTCGAAAACTTTGCATATGATACCTACAGTATTCATTTTTTCTGCATGATTTGTTACACGGGGCTACATTTCCCATCATGAGCCATTTGCAGTGATTCATTATACATAAAACTTTCATTTAAATGTTTGTTTTTTATATAGCATGAAGGAGTTCAAGAGATTGACTTCGAAAAATGCTAAATTCAATGCTGATAGAGAGTTCAAGAGATTATTGAAAATCAATCCTAGATTTAATCTCGATAGACCAAAAAAACGTCAAAAACGTCCAAGAGACGGAAACATGAGAGAGTTTAAGAGATTATTAAAAATCAATCCTAGATTTAATCTCGATAGACCCCAAAAACGTCCAATAGACATAAACAAACGTAACAAACGTCCAAGAGACGGAAACATGAAAGAGTTTAAGAGATTATTGAAAATTAACCCTAAATTTAATATCGATAAACCCAAAAAACGTCCAAAACGCCCAATAGACGGAAACATGAAAGAGTTTAAGAGATTATTGAAAATCAATCCTAGATTTAATCGCGATAGACCCAAAAAACGTAACAAACGTCCAAGAGACGGAAACATGAGATCACCATGGAAGGATGCTCAATTCAATCTTGATATAGTTTCTAATACACCCAAGAATAAAATTCTTGATAAACCCATCAGAGACTGTTTTAATGAATTCAAGCGTGATGGAGCATCTTATTGTTGGTCAACATTTCGAATTGATGGTGTTGTTGACGCTACCATGAATGATGAAAAAGCAGCAGTGATCATTTCACGTGTCGGGGAAAAAAGTCATTTTTTCCGAATCAAATTCATTATCCGTGAGAATGGCAAATGGATTATTAAGGATAAATTTGAACCCATTCTCAAGGGTAAAAAAACTGTCACCGTGAATCAGGATTCCAAACCGGGAATTTTGACCGGAATTGATAAACCCTACTACGAAAGATCTTATCCTGTCACAGCAGTTGTTTACGGGATCTATCCGCTCAATGAAAAACCTGATATTTCAAAACTAGCACCCATGAAATATTCGACAGGGCTCAATTGTGTAGCAGAACGAATAATAGAACACTTCACAAATGCGTCCCGGGGGAATAAACTCACTGATCTAAGACGAAAAAAAATAACCGAGTGGGAGTTCACGGTAAAAGAGCATGGAGCAACAATTCAGGATATAACTAAATTAGAAACATCATTAAGATTTCCAATATCGGTAAGAACAATCACCGGTGAAGTATTAAAGGAACCGAAATATCAATCAAAAAAAGGAAAACCCATTGAAATTATTGATCATAACGAACACGCGTGGTCATCTGCAGTAACAATATTCCCACGGGATAGAACCGTAAAATATCTATCCCAAACCGAAGAGTTTTTTTCAGAGCAGAAATTATTTGATGCTATTTACCATTTGAGTAAAAACGATCCTTTGTCAGCGTGGCTATTTCATAGTAATTCAGACGAGGAATGCAGATTTGATCAGTTTGTAAGGCCTAACGGAGAATTATACCGTACTGAAGAACTGCAGAATCAAATGAAACAACTAGCTAGTGAGTTTTCTGAGGACGGAGAAGAAGACGATCAATTATTAGCAAACTGTTTCACAGTACCATCCATTGCAGCGCATTTTGCTAGAAAGAAAAACGCGTGGAAACCAACACGAAGTGAGTTTTTATCAGATGTCAAATTGTCCTGTCTTGAATACGGCCACGGCGGATTATGGAACAGAAAATACACCTCTGATTCCGTTATTTCAGTTGATATGATTGCGTGTTATCCAGGAAGTTTTCTTGGGTATGGAGAATGCGAGAAATATTTCAAACGATTTGGACACCCTACACACGAAATGACCCGTGTTGCTATTAATGGACCACTTCCTGATTTTGATTTAACCGGATTCGCTTGTGTGGTATCATTTGAAATGGCTGAAGGGCTTCATCCGTGTAGTTATCTTTGGATTGGTAAACACATGTCTGAAAAACACTGGATGCCAATAGTGTTATTACGGTATATGCTTGATTGTAAGATGTTAAAATCATTAATTGTCAGTGAAGCAATTATATCCTATCGAGCACAGAAATCAGTCTGGTTACCACAACCTGATCTAGAAAAAATAATTAGCGAAGAGCGAAAACTGTTTCCTGATTTTAATGAACAACAAATCATGGATTGGTCCAGACAGTTATTTGAAATCAGAAACAATGAAGCAAAAAATCTTGGACGAAGAATAATCGGTAAATTTACCCAAGGTGGCAAAGATGATAATACGAAATATTCTTCACGATTGATTATAGACAACGCTGAATACGATTTTGTAATGGCGGATTTAACGAATAAGGGCCTATATGTCAATCGTAAGGACGCATTTATGTCCGATGGAACCAAATTGGGTACAATTGTTACCTACAATGATGGATACCATCCGCAGTACACACATTTGAGAGCTTCTATGCTCGGGTATGCTTCTATTAATTTATTTTCAATGATCAATAGATTTCCTACCACCGCAGTTAGAGTTGCTACTGACTCATTTTACATAAATAGCAAAATGGCTGATTTTAAGGCTACTGGCAACGAGAAATGGGGATCATGGAGAATTAAGAAAGAAATGATTCATGATTATATTCCATCAGCAGATGTTACCATTGAAAATAATTACTTAGAAAGCAATCAGTGTTCAGAATTTTCTAGTGCACCACCGATTTCTGATCCAATATGCCTGTATAAAACAGTTTATTTAAACGGCTGTGGTGGGTCAGGAAAAACAACCCGGGCAATTGAGTTATTCCGTCGTGGAAACGCTAGCGTTTCTAACATGATTGTGCTAACACCGACTCATAGACTTGCAAGAGAAATGATACAGAGAGGGGTAAATGCTTGCACTTATCACAGCTTTTTCCGATGGAAGGGAGATAAATGGACTCCTGAGCGCATGGGAGAGAAATTTATTCCTGAAATTATCATTTGGGATGAAATAGACACAGTGTCCGAAGATGTCTTAAAAATATTTCTTGAGTGGTTGTTATTGAAAAATACAAAAGTCGTCATGTGCGGTGATCACGGGCAACCACCACCATTTGTTGGTGCATCCCCCCATGAATGGCTAAAGGGTTTTGTAGACTATTATGAAGAAATTGATACCGATCATAGATCACTTGATAATGAATTAAAAGAATTGAAGAAACTAATTAGATTACAACCGGATAGAATCCAGTGTGAAATAACCCGTGAAATAATTTCGGAAACTCCCATGAATGAGTTTTGGGAAATGTGGAGACCAAATGATTTAATCATTGCAAGTAGAAAAATAGTCAGGGACACACTTCAGATGAAGTTATTTGAATTGCATAAACAAAAATTTGCAACACTTCCAGTACCGTTATGTTATAGGCCATCGGATACACGAAAACAGAACATCGAAGTTGATATTCCAGGACAAAGTGAAAAACAGAATTTAGTATTAAATGATATTGTGCTGGTTGATATCAATGTTGTTGAAGATGCATTGCGTGCTAATAAATCCCCGTGGACGCTAGGTTATGCAGCGACGATACATTCTTCACAGGGATTGACTATATCGGATACAACTCTTTGGATGGTAGATAATCGCATAGAATGGTCGAATTTAGTCTATCTCGCAGTATCCAGAGTACGAAAAATAAATCAACTTCGAAGAATTGTCCTGACAGAGTCAGGCGATGATGAAATCATTGGCGATGATGAAATCATTGGTGACGATAATGATATTATTGATAAAAAACTCTCCGGTTACAAACAGCAGGACAAAAAAAAAACAACGAGAATTTGATATTGATGCTGAATTAATAATCACTTTGAAGAAACAACAGAATAATCACTGCGCGAGTTGCAATTGTATAATGCGTTGGCAGTATTCGGATAAGGATCCTCGCCAATTCACCGTAGACAGAAAAAATAACAATCTCGGTCATGTCAGAAATAATGTGATGTTGACTTGTCTTGAGTGCAATAGACGCAAGGGTGCTAGTTAAGCCCATGGGGTGGCAATTGAGTATCGTCAGGAATTACTTGTAATTGTTGTCTAGTAAAACCCCGTTGAGGGGCAGTTGAATCCAGTTTATAGATTGGAGGTCTACCCGTAGATCGTGTTATACTAGATATCTTATGCGTAGTGACGCTCCAAATAGGATCAGTAGCCCTTTTTGTACCACCCTCAAGCTCTCCTGGTTCATATAAATACCTCACAATGACATTACTACCAAGAATTGGTTCTTTGAAATCTTTTTGTGGTTTTTCAGGTATCGACTTCTTTTTAATCGCGTTGATAGGTTTCATGTTGATGGTTCTAGTAATCTCGTTATTCAGTGCGGTAACTACACCTGGTAATCTCTTAACCCATTCACGGGATCTTTTTTCTTGGATGAATTCTTTTGCATATTGATATCCAAATAACCGCTCAGCAAGGGTTTTATTAAACCGTTCTACAATGGCCTGATCACGATGCAGTGCAGTATGCCCTCGTCTGATAGCGACATTGTGATATTTCATTGTAGATAACACTGCACCCTGAAATTCCTTGCCCGGGTCAACTTGTAACAGATTTGGTCAGTGCAGAGGACCTCGTCGATAAATCCTTTCAAATGCAGAAGCGACTTCAGTGGCCGATTTTGTTTTTAACGGTTCTGCTTCTTTGTATCGACTTGCAATATCAACTACAGTTAACGCATATTTGTAACCACGATCATGTGGCAGAAATAATAGATCAGCCTGATGAACTTCATTGGGTCCGGTTACATCAAAATGCGAGAATTGAATTTGTTTAGGCGGTGGTAGATAAATTTGCCATAGTGCCTGTTTGGATAACCAATGAGCCGCAGTGGTTTTTTTCACTTTTGCGGCGCTAGCGAGTTTACTGATTGCAGAGTTACCCTTCCAGTATCCTCTTGGGGAATAATAAATAGATTCCATGTTGCTATTAATTACCAGCACCTAACATCAATTTACTTTTCATTGCCGATTTTATCAAAAAGGAGGCCAATTTTTCTTTGAAGGATTTATCAGGAATGGCATTCAACGCATGAATTAATTTCACATCTGCTAGATGCCTGTGTTGCAAATTGCTGCTTTTATAAGCAACATCATGAAGGTGACAGGCCTTATCAATAGCGTTTATTGGTTCCTCACCGGGTCGGGGCTGATTTTGATCATTGAGTCTGATATCAAGTCTTGTTCCCGGTCCACAATAACTATACCCTGGAAGGTGTTTTTCTCCGGGGTATTTTGCCCATGGGGTTCCAGGGAGTTTTGCTAATTTGGCAGCGATATCACCTCCTCGTTTTTTTTTAAAGGTTCCTTGGGTTCCTTGGGTTCCTTGGGTTTAGAAACAAATCTAAATTTCTTTGTACTACACTGTACGCATTTACCAGAAAGCGCTGATCGGTTATTTTTAGTTGTAATCGTCGTCAAGTCATCTGTGCCAGTACGCGCCTTACACTTCACGCAATATAGATCCATAATTTATGTATAGAGATATGAATATAATTGATTTTTCAGCGACTAAAACAAGAGAACCAGTGAAGCATCATGCAGCACTACCAAACTCTATCCGCGCAATTATAATCGGGCCATCTGGATCCGGTAAAACGCAATTGTTGCTCAATTTAATAATGAGATGGATGAAGTGGGATAAGTTGTATTTAATTGCCCCTAGCGTAGATGATCAACGATGCTATGAAGTGCTAAAAGATTTTAATGAAAACGCTTCAGAGATTGCCGGCGAGGATGTTATTGAATTTATAACCGATATTGACGAGGCGCCATCCGTGAATGACCTCGATGGAAGTATCAACAATTTAGTTGTATACGACGATGTCATGTTAGATAATCAAAAAAATCCTGCTAGAATATTTTCCCGAGGCAGGCATAAAAACACTGATGTGATCTATGTCACTCAACGCTACACTCAGATTCCAAAAGTGATTAGAGATAACTGTAATATGCTTGCTGTATTCAACGGCGTTGATACACATACGCTACGAAATATTTGGCAGACATGGTGTTCTGATATGGACTTCAATCAATTTAGAAATTTCTTTAGTCATGCTCAGTCTACCCCCCACGGATTTGTAACAATAAATTTACATGACCCTCGAACACGATATCGTATCGGACTGGATCAAATATTCGGTTAACCCATAGCAGCAGAGAGGGTGAGTGACAACGATGTTGTAGTCCCTTTTCCCAAAAAATGTAATAGTTGAAAAGTTTTTGATTTCATTAATTTCATTGATTTTTTCATAATTTTTTTTTGGACCTAATCCATGATTCACACACACATTTGGGACCTGATGTCATTGACTTTTGGGTCTGATGTCATTGGTTTCATTGATTTTAAGCGTGATTTCAGTGAAAACTTGTCTAAAAATGTTGTCCGGCTCACCCTCTCTGCTGCTCAACAAAATGATGTCCCTCTATTCCCCCCCCCCCCCTGGCTTCTCTTCTCCGCTTTCGTAGTATCCGATACCAAAAAAATCTATAGTGAATTGGTGATCTTTATAACTCTTTATTGGATTATCAGGTTTTATTCTGTCGGTGATATAATCAGTTTTTTGTGGTTCTGGTAAATCAACGGTTTTTCCACCGGGTGGTAATTCAGGCCATCCTAGTACGGTTCTTATCGAGCTGTTATAGATATCTACGACGTATCCTTCTGTGCTTATCTCAATTGCGGATGATAGCGTCGGTTCATGAACTGTTATAGCGATTTTTGATTCTTTTCCAGTAATCGATTTTATTCTACGCGCGAATTCATTATTGATTTGTTCGATTTGGTATGATCCGGTTGGTATGGAAACGACGTTCCAGTCTGGGGTACCGTCGGGTTTATTCTTATTTGCAAACACTAAAGAATTATTGGGTTGTTGACCACCAAATGATTTTGATCTGATATTAGGCCAACTGTGATACATTCGTAGTTTTGCTAGCGCTATCTCCTTCACTGGGACCGGAGAGGGGAAATTCACACTGAATTCTGGATTCGTTGATGTTATTGATATCATGCTTGTTTGTACTGGGTTCGTGTTCTCCACTATTCGTTGAAGTAATTCCTGCGGTGTTGTCATTGTTATTATACTCATGATTTATTTCTAATTTTGGTATCGAGGAATCATAAATATTGACCATCACTGAGAACTCACAATCTGGTAATGTTGATATTATTGAGATCATTTTGTTTTTTGGGTTCGTGTTTTCTGATTCCATCGGTGTTGTCATTGTTATTATATTCATGCTGTCGCTCTAATTTCGATATCGCGGAATCAAAAATACTGACCATCGCTGAGAATTCACTATCTGATATAATTGTATTATCGAGTGACGACGATATCATCAGGGATAACTGCGAATATGCGGTAGATGCAATATGAAATTGAAGTAAGTAATTCTGCAGTTTACTCTGGCTGCATGATGATATCTTTTTTGCTATCCCGGTTGATATACCCCCGATTGTAGCCACCGCAGAAATGCAAATTGGAACTACGACCGGGGCAATCATTGTAACAGATGCTAGTATTATTCCGGCACCAGTGAGAACGCTTGACACCGAGTACACAATAACATCAATTGCGGTGATTCTTCGTCGGTATTTTTTTTTTTTTTATTTGATACTCCTCAGTGAGGGTTTTGAGTCTATTCTGAAATTCTCTGACCTGATCATAGCGACATTGAGTTGATGAAATCATTGTTATTTTAAAAAAGCTAGCGTTTTCAATTGTGAAATCCTTTCAATTTATTTACTTAAATCTGCTACGAATTCCACATACCATGATACCGGAGTTCTAGCCAAATGTTTATCAGTAGATGTTATCGTGAACTTTTCAGTTGTATCCTTGTCGATGATCGTTGAAATCGTATTGTTGACCCCGGATGAACTCGAGGATGATATATTGAATTGAGTCGGTGTCACTAGTGTTAATCGATAAATACCTTTGACGGTTGCAGTGATACTTAGTATATTGTCTGTAGGAGTCCACAAAAATGATCCGTGTTGGATTGTATATACTACGTTATTGGTTTTCTCATGAGGAATTTTTGTTTTTTCAATGATTGTTATCATCCTCGAAAAATCACCTTTGACGGCTTCGATGAAGATTTCGTCTCATCGATGGATTTTTTAATATCCGGGAGTTTTATTTCAATTTTATCTAACGGGGTTCCAATAAATTTCTCAATGATATTTCTACGAAATGATATAAACTGTTTTCCGTTTTCTTCAATTCTAGATTCAAGTGTTGTTAGTACAAACACAGAATTTTTTAACTCATCGTTGAGAGTTTTTAATCGATCTGTAATCGTCGAAACGAGTACACCCGGTTTGAGTTTACCCTGATCGGAAAATAACGCGATAGTATCCTCGATTGCGTTTTGTTGTTTAACCAAAATATCATCCAGAGAAATATTACTGGTTTTCAATTTACCCTGATCCGAAAATAACGCAACGGTGTTCTCGATTGCGTTTCGTTGTTTAACTAAAATATCATCCAACGACACATCACTGGATTTCAATTTACCCTGTTTGTCTTGAAATACAACTATTTCATTAGGATCAACATTTGTTAAGTTCAACGTCTCAGCGATTTCATCTTCAATTATTTTTTTTATATCCTTGACAGAATCAGGTGGTGCAGTGCCATCGGGTTTGGGTTTCAAAGATCTCCCCCAAATATCAATCATGTTATTGTAAAACTCTTTCTCTCTCTAAAATCGTTTCGATTTCCAGCGATTACTAGTGTATTCATTAACGACAACATGTGGTGGTTTTCCGCTTGGGTTACTCAAGGAGTTAGAAATAGCGTCAAGGACATTTAATACTTCGCTGCCGCATATTGGTGGGTCAATCATCGTTTGTGTTGGTAGCGTAGAATACCAAGTCTTCATTGGAAGGGTTTTTATATACCGCATAAACTCTTTTGGTGGGGCTAATCCATATGAATCAAAATAGACAATCCCACGTGGATCAATAGCGTATGCAACCCAGTGAGTTCCAGGTCCGGTGCTGTTATCTAAATTAATGATTCCGGTTTCAACGCTGTTTGGTTGATGTGGTAATTGATCTTTCATAAAGACACCTCTGAAGTTTTTAATCGCTAGTTTTTTAGCAGCATCCATTAAATCAAAATTGGACATAGGAACCATCGAAGATTTGGGAACCATAGGTTCCTGAATTAATAAATCGTTCCTGGTAGTCTTAGACCCTTTCCGCTGTACCACGAATACGGGGTTCCTGGTAGTCTTAGACCCTTTCCGCTGTACCACGAATACGGGGTTCCTGGTAGTCTTAGACCCTTTCCCTTTTTTTTATATCCTTTCCCAGTTGCTTTCTTTAGTGCCATTCCTGCTGCAGTACCAACGGCTCCTAACGCTGCCGCTTTAGCCACCGCTGGGGCTGCTGCTGCAATCAATGCTGGAATCGCAGCTAACAACGGAAATATACCGCCTGTTTTAATCATATTTTTGATAGCAGCCGCAGAAAGAGTAATCTGAACACCTTTTTTGGCTGCAAGTGCATCATTGAAATGTTTTATTTGACGAGTTGTCAGTGATAATTTATTTGCACCACCAGTCATTTGGTTGGGTTTCAACGTGATTGTGGTTCCACATTTTTTAGCTGATTCCGATTGCAATTTTTTTAATTGACCGGGAGTTAACGCAACACTAATAGTACTATATGACATGTTATACATAATTGATTGATTCTAAATCGTTTACAATTTCAATTACATGTTTTCCACTGGTGCATCTACCACTCTCATTCTTCCTCCAACACCTTCAAGTAGCATTGATTTATCACTGAAAATGACAGCAACTGCTCTATAATTAGCAATAGCACCACGAGACACATTAGCTCTAAAATGTATATCAACAACAGATTGTCTTGTTAAATCAAGATGTTCCAGTGAAAAGTAATAGATCGGATACAGATTTTTAAAATAAAATTGTGATATTTGCAAACCAGTATCAACATTTTGATCGCGTGCCATAAATGACAACAGACGATGATACACGCGAGCAATATGATTTTCTGTGTAATTAAGTTGTATATCCTCGGATGGTTCCTGCTGGCCGTTTATTCTCAGTGAGACGTCTTTCACACCTAATTGATCAAATATCATATGACTGAAACGTTGATCGCCAACTCGTGTGTTATCCTGTAACGCAATAAATATATGACGTGGCGCAGCAACGCCTTGTTTTGATGCTAGATTCCACGTGAATAACCCGTTGATATTTGATTGTTTAACATCTGTACTCACGGTTAGCCAGCTCAACAACGACTTTCCTCCTTGGTCCATAAATGATAGTAATCGTTCTTCTGCGGTGATTGCTGGAGTCAACACTGGCATCCACAATGATATTTTTGTTAAATTGACTTTACCGGCATCAGCATTGGGATTTGCAGCATCCGCTGGAATCCTCCAGATTGCGTCATTATCATCACTCTTTCGTACAAGCGATACTGTATGCTTCGCCCCGTAGATAACTTTTCTGACGTTTCTACAGAATCCAAATATGTGATGCAGTGGAATCGCGCATGAAAATGATTTACGCGCTCCTTGCAACATTGAGTTTCGTGTTGCAGCTCCTAGATTGAAATTAGCATCGTTGTTTATAATCATATTCTCGACATCAGCATCACTATTATCACGTTTTTTTGGTCGTCTTACAACAAATGGATTTCCTCCAGCGGTATTCTTACCATCTTTTGCAAACATCATAGAGGGTCCTGCTGATCTTGTATAATCATCAGAATATCTTGCTAACCCGATTATTGTTGTAGCCACATCAACATCGCGATCTATGGACTCAATTTCTTTTCCATCAATGAGATATCTAGCACTCTCAAATAACGCCATAATACCATTATTGACAAAACCGACTTGAGTACCATCTGGATACGGTGCTGGTACAGCAGGAGTATCATCAGCTGTTTCAAGTTCTCCTTCTACTTCAATAAACGCTTCACAGGGCAAAAAGTATTTACTGGTATCATGGACTTGAAGTTCAATTCGCGATCGACTATTTGAGTCTATTGCATGATAGGCGTAATATTGATAATCGCGTACAGAATCATCCTTGCCAACTGGGGCGTCTATATCAAACGCCGGATCATGTGACTTTTTGAACATTTTATTCTATTTATCAGAGTCTAAATAGTGAAATCGTAAACGATTTTTCCATTCTCATCGTCGTAGTTTTTTAAAGCCACTTCCTGCTATCATATTTGCAATATTGCTTTGGTCGGGGGTTAAAGCCATCGACGCTAATTTTTCGTCTACTGCGTTATTTATAATTCTACTAACACTTGCAGGCATTTCCGCTGTAGATGGCAATGGTACCGGTTTCTTTTTTCGTCTCACTAATGATGTTATTTTATTCTTTGCAGTTGAAAACGCTTTTCCCGCAAGATCTCCAACAGCACCAATACCCTTATCACGAATAACATCAATTGCTTTCATTCCTAGTTGTTTAGCCAACTGCATCACTTTTGGAGCCATTCTCGCAAATAACCCTGCAATGGTATTGCCTAAACCATCTCCGTAGTATGCTCTATAAACCGGAAACCGTGAATTAACTACGTAGACGGGGGTTGGTTTATCATGATTGTAGTGTATGATCATTATTTGAAATCAGAAACAATTTTTCAATTGACTTTTCAATTCAGTCACTATGATACCCATTTGCTAACTCGTCAATGAAATCTCGATATGTGCTGATATCCATGATACCACCCTGAAATAATCGTCTACAGATCTCAGCTGCTTCATTAATTATTTCCGGTGAGTTATTTCCAGCTCGGAAACCTCCTACAAGAACTTCTAATCGTGATATATCATTGATAACACTACCAGGACATGTCGTGGTAGAGTCAAAGACATCCTTTGGATTTCCAATCGAATATCCTTTTCCGCTTATTTCCTCAGTTGTACCAGTTGCGCCCTCACTATCATCAAGTAATTTCCTTTGTTGGCCTCGACTTTGTTGTTTTTGTATACCATAGCTATCAACTCCTACTTTAAAAGATCTATACTCAACTGTATCCTTTTTCAAATTACCAGTATTCCCCTTATTCGTTTTATATAACCAATCTACCCAGTCGTCTCGTTTAATTCTACTGTTTTTATACTCGTCTTTTAAAAACTCTTCCCTTGAATAATATTTTTGGGCAGCGAAAACGCCAAAATCTGCATAATCGTTGGTTTTTATTAATTTAGGTCGTTTGATTTCTGTTATAGCTCCTTCGGTGAATTTGTCTATAAAGGGGATACCTTTTGGGGTGACGACATCAACAGGTTGTGGTTCAGGCGCAGAATCATCAATATCAGCTAATTGTTCATACTCGCGCTGAGTTTTTATATCACTGGATAACTGTTGTATCCCTGCGCGTGTTTGTCCGGTCTCTGCTGCTATCTTTTCAAGCGTATCAAGCAGCGGCGCCTTCTTTACTCGTTCTCGCTCAGGAATATCTCCGTATATCGCTGCTTCAGTTAACTTTTTCACATCTTTGGTCGCACTTGTTATCGGAGTAAACAGTTGTTCACTTGACACAGAAAAGTCAGTCTGCGCTTGTTGTCGTTGTTGCAGTTTATTCCGTACAGAGTCACGAATTGGTACAAATCTCCTGATTGCATCCAGTCGTTTACGAGCCAATCGGGTTGTTAATGCTTCATTGACCATTATTTAAAATCAGAAACAATTTTTCAATTGTAAAACAATTTTTCAATCCGACCTAACACCATCGTGGAAGTGTTTTAACATCTCTATCAATGATGGGGAAAGTGTCATAATTATATATAAAAATAATTAATATCACACTTTCCCCACTTTTCCATTTGATCAATCCAAACCAGCCATCAATTTTTTATTCACTGATTTTGACATTTTTAATCAAAAAATGCTAAAAAAAAATTAAAATCTCTATGAGGGACGGTCACAATCAAATAATGATAAATGGTTGGTCAATCAAAATTGTTCATTTTCTTGAATTAACGCCCGTAGGTTTCTAACTTTAGAATTAACCTCCTATTTCAATTCGTATTCGTACCCCAATTCTTTTCGTATTCGTTCTACGATGGTATACAACGGAGCGAACACACTTACGTCACTGGAAAATGCGAGAGAGTCCTTAATAGAATTCTGAATTCTTTTGATTAGCGCATACTTCTTTGGTAGCATATATTTATTGTTGTTAACTCCGTATTCTATATCCTGAAAATCAGACATGATTTGATCAGGATTTAACCCATCTGATAGTTCAATATCCCAACTTTTCAATTTTGAAATCTCGGATAAAATGCTATTCATGTTTTCAGAATTCATTATTCTATAATAATGATATATTTCTAAATGAAAAATATGACGCATTAGACATAACTAAATTTAATTTTCTGTCCGCGATTTTTTGAAAACGCAGATCGATAAACCCCCTCTGCAACATATCTTACTGAGGCTCTACAAATATCGAAGTGCCTACCGGCTTCATATAATGATTGAAATATTTTTTCTTCGTTAGTTATTGTATTCAAAGATTTTACGGGTCTCGCTTTATTTGAACAAGTGCCAGTCTCTCCTCTTTTCAAATTCTCACTTTGTGTGATAGCTTGCAGATTTGATAAAGAATTGTTTTTCGGATTAGAATCCTTGTGATCAATGACAGAATCATCCTCGATCAATCCATGGAAACACTCGTACACGAAACGATGGCAGTAATATGTCTTCTTTTCAGCACCAAACATCAAATACCCTTGATTATTCACAGAACCAACTGGTTTCTTCAGTCTGCGGTTTCTTACAACACCATCACTTGATGCTTCATAATTTGTGATCACAGGGTGTGGTCTGAATTCTTGGTTCATTTATATATTATACTATTGTTTGTCTAATTCATCGTTTGGTTCAATAATGAATCTTTCAATGTAGTCTTGAGGGGTTCTTATGATTTTATCCTTGATGTTGTCAGGGTCAAGGACCTTTTCAGGGTCAAAATTTCTGATTGATTGTCCATTTTTTATACTTTTATCATAATATCGCTTCAACTCCCTGTATCGCTTACCACCGCAATTTAGACACAACTGAGATTTTCCCCTGACCCCAACTCCACATAGAATACAAGGTAACGGACCAAGGCTTCCACGACGAAAGCTTTGCATATGATACCCACAGAACTCATTTCTGCATGATTTGTTACACGGGGTTATTGATCCAATCATAAGCCACTTGCAGTGATTCATTATATAAAAATCTTTCATTTAAATACTTGTTTTAATTATAGCATGAGGGAATTAGGGAGAACGCCTTCGAAAAATGCTGATAAGGAGTTTAAGAGATTATTAAAAATCAATCCTAGATTTAATCTCGATAGACCCAAAAAACGTCCAATAGACGGAAACATGAAAGAGTTTAAGAGATTATTAAAAATCAATCCTAGATTTAATCTCGATAGACCCAAAAAACGTCCAATAGACGGAAACATGAAAGAGTTTAAGAGATTATTAAAAATCAATCCTAGATTTAATCTCGATAAACCAAAAAAACGTAACAAACGTCCAAGAGACGGAAACATGAAAGAGTTTAAGAGATTATTAAAAATCAATCCTAGATTTAATCTCGATAAACCCAAAAAACGTAACAAAATCAATACTAAATTTAATCTCGATAAACCCAAAAAACGTCCAATAGACGGAAACATGAAAGAGTTTAAGAGATTATTAAAAATCAATCCTAGATTTAATCTCGATAAACCCAAAAAACGTCCAAGAGAGATTACCCCTGGAAAGATGCTCAATTCAATCTCGATATAGTTTCTAATACACCAAAGAATACAATTCTTGATAAAGCCATGATTAGTAAAATCAGAGACTGTTTTAATGAATTCAAGCGTGATGGAGCATCTTATTGTTGGTCAACATTTCGAATTGATGGTGTTGTTGACGCTACCATGAATGATGAAAAAGCAGCAGTGATAATTTCACGTGTTGGGGAAAAACGGCATTTTTTTCCGAATCAAATTCATTATCGAAGTCGATGGCAAATGGATTATTAGGGATAAATTTGAACCAATCCTCAAGAATAAAAAAGCTGTCATTGTGAGTAGAGATTCCAAACCAGGGATTCTAACCGGAATCGATAAGCCATACTACGAAAGATCTTATCCCGTAACAGCAATGGTTTATGGGATATATCCGTTAAATGATAAACCCGATATTGCAAAACTAGCTCCTATGAAATATTCTAGTTCACTGAATTGTGTAGCAGAACGAATAATAGAACACTTCACAAATGCATCCCGAGGAAATAAACTAACTGATCTAAGACGAAAAAAAAATAACCGAGTGGGAATTAACGGTAAAACAGCACGGTGCAAAGATTTCTGATATAGCTAAATTAGAAGCATCATTAAAATTCCCAATATCAGTAACAACAATAACCGGAGAAGTATTATACGAACCGAAATATCAATCGCGAGGAGCCCCAATACAGATTATTGATCATAACAAACACGCGTGGACACCTGCGGTAACAATATTTCCACGAGATAGAACCGTGAAATATATCCCTAAGGAGTTTGTCGGGGATGTTTTCTATGAAGAGAGATTATTTGATGCTATTCATGCGTTGTGTAAGGATGATCCTGTGTCAGTGTGGTTACTTAGAAGTGATGAAGAATTCGAACAATTTGTAAAACCAAATGGTGAATTATATCGCATTGAAGAATTAGATAACAGAATGAGAAAAATCGCTAGTGATTTTTCACCGGAGAATTCCCATGAAAAACTACTCACGGATAGTTTTACTATTCCATCAGTGGTAGCTCACTTCGCAAGAGAAAAAAACTCATGGCGTCCAACACGAAGTGATTTTCTCGAGGATGTTAAATTGAGTTGCGTCAAATTTGGTCATGGAGGACTGTGGAATACGAAATACTCACGTGATGGTATGATTTCAATTGATATATCCGCGTGTTATCCCGGAAGTTTTCTCGGATATGGGGAATGCGCTGAGTACTTCAAACGATTTGGACACCCCACACATGAAATGACTCGTGTTGCGATTAATGGACCATTGCCTGATTTTGATTTAACCGGATTCGCTCGTGTGATATCATTCGAATTAGCTACAGGGTTACATCCGTGTAGTTATGTTTGGCTCGGTAGACACCTATCTGAAAAACACTGGATGCCAATAGTGCTATTGAGATATATGATTGATTGTGGTATGCTAATATCGTTGATTGTTTCCGAGGCTATTATATGCTATCGAGCTCAGAAAGAAGTTTGGCTACCACAACCCGATCTAGATAGAATAATCAACGAACTACGAAAACAGTTTCCAGATTTCAGTGAAGAAGAAATCATAAATTGGTCTAAGAAGTTATTTGAAATTAAAAAAGAACAAGCAAAAGATCTCGGAAGAAGAATAATCGGTAAATTTACCCAGGGTGGACGATACGATAACGCAAAATACTCTTCGCGGTTGATCATAGATGTCGCTGAATACGATTTTATTGTAGCGGATTTAATGAAACAGGGAAAACTTGTATCCCGTAAGGATGCTTTTCTATCCAATGGTGAGAAATTAGGTACGGTTGTTACCTACTGTGATGGATATAATTCCCAGTACACACATTTGAGAAGTTCAATGCTAGCCTATGCTTCTATTAATCTATTTTCGATGATAAATAGATTTCCTAATACCGCGGTTAGAGTGGCCACTGATTCGATGTATATACACAATAAGTACAAATCAGCTGTAGCGGCATTCACAGATCCCGAAGAAAATTGGGGGCGTTGGCGATTTAAAAAGGAGATGCTACATGAGTATTGTGAATCCGCAGACGTTGCCATGGATGATAAATATCTTTGTTGTAACCATATTGAAATTCAATCAGAATTTTCTAATGCACCACCGATATCTGATCCAGTATGTAGATATAAGACAGTTTATTTAAACGGTTGTGGTGGGACAGGAAAGACAACTCGTGCAATTGAATTATTTCGTTGTGGAAACGCTAGCGTTTCTAACATGATTGTGCTAACACCGACTCACAGACTCGCCAGAGAGATGATACAACGAGGGGTAAATGCTTGCACTTATCACAGTTTTTTTCGATGGAAAGGTGACAAATGGACTCCTGAGCGTATGGGTGATAAATTCATTCCTGAAATCATAATTTGGGATGAAATATGCACAGTGTCATTAGATGTATTAAAAACATTTCTTGAGTGGTTGCTAAACAAAAACACAAAAGTCGTCATGTGCGGGGATCACGGCCAACCACCACCATTTATCGGTGCATCTCCACATGAATGGCTAAAGGGTTTTGTAGACTACTATGAAGAAATCACCACTGATTATAGATCACTTGATGAACGATTACGCGAGTTCAAAGCGCTAATTAGATTACAACCGGATAGAATCCAATGCGAAATAGCGCGTGAAGTGATTTCAGAAACCCCAATGAATGATTTCTGGGAAGCGTGGAGACCAAACGATTTGATCATTGCAAGTAGAAAAATAGTCAGGGATACACTTCAGATGAAGTTATTTGAATTGCATAAAGAAAAATTTGCAACGCTTCCAGTACCCCTTTGTTATAGGCCATCGGATACACGAAAACAGAATATTGAAGTTGATATTCCAGGACAGAGTGAAAAACAAATTCTCGTATTAAATGATATTGTGCTGGTTGATATCAATGTCGTTGAAGATGCATTGCGTGCTAATAAATCCCCGTGGACGCTAGGATACGCAGCAACAATACACTCTTCACAGGGATTGACTATATCGAATACAATTGTTTGGATGGTGGATAATCACATCGAATGGTCAAATTTAGTCTATCTCGCAGTATCCAGAGTACGAAACATAAATCAACTTCGAAGAGTTGTTTTCGATGATAATGACACAACAATAAGTGATATTGATGTTAGCATCATTAATAAAAAACTCTCCGGTTACAAACAACAGGACAAAAAAAAACAACGAGAATTTGATATTGATGCTAAATTAATAATCACTTTGAAGAAACAACAGAATAATCACTGCGCGAGTTGCAATTGTATAACGCGTTGGCAGTATTCGGATAAGGATCCTCGCCAATTTACCGTAGACAGAAAAAATAACAATCTCGGTCATGTCAGAAATAATGTGATGTTGACTTGTCTTGAGTGCAATAGACGCAACGGCGCTAGTTAAGACCATGCGGTGGCAATTGAGTATCCTCGGGAATCACTTGTAGTTGTTGTCGAGTAAAACCCCGCTGAGGGGCAGTTGAATCCAGTTTATAGACTGGAGGTCTACCAGTTGATCGTGTTATACTAGATATCTTATGCGTAGTGACGCTCCAAATAGGATCAGTAGCCCTTTTTCTACCCCCTTCAAGCTCTCCTGGTTCGTATAAGTACCTCACAATGACACTACTACCAAGAATTGGTTCTTTGAAATCTTTTTGTGGTTGTACGGGTATTGACTTCTTTTTAATCGCGTTGATAGGTTTCATGTTGATTGTTCTAGTAATCTCGTTATTCAGTGCAGTAATCACAGATGGTAATCTTTTAACCCATTCACTGGATCGCTTTTCTTGAATGAATTCTTTTGCGTATTGATATCCAAATAACCGCTCAGCAATCGTCCGATTAAATCGTTCTACAATGGCCTGATCGCGATGTAGCGCAGTATGCACTCGTCGTATGGTGACATTATGATGTTTCATTGTAGATAACACTGCACCCTGAAATTCCTTGCCAGGATCAACCTGCAATAGATTTGGCCAGTGCAGAGGACCTCGTCGATAAATCCTTTCAAATGCAGAAGCGACTTCAGTGGCTGATTTTGTTTTTAACGGTTCTGCTTCTTTGTATCGACTTGCAATATCAACTACGGTTAACGCATATTTGTAACCACGATCATGTGGCAGAAATAATATATCAGCCTGATGAACTTCATTAGGAGCGGTCACATCAAAATGCGAGAATTGAATTTGTTTAGGCGGTGGTAGATAAATTTGCCATAGTGCCTGTTTGGATAACCAATTAGCCGCAGTGGTTTTTTTCACTTTTGCAGCACTAGCGAGTTTATTGATTGCAGCGTTACCCCTCCAGTATCCCCTCGGAGAATAATAAATTGATTCCATATTATTAATTACCAGCACCTAACATCAATTTACTTTTCATAGCCGATTTTATCAAAAATGAAGACAATTTTTCTTTGAAGGATTTATCAGGAATAGCATTTAACGCATGAATTAATTTCACATCTGCTAGATGCCTGTGTTGCAGATTGCTGCTTTTATAAGCAACATCATGAAGGTGACAGGCCTTATCAATGGCGTTTATAGGTTCTTCACCGGGGTTGGGTTGATTTTGATTATTGAGTCTGATATCAAGTCTGGTTCCCGGTCCACAGTAGCTATATCCTGGAAGGTGCTTTTCTCCGGGGTATTTTGCCCATGGGGTTCCAGGGAGTTTTGCTAATTTGGCTGCGATATCACCTCCTCGTTTTTTTTTAAAGGTTCCTTGGGTTTAGAAACAAATCTAAATTTCTTTGTACTACATTGTACGCATTTACCAGAAAGCGCTGATCGGTTATTTTTTGTTGTAATCGTCGTCACATCATCTGTGCCAGTACGCGTTTTACACTTCACACAATATAGATCCATAATTTATGTATAGAAATATGGATATAATTGATTTTTCAGCGACTAAAACAAGAGAACCAATTAAGCATCATGCAGCGCTACCAAACTCTATCCGGATGATTATAATCGGGCCATCTGGATCCGGTAAAACGCAATTGTTGCTCAATTTAATAATGAGATGGATGAAGTGGGATAAGTTGTATTTAATTGCCCCTAGCGTAGATGATCAACGATGTTATGAAGTGTTAAAGGATTTTAACGAGAATGCATCAGAAATTAAGGGTGAGAACGCCATTGATTTTATAACCGATATCGATGAAGCACCGAGTATTGATGATATTGATGGAGATATTAACAATTTAGTCGTATACGACGATATAATGTTGGAGAAACAAAAAATCCTGCTAGAATATTTTCCCGTGGGCGTCACAAAAACACTGACGTGATATATGTCACTCAACGCTACACTCAGGTTCCAAAAGTCATCAGAGATAACTGCAATATTCTTTCTGTATTCAACGGAGTTGATACTCATACTCTTAGAAATATTTGGCAGACATGGTGTTCTGATATGGACTTCAATCAATTTCGAGATTTCTTTAGTCATGCTCAGTCGACTCCGCACGGATTCGCAACAATAAATTTGCATGATCCTCGGACACGATATCGTATCGGACTTGATCAAATATTCGGTTAAAATCATTTCTTATTTTTTGTTAACCTGTAGCAGCAGAGAGGGTGGATGACCACATCGTTGCGAGCAAAATTGATTAAAAAATCGTAAAATCTCCGTTTTTGCAAAAATGGAGACTTTTTTTTTTGGTTAAATGAGATTTGTTGGAAACCTGATATTTTGTTCGAAAACGTTATCTATAGGCCATATTTTGTTCGAAAACGTGATCTGGAAGCCTTATTTTTGCTTGAAAACGTGGTCTGTTCACCCTCTCGACTACTTGTGTACATGCTGCTCTGTTTACAGTGCAGCCACTCAAAAAAAATGCCGGTGAACCCTTGACAAGAATTTCACCGTGAAGTCATCTTTGGGGGTATTTTAGATTTTCATATGATTTGCATTGATTGTCACGCTGTCGAAAGGTCATTTCTGAGAAATATATGTAGAGAACATATAGTAAAATTAATTGTGGTGTATGGCCATCTACCCTGGATACAAAAGTGGGGTGCTCCCAGTTTGTACCGGAGGACTTACAATTTTCATATTAACATCATGGCGTCTTACACAGACAGCATGCAAACGTACTTTAAAAGTAATAGTAAAATTAGGGAAGTTCAAGCCCATTCAGCAAAAGTTCATTCAGTCGCATGGAGTTGTGATGGAAGAAAACTTGCTTCTGGGTCTTTTGATAAAACTGTAAATGTTTATTACCTAGAAAGGGACCGTTTGGTACGTCATACTTTTAGTAATGAATTTTCGAGGCATCATTATTCAGCCAGTAATTAGCATATTTTTTGGTAAGATATTTTATTCCAGCGACAAGTTATGTAACTGTTAGTACCAGTTTTATAAGTCTTTGGTATTATTCGGCAGGGGTTCAAACCCACGACCTTCTGCATCTGAGGTGGACGAGTGCAAGCGTGACCACAACATTCCGGTTCTTTTGACTTTTCTCACGCGTTTTTTTTTTTTTTTCACATTAGAATTGCAAGATGACTGAAAAACTACACGTATACATTTAAAAGACAGTAACGGACCAACGCATAACTCTTCTGTGCTCTTACGGTTAGGCCACTGTAAGATAACCCGATATTTTTTGCTCGGGTTTAAGTTGCTGCCTAAATAACGGCACTGTGTAGTGTTTTTATGTTAATTAATAGTGTAACGAAATTCGAATTTTCAGGAATAACACACACAACTAGCAACCAATAATGACACTTTTCTACATAGTAAAGTTATAATGTTTTTGTCAGACTTTACTTACCTGATGTTTTTTCTCTAATAAATTCAAATTCTCACTAAAGATATTGATCAGTTTTCAAGTTTTGTAGGCCTACAATTCAGTTGGCTGGAAAGCCATGAATGCCGAAATTTGGTCAAGTTGAAATACTATTCTTTAATGAAAGCAATAAAAATATATTGTGCCTATTGGAACTGTAAGCAATGCTTCGTTTCATGCATGAGTCTTCATAAACATTCTTTGGTATACCTCGACTACCGTCACATTGCAATAAATTAAAATATATGTGAATGGAACATGAAAATGAATCCATTTGCTATTGTAATATTTTTGTTTTGCCAGGAAAGTATATCAATTACCCCAAAAGTAGTGGAAGATTGTTGATATTCACTGCCAAGTGTGTGAAATATTTCTGAAACTTTGACTACTCATTCCAATAAGTCAACTGGGAATGTCAACCGACATTGGAACACACTATACAAGTTCAGTATTTAGATAGTAAGACATAACACTAAAACGAAAGCAACATGTGCTTTGTGTTACATTTTAGTACAATAGACCACTGGAGCTGTGGTTGTGTATTCTGTACCTTAGTTGTTATAATAATAAAATGTCCAGACAGAAATTATCAGTTGCTGTTGACTTTTAAAATGGCGGATGTTTATTAACTAGATCCCAAAAAGTAAATTTACTGATTTTGTCTGAAATAGTTTCAGTCTATTCACTCTCCCTACTAGTAAAAAAGATAGTGTTTCGTCAAGCATTACTTGTAGTGCAGAGTGTTAAAAATTTATCCAGTATGGGGCACTTTCATTGTGACAGCATAGCATGACATTCAGTGTGGTTAAAAACAGATTACACCTCTTGGTTGATTTTGTCAAAAAAATATCCATGTAGTTATACATTAACACAGATATTGTCAGGGGTTTGGATGCATGGAATTTAAAAATGACCCATTTTTTTATGCATGGAAATTTCGTCTTATGTGTCTTTTTTTATGCACATAGATTTGGGTTGGAATGTTAATTACCCTTGAATCACTTCCAGTTTAGATACTTACCAAGAGTACACTGTTCATAACAAAACTTACTCTAGGAGGCACTGATTGACATCTGCTCGACAATAGTTTACACCTTAACAACCAATAATATCATACTGATGGAAGATATACATGAACTGGGCGATGTTAACCGTTCACTGAAGTCTAGCTTAGATTCAACTGACTTAGGTTGGAGTGTTTTGAGATTACCATATTTTCCGGCCTATAAGTTGATATTTTTTTACTTGAAAGTCAGGTCTTTGTCTATTATACTTCGAATCGACTTATATATGGATTGTGTCAAGCTTACGATATAAAATGACAAGTTTTTATAAGTCACATTCGTAACTAAAGGTAATAAAATGAACTACAACATGGATGTGCTTTCAATGATAATAAAACAAGCATTGACTCTTTATTCAGCTGTGTCAATTGATAACAGAATATAGCAGTGATTTGTTCAGAAGTAAAATCACACGCATGTTAGCATCGGTAATGCAATTTCACGATTGCCAGTAATATGGAATATCATACAACGATACCATTACTAGTGTAAAATATGAAGCCAAGATATTGACCTGGCCTCGTCTTATATTCCGAATCGACTTATATATGGATGAAGGATGGAAAATTTACAAAATTGGTGAATTCGACTTATACTCCGTATTGTCTTATAGGCCGGAAAATACGGTATATTTCAAGTTTATGATAGAGGAATGGGAAACAATTATGATATGAATGAACAGCCTTTTGATAAAATATCAGCATTAGTACATTTGGAAATCAAAGTATGATCAACTGGTCAGAACTGGAACATATTATGGTGGCTTGCGAAGCTGGTTGTCAATTGAAGTGGACCAACTTGAATAGTTCTGTTAGTAAAGTTGCTTTATTTTGTGGGATTTTTTAAAGTTCAAATCTATGACTTCGCTGAATTCAGTTCTGATGAGAAAAAAAACAGCATTTGTTTGATTGTGCTTTATAATCGGTTAGACAAAATGAGAATATATAGCTTCATGCTGAGCTAGTATTCAGACATGGATTGTGTTTTATTGGCGATTAATGTGCTCAAATTGGTAAAATGTTTAAAATCTTAAGTGTTTTAATTAATAGATCATTCAGAAAACATTTAAATGGACATACCGCACAGTACATACATCAGAACTTTAAGATCACGATGGTGCAATCAAGTATATTTTCTTTTCTGTCTTTCTCTCGGAAACAACCTAGTGGTGATGAAATTTTGACCCTGAGATTCCAAAGAAACTGAAAGATAATGTAAGTTCTGACAAGAAGAAGAAGAGTCTATCTCCATAATTTGTGAGAAAATTGAAGGATAGGTGGAAAAGTGAACTGACAATTGTGTGATGTACATCATTGATGTTTGAATAATATATAACTTCATAGTTGTATGGGTATATTTTTGCATCTAAAATGATTTGAGCAGTTGATAATAGAATATGTTGAAAAGTTGAAAACATAATAAAGTATAAAATAATCCTCTTGTCTGTTTCATATACCAAATATACACGCAGCAGAGATCTCGAAAACGCTTAATTATGCATATTTGGACGCAAATTTTTGATCTTGGACGCAAAAAATCACCGACACAGGAGTCCTTCATACACCCGTTTTTTTGGGTGGGGGTGGCTTTTTTTGTTGCTTTTTCCTTTTGCAAACGGGCTAGTTTTGCGGCACAATAAATATATTCTAATCACTATGAAAAATGAGGCAATGCTTTTATTTGAGTTTGTTGCTGACTTTCTTTGAGCAAAGGTTGTCAACTTGCTTTGATGATGGTGCATTTGTTATTGAAGGCACCGATAAAGGCTGTAGTTGAAGGGCCTAACAAATGCCTGTTTGTTATTGCTGCGGCAACATCAGATAATTGTAGAACATTGAGACAGATTTGTTTAGTATATATCAGTGCTTCAAAGGTAATCAGTTTTCTTTGAAGTGTCAGCAAAACTATTTATTTCTTCCATCTGTTTTTTTTTTATAAATTAGCATCATCTGGTTGACTGTACTCATTTCACATTTCCGCCTTCAGAGGTGCTGGATTTTAACTAGTCAGTTGCATGGTTATTTTGATTTTAATACAGCATACAGTAATAAGGCCAGATATCAGCATAAGCGGATTATGATATAACAGTGCATTGTTATATCCAAGTTCGCTGCTTGCTGTCATGGTTCCTTTGATTTTCTCTACTCCAAACGCAAGACTGTATATACAGTTTTTATCAGCCAAAATTTGTGTTGCCACAAATATCGCCAGATGGTATATTTTGTCACCAAAAAGGAAAATAGAATCACAGTTTTCTACAATGGCGAAGCCCCATGATCCTATAATTGATTTCATTTCCATTGTAGCTGTATAAATATTGCATGTGAACTCGAAACCAAGACACATTGAGACTTGGACAAAATGCCATTTGCAAATTTGGACAAGTATTTGGGGGTTAAACAAAAAAATGATGAAGATTTAAATGAGATTTAGAACTGTGCTTAAGTTACTAGAACTGTATAGTGGACTATTCTGTGCATGGCTTTGAAAATATGTAATGTTTATGCATCAGGCTATGAAAATGAAATACATTACTTTGGAATCTTTCTGTCTGCATTTCAGCCCAAAAATAATTAATTTTATTTTTTATACCAGAAAGGCACGTTATTGAATAATTACAGAAATGACATATTGTTGTGCAGAATTACCAGTCACGCCGAATAAGCTGATACAGTTGTACATGTCAGTGTTGGGGGTATTAAACTCAATTGCAACCAACAGTTCTTCTAATCTGCAAAGTTTAAAAAAAATTGGGATGGGACTGCAACTTTTGCTGGTGGGACTCCTATTTTTACCAAAATTGTAGTCCTGGACTCCTAGTTTTAAAATCCTAGCGAGACCTCTGCGCAGTAACATATACATGTAGTTAGAAAGAGAAACCTTTTTTTAAAAAATGAGATTGTATATTGCTAACAAAGTATTTCTAATTATTCAGCCAGTAAATCTTAACTATTACTTATTTCCATTAGGAATCACAACTATGGTCATAACTGTCCAAAAGAATTGACTCCCAAGGTGTTAGTTTTGACTGTTGAGATTTCCATTTTGACTCCTGAGATTTTGGGTCAGGTGTCAAATGACTCTTCAGTTGGGAAATCTGTTGAGAACCCTGATCTATGCATGCATTTCTTGGGGTGTTTGTATTATAATCTTTATGGAATATTGATAGACAAGTAAATGACGTAACCAGAATAATCATGTACAAATCAGCTTCAGAAAAATTACATGTTTAGGTGAAATAATCTGTACAACATACATTCATGCTCTGTATAGTTGTAATTCAGACTTAAACAACTTTCGCTTCATCTAAGAGATGGATTTCAAGAAAGACATTCCTGCAACAGGTACTTCTTGTCACCAAAAACAGGATTACTTACGATAGCACCAAATCTTCTCCGAATAACCTTAAAGCATTTTAGCTTTTTATCTGATTGCCTATAACTTGATAATACCCAGTTAATTGGGATGATTTGGTGTTAGTGATTCCTTGTTTTTGTCTGAAATTTATATTTTTTTATGGATTCAGTGAAGGATATATTTCTACTAGCTACAGAATTGTAAACATTATGTAGATGTTTTAATTAAAAAGAAATAGTAAGAAAAATATGTGGCATTTCTCTTTAATTGCATCTTTTTATTTTGTGTGAAATTTATTCCTATGCTATAAAATAGTGATAAAATGTAAAAAAATGTTAATATTTTTTTCTTTCTCCATTAAATATGAAGAGGAGCATTTACTTGGTACCGGTACTCATTAAAAATTACTACACTTGCAAAATAGAAATAAAAACGGATTGCCATTTAAATAATAGTACATCTACTAGTGCTGGAACATTATATTTTTGTTATATTACTAATAACTTGATAGTATAGCTGCTGTTGATTATTATTATTCTTATAATGATTATGAATAAATAAAGAAGCAATAAACAGAAAATAAGTTTTTGAATCAGTCTTTCCTAGCATGTACATTCTCACCTATCTGATACTGTTTACTTGCAGCATGTACAACTGTGTTGATATATGCTTGGTACTTATTTATTTGTTTTGTAACTAATAAGAGAGATGTAAAATGTTAAATTAGATTGATTAACTTTAATGAATCAATGTTTTATCATTTGGATCCAGTTTTTCGATTGATAATTAAGACAACCAAAGAAAATTGGATATCTCAATTTCTATGGCACCTCTAAATTGGATATCTCAATTTCTATGGCCCCTCTAAATTTAAATCAAATCCAACCAGTTACCCATCAGGCCTGGAGAAAAAACAGACCATGCCTGAACGAACCTTTAAGCATGCCTACAAAATATAACATTGTCATTTTGAATTTTTTGAAAGACACTGGTAAATTATTATTACACCTATATAGGGTCCACACAAGAGAAAATAGGAATAAGGTTAAAATGTTTAAGCAGTGCTGCATGCTGGGCCATCAACATTTATTCTTTCAATTTATTTCTATTAAAATTTTAATTTGTTTAACTTAGATACAGGTAAATGTGTATTGTTTTATTTTTATTTTTTTTATAAAGAGGTCTGTTCCGACAGACTCGCCCATGAGGTATTGCTTTCAGCTATAAAATGCAACTGGAGCTGTTATTGCTGAAAGAAAAGTTATTTTTCTCCAAAGTAAATCATTCATTATAAATGCTTATGTGTATGTTTAACAATCCAAGCGAAAATAATAAATAAAATCTTGTTATTAATATTGGATATTTAATAATATTTATCTATTATTGTTTCAGTCTAAGGACGTAACCTTTCGTGGACATGGTGACAGTGTTGACCAGATATGCTGGCATCCAAAGAATCCTGATCAGCTGGTTACAGCTAGTGGGGATAAAACAATACGAATCTGGGATGCTAGAGCAAACAAAGCCGTTGCTACTGTCAACACAAAAGGTATATACAAAGTTAAGGCTAATTTATGTGAAAAATGCATCCCAAGTGATTGTTATTTTGCAGAAATATGTGGATTAAGCATACATGACCTACATTTTCTTGAGCTGTCCTTCCCACCACAGGCCTTGGAGATGCTTATGTATGCATGTTTGATCTGGGATTGAGAAAATTGTCCTTCCCATCACAGGTCTTGGAGATGCTTATGTATGCATGTTTGATCTGGGATTGAGAAAATTGTCCTTCCCACCACAGGTCTTGGAGATGCTTATGTATGCATGTTTAATCTGGGATTGAGAAAATCACCCATGCATGAGTCCTTTGTACACATGCAAATAGCTGGGTGGCAAATTCAAAGATTTGCCAGCCCTACTTCAACAATGTACTGAGTGAGAATATGCTGATTACTTTATCATTTTAGCTGTGCTGATATTTACAATGACAGAATTCATGGTTAAAATACCCCCAGATGTGCCTGCTGTATTTATAAGAGTACATCAAAAGAACGTGTTTGCAAAAGCTGATGAAAATAAAATTATGCAATGCTTACCAATTGAAAAGTGACAATTCACCAGAATATTTTATACAAAAAAATACTATGTTTGGACAAATGGGATACCTCCCCTATGTTGTTGTGACTCGAGATGTGACATTCTATTCTTCGCGTGGCTTTAAAAAGATGTAATCTTTATGCATCAGGCTATGGAAATGAAACACATTGCTTTGGACTCTTTCTGACATTTCAGTCCAAAATTGAATTTTCAACCAAGACAACATGTGGACCAATGTTTACAAAAATGATGTATCATTTTGCAGAATTACCAGACACATCAAATAGGCTGACACTGTTGTACATGTCAGTGTTATAAAGAATGCGGAAATTAAACTCAATGGCTACCAACAGTTCTTCCAATCTGCAGAGTTCAACATTGTCTTGGATGGGACTGCATTTTCCTCTTGTGGGTCTCCTATTTTTTTTTATCAAAATGTGAGTCCTGGACTCATATTTTTAAAATTCAAGCGAGACCTTTGCCCCCTCTCCATCTGCCATTGAAAGACTTCAAACTCATGAGTACAATCTCAATTTTTTTGTTTCTTTTTTCTTCGCAGAACATTGTAAAACAGTTTAAGTATTTTCATGCTTTTGTGTTCAATTTTAAATATTAATTTTAAGTTTAATTTTTTTTGTTGTATCTTTTGTTGGAATTACATTTGATCTATAAGATTCTGGCTGAAAACTAATACATACAACATGAAGTGAGGTAAATTACCGTATATACTCGACTATAAGTTGATTCAAGTATAAGTCGAAGTGTAATTATTTGGTAAAAATAGCGTCCAAAATCGACAGCGCAAGTATAAGTCGAACCCATAAAATCAAGTCGAGTTGACATGTACCGGTAAAAGTTTTATTACCCAAATTTGCATAAAATCTAAATTAAACATTCATAATAGGCACAAAGCATGAAGTTATACTATTTTCTATTAATATGTAATACAAATTACCGGGTATATTTATTTCAATCTCTAAGTTTAATACAAACAATTCGGTGCTCAGCTGCCGACACGTATTGTGTGTATGTACACGATGGCTGAATCGTGCATAATTTTACGACGCTGAAAATTCTCATCTATTTTAACAGGCACGTTGTTTCTGACTCGAATATAAGTCAAACTTTGGCTTTTAGGTTAAAATTTAGTCTTAAATTTATCGACTTATAGTCGAGTATATACGGTAGTAATTTTAAGAGCAGATTACTACTTCATGAAGTTTTATAGGGTGACTGCTTGTAAAGGTGAATAAGTTTTGGTCACATTTCTTCCTGTTAAAGGAGGTGTTATAATACACATTACACTTGTGTTGTAATACACATCACCTATTTTTGAGGCTACTGTCTTTTGCATGAGCAGCAATTTTGGTGATCCAACATTGAAATATTTAATAATTTTATAAAGTATAATGAGTATTTCTTTTGTTTTTATATTATTTGCCTCAACAGGTTTAGTAATATGGCTGTTTTAATTAGGACTGTAAACTCTTACTGGGATAATTGTCGACAGGTAGGGTATTAGTGCAATCTGATTAAAATCAGCTGTTAGTACTACGACACTAACATCTGAACTAACTCCGTACGGGGTCATGTCCAGGCGACCTTTGCATTATACATACTAATTAAAATTTCCACCAATCGGATTGGACCTTTCATACATCAGTTCGATAGCGAAGTAAAGTTTTTGCACCTGTACTCTCCGACTGTGTTGTTTGCACATGATCAGTGGCAGGTCTAGAGACAGTTGTTGAAAAATTTATGTTGCTAATGTCACTAAAGGAAGCTATTTTCACTGGCTTGATATAAGTTATTGGCAGAATTGGATTGGATTGCTTTTTTGGTGGTTGCAAAATAACTGGACTTCTGAGCATCCTTTTGTGATGTATTTTCGTTTCGGCGAAGGCAGATTTAAGAGTAAAGTTTTTGAAACAGTTTCTGCGGATTCTTTTAGCCTTTTCTTTACCTCTAAAACTTCCTTTCCTGACCTTAACACTTTTTCAACTGATCTGTAACATTTTTGGCACACTCCATTTTCGTCATCTGCAGCGATTCTTACTTCAGTAACTCGCGCGATGTTTTCCACTCGTTCCGAATTTAACTTAAGTTTTCTGTCCAGAAATTTCTTTTTAATCTCGCAGCCGTCTTCAACCCTTTCTATCTGGATGAACGAAAACCCGCACAAAACACAAATATTTCCAAGAAAATACGTTTTTATTGGTGTTACGATTTGCACCGAGGGGGTTTCCATTTTCTATTGTCTTTCGATATCTCTCGGATTCTTTCTATCCGACACGATGTCTGCGAGATACTGTTGCTGTTTTGCCAGTCGCGTTTTGATTGGTCAGTGCAAAGGTCGCCTGGACATGACCCCGTACGGAGTTAGTTCAGATGTTAGTGTCGTAGTACTAACAGCTGATTTTAATCAGATTGGGTATTAGTGATGACTGGTTAAACAAAGATTTTGACAGTTAAACTTCCCCCATCCCACCTTACCTCATAATACCAAGAGTATTTAGTAAGCTGAATAAATGTAAGAACAAATTGGGAATGTGAACAGAATTTATTACTGCAAGCCATTTTCTTCAAAGATGAGCTGTCAACATGAAATGAGTGTAACAAATCTGCACAAAATGAAGTCTAGCACTGCACTTGGTCTGAAATCGACTATTTTTTGATATGGTACAGAATAATATTAATACAGTAAAACTTGTCTTGATAATCCACTGCTATCTGAGACCACCTGTTTTGGGAGAACAAAATCTCAATGATTTATTGATTATATAGTTATGACCTGTTATGAGAGACCATTATTTTTTGCTGAAGGGGCTGACTTTCAAGACAGGTTCTACTGTACCACCTTTATTTGAGGGATCAGACCTTTAGAAGATAGTGTTACTAAACTAAAATATAACATTTATTTTAATTATATTGGCATACAAACCACACATACTTCCATTTATTAGAATTAGATCATTTGTTTTCAGGCAGGTGCATCAAAGCATTTTAATGTGCCTTGTTCTGCTAAACTGGTGACTCCTTGGTCTGCACCTAATAAAATAGCTTTGCACAAAGAGTTCATATGCTATAATTGTAGAAGATTGAATACAGGATATCAAAATAAAAGGTAATGTTTTATTTTTAACAATAGTACATAGATCAAAGTTTTAAAAATGTATGATGGAAAATATTAAATCCATTTATTAGCCAATGGGTGCATCTCAAAATATTTATTACTCTATTTTTTTATTCCCAATCTAGTAGACACATTCTCTGGCTGTAAAATAATTAGGGTCCCAGTACCTATAAACTTACACAAATAAATACACATACACAAACATTCACAAAGATGCAAAATTCTATTTTCTTCCTTCGACAGTTCATATGATTTTGTGTCTAAGCCATTGTAACACTGCCATCATACTAGTTTAACAATTAGCATTTGAGTTGTTCTGACAGTTCGCTTGATTGGTACCAATTACTGCATGAAATATTGTAGATTAAAAGAAAATCAGTTGGAATATAGACCTAGCAAGCAGGATACAAGAAGAGTCGATCAATTTTAGAAACAGAAAACTCATGAAGTGTAACATGCAAGTTCCAATCAATTTTAGAGATAGGAATCTCTGTATATTGTACATACAAGAATGAAAATTAGAATGGCCCAATATCCAGGACTGATGTTTTTTAAACCATGGACCAGTAATGTGTAAGGAACGCTAGCCCATTGGATGTTTCATATTTCTTATAAACTGCAGAAAAAGATCTTTTCGATCCTTAAGGTTAATTAAAGTGCACTGATACAGTCGATTGCGATAGAGAAACAGGAAATGTTAAATGTTAGTGGAAATCTGCAAGAAGAATACACGTTGTCGTGTACCATTGAGAATAAATTATATTTATTGAGAACCTGTTTCAAATTAAATAACATGAAAGAGTAAAAAAGAAAAGTCTTCTTTATATTATTCATCTTTTTCAGGAGAAAATATAAATATATGCTGGTCCCCAGATGGCAGCACAATTGCTGTGGGTAACAAAGAGGACCTGATTACATTCATCGATGCCCGAACTCACAGGTCCAGGAATGACGAGCAGTTCAAGTTTGAGGTCAATGAGATTTCCTGGAACAATGAAGGAGATCTATTTTTCCTGACAAGTGGGCAGGGCAGTATCCACATTTTAAGGTAGGCTTGTTTCTGGTTAGAAGATGTAGTCTGAAGTGTTTTTGTTCTCACATCATCTTTGGCACAGTGTCTGCAAAACCATTTAATGAAAAGCTATATGTTGTATTTGGTCCAGATAAAGAGAGTATTGCCTGTTTTCACAGCTATCGATGTGATTACAGCACCAGTCTTTTACTTTTGTCTGGGTCAGAAATTGTCACCAACTTATTCTTTATGGACGCAAAGAGCAGAGTTGAATTTAAAGCAATCATAGCGAGGTTTAGTGGGGTTACCATATGTACCGTATATGTAGGGACACCATATTTGTTGGGACACCCTAAATTAACTTTTATAGTAATTTTTTTGTGCACTGTGTGCTCTGGGACACATCGTTTATTTTTAGTCATAAATTGTGCGACACATTTTTAATCATTTGAAAATTATGCCAGAAAATTCATTACAACTGAATTTAAATAAAAAAAAAAAATGTAAATCTGTGTACTTGAGATTAAACTCTTTAATCTACTGCAGCAGCATCTCATCAACATAACCCTTCTCCAGCACATGTACAATCCATTCTTTCGGTGCATGAATATTTTTTTAGCTTTCTCATACCATGAAAAATTGTTTGAGGCAAAACATCACCTGAAGCTGAAAATTCAAGGTCAAATGTCAGATTTATTTCAAATCTGCACTAATTTTGCTAATTCTCACACTTTTGTCCTCCATTTATTATCAGTCCATCCAGGAATGCGATCAAAGTACACTAGAATTTCATCCCTGTTAATGATCATATTGTCAGCAAAATGATCTGTTTCTCTTCTGGCCTTCACAAATTCATCACATGATTTTTCTTTCTCCAGATCTTCTGGGTGACACTGGATCATCAATATTCATGCACAAAGCACTATGTTGTGTTACTTTAAACACTTTTCCATTGTTTCAGTTTATTTTCAAAATTTTCAGTTAGCTTCCATATCTGTGCTGTCATTGTATATTCAAAGAAGAAGAAAAAATTGGCACACTTAAAAGATTGGATAGTTGATTTCCGAGGTCAGCTTGCTTTGCAATAAAAAAAAAAAATTGTATTGATATCCTTTTTTTTAATAATTCCGGTTCAGAGTGCAAAGTCGGCTTTTGAGGATGGCTTGCATTGTAATAAAAGTACATTCAAAGAAGAAGCTTACTGCTGGCTGCCAGTAATTTATTTGCCACCAGGGCTTCTATGTGCTTGGCATCTTTAGTTTATAATTAATACAGAGGAGCACTGATGTCTGTGAGTAAATAGTAAGGATACTTTGTAACCTGTGCTGGTGAAAATATTGTCACTTACACTCAAGTGAATGTGTTTTCAAATAATGATATTTATTTGTGAGAGACTGTCATTCAGTAGACCTGGATATAATTCAATCTTGGTTATTTTGCATCTAACACCGTCTCATGCATAAATGGCAGATGTCTTCAATATATCAGTTGACCATTAACCTGTTAACTTGTGAAATCATTCGTTTCTCTTCTGGCCTTCACAAATTCATCACATAATTTTATTTTCTCCAAATACTGTCAGCAATGCTGGGTCATCTACATCCTTGCACGAAGCACTAGATCGTGTCACTTTCATATTTGTTCCACTGCAGTGTACATATAACTGCAGTAAATACAAACTGACTTGTAATGCACTAGGCCAATGTAGATTATATAGCACTGTAGGGAATACCAACCAACCTTGCAATGCATTAAACTTCTGTAGTGTATTAGTGCGTTAAACTATTTGAGGTCCTCTGATACTTTTGTGTTATTCATACATTTTCCTCTTCAATATGGTTATACCCATCACATGGTAAATGTATATGAGTTCCAGAAAATTGAACTAAATCATTTCTGTTGCAATATTTAATTTCTGAACTTGATTTTTTTAAAATGAAGTTATATATCAAACCATAAAGACAAAAAAAATTCATGGATTTTAGCAAGCATTTTCACATTATACAAGGGTCACATCATGTGATGACATTTGTTTGTAGAAGATTAAATCAAAAGTATGAATATAAGCAGTGTTTCCCTTTACAATCATTTATGCATCAGAGATACCCCCGTTCCGACACTAAGAGTATTTTGGAGCTCAAATGGTTCAAGTGCTCTCCATTACAGATCACTGCCATCTCACATCTGTCTGTGTGGGTTTGAGTCTCTGATTTGGCCAATGTGGGTATGTGAGAAAGCTTGCCAGTAGCTTCTCGTGGGTCGGGGGGGGGGGGGTGTTGGAGGGGGGGGATCTTGGGTTCATTCTCCACCATTAATACTGGCTCCCATGTATAGCCTATCGTGTTTTTAAAAATGGTGTTAAACCCTACAACAACAACCAAGGGAATTTTTAACTCAATCTTGCACCCGTAGGGGATACACTGACAAGACTTTTTATAATTTGGGGTAGGATGGATTGGAGAGAGGATACAAGTTTACAATTGCCTCATTTCATATTAGAATTTCTCTTTTTATTAAATTAAACAAATTAATTGCAGTTCTCTGTATTGTCTTGCAAAACGCCAAAGTTATTAACTCAATCCATAAAGTAGATTTTAGTTTTTTTAATTAAATTTTTGAAATCTCATTATGTTGGGTGGGAAACTATGAATGGAACTTTATACAGCCAGAAAACAATTAAAATTGCTGTGAATTTGTTTTTCATGATTGTTTCTACGTTTTTATGAGATGGCAAATTTTTGGTGGATTTCATTTTTGCGTCAATCATTAATGTAAAGATGCAGAGAGCATTGATTCTTCTGTGGAAACAATAGAATTCCTTGAGCAAACCATAATCTTAAGTACAGATGAAAATGTAAATTTCTTAGCAAAATGGCAAAAATAATTCAAATGACAGTTTGCCAGCATCCTATTTTATGTATAGAGACATTGGTCGAGACAGCTTAAATTCTTGTGTATGAAGACATTATAGGTGACAGTATTGGAGTTATTTCCCTTTATAACCTAGGAAAAAATTTGATCTGTACTTCTTAAATTAATGTTTTAATGCTTCAGCCATTTAGAAAAATTAAACTCCATAATTTAGAAGAACTGTAACATTTTAACAGAAAAACTAAAATTGTTGTTGATCTTAGTAGATCTATATGAAAATTTTAGCTTTTATTATTACCTCTCTTTGTGAACATGTACATTATGTGCCTTATATAATTAACCATGCATACTTAAAAAAAAAATATTTCTTCAATTTGCAGGACCGCTTATATCATTGAAAAATTAGTAACTCATGAGAGCATGATTCAGCGTAAATGAAACAGCTATTAAGGACTAGCTAAATGTTACCTTAACGAATGCAATTTGGTTGAACAATAAACAAAGCCAAAGCTGCATCTAATATGTTTGTAAATAGAAAAAAAAGGATTTAAGTGATGCTATGCAGGCACTGTGTAAGTACTGTACAGTCTGGTCTCCTGAGTAAACACAGCCGGCCCACATATTATAAAGTCTGTATTTGTCTTTTTTTAATTTCTTGTTGAAGAGATATGAAAATATGCACAGGCAAACTAATAACAAAATCAATCAATGTACTTTATAACAGTTTAATAATTGTGGGGTCATAGAAAGTTATTCTTTTTACATGCCTGTGTCTTAGAACATGTAAAACAAAAATATTTTTTCGTGTCCCAAGATTTACAGTCATTACAGTAGTGAAAAAAAACTTTCAAGTTTAGACATTGGTCTGCATATAAGCCAACACTCTCCTATCTCTCCCCCCCCCTCTCAATGCCTTTTTTTTTTCTTCATGAGGAAGGAGGAATGTGAGTTTGATTTGCTCAGTTTGGAAGAAATTGCTTCTTTGTTTCCATGCTATTTGACATGCTGGTTTGAACTCTGTGATGTGATGATAAAGGCTTGAATACAAAATATAACTTTCCTTACAGAAACATATATTTCATTACTGTGTTTAAGGGAACTGAATTTGTTTGTCTCTCATTGTTGTTGTATGGTTTAACGCCATTATTCAGCACATAATAGGCAATACATGGCAGCCAGTATAAATGGTGAGGGAAAACCCTGAAAAAAAACCCACCAATCCACGAGAAGCTACTGGCAAGCTTTCTCACATACCCACATTGGTCGAATTTGAGACTCGAACCCACGCAGACAGGTGCGTTGGCAGTGATCCATAACTGAAAGCGCTTTAGACCACTTGGCTAATCGGGGGCCCATCTCTCATGGTCATGTGTGGCTCTTTAAGTTGAGAGTTGTTTATATTACATTACTTGACAGGAAATCAAATGCAGCGATTGCTGTATGCACCAGTAAGACATAAATAGAAGGTTGATCTGAGGATAACCACATAGCTCAATCATGTTCCCTAACTCTTCTTTATACTCATTGTGATGATTTTTCTTTGTTGAGGCAAGTATTAATCTATACGAGGATGGGCTGATTTACATCAGTTTGATTCTTTACTGAAGAAAAGTATTAAAGGCAGAGTTTGCTGTTTGTCATGCATGATTTGTGCACATTTGGTTGATTTTGTTTTTTTTTTCTTTCACATATGTTTAGAAATTTGCTTGCTCACACGTCCCGGAATAAATCTTGTGTCATTGTTGAATGGAGATGATTATCCTTCCATTATGTGTAAGTGACGACTTAACTGTAAAAATACATTATATCAATGTGGATCTTTGTATTTCAGTTACCCTGAATTAAAGCTACAGCATGTCTTAAATGCTCACCCAGCCAACTGTATATGCATTGAGTTTGACCCCAAAGGGATATATTTTGCCACAGGAAGTGCAGATGCCTTAGTCAGTGTGTGGGATCTAGGAGAACTGGTCTGTGTGAGAACACTGTCAAGGTAAGTGTGACAATTGTCAAGGTAAATCTATTCAGCATTTCCTGATGCTTAAATATGCAGTGGTGATAGTTCTGCTTCTCATCATTTTAGTCTTGGGTTTGATACTTAACTGTAACACAATAGAGTAAGTGGTTGCTTATCCAAATTTGATGTCATTATCGAGGTTCTACAGTTACCTTCATCTCAGAGCACCATAGGGTCAGACCTTTAGACAACCCAGTTATGAAAGCTTGTGCAATCAGTTTAAATTAAAAGTTTATTTACATATTTCAACACACATTAGTCAAAGCCACATCTATTTTGTTGGGAGTGATGTTAGCTCCAAATCGATTTGAATTGTAGTAAGCTGGGTATTCTTAGCTATTGCATGATTTGAATTGTAGTAAGCTGGGTATTCTTAGCTATTGCATGATTTGAATTGTAGTAAGCTGGGTATTCTTAGCTATTGCATGATTTGAATTGTAGTAAGCTGGGTATTCTTAGCTATTGCATGATTTTGGGGAGCAATTTGTATGCATGAATATTTTTTACACCTGTTTTCAACGAGGAGCATTTTGTTATGAGGGTTTATATCGGTCTGAATGTCTGTTAATATGTGCCTTAACATTATAATTAGAGAGATTTTCATGAATGTTTCCAAAATAAATATCATTAGGTGTGTCACATACCATATATGATACCTGCCTCAAGATCAAGGTCACTGCAGAGGAAAACGTAACTCCGAACAGTGTATGGTAAGGAATTCCATGTGCCAAGGTATGGGGGAAGAAACCTAACTTGCAGAGAAAGTTGTTGGTATTACTGTTGTGTAGAATATAGAGAATGTGTTGCATACAGTTTTCATGCCCCATCTTTGGAGTCCAGATCAAGGCAAAGTAATTTTCTTTCTTGATGAAAGCACACCAGTACTGTTGAATCACTGGAGATATATTAATGAAAGTTTGGACAGTTATATATCAGGACCAGAGAGTGTCACTGATCACAGTCACTACCACAAGGTTGAGGTCATGGCAAGATAAAATTAAAACCTAGTGACTCCTATTCATGTACTGGCAGAGTTTCATTTCAGGCTGCACTTTTGTGATATTGACCTTTATTTAAGCTCCGCAGTTTCTAGACTATTATGGTATGGCCTTTATCCAAGATCCATAATCTGATGTCATCGCATCAGTTAGCCATGTTTGTTATTACTACTTGTTTTATGTTACTTTGAGGTGAAACTTTACAGCCATATAATCATCTCAAAGTCGAATTGGTCCTCATTCCTGCGAAGATACTCTATATGGCTGTCATTGTGATCATCTTTTATATGGCTGTCACAGTGATTATCTTTTATATGGCTGTCACAGTGATCATCTTCTATATGGCTGTCATAGTGATCATCTTTTATATGGCTGTCATAGTGATCATCTTTTATATGGCTGTCACAGTGATCATCTATATGGCTGTCATAGTGATCATCTTCTATATGGCTGTCATAGTGATCATCTTTTATATGGCTGTCATAGTGATCATCTTTTATATGGCTGTCATAGTGATCATCTTTTATATGGCTGTCACAGTGATTATCTTTTATATGGCTGTCACAGTGATCTACTTCTATATGGCTGTCATAGTGATCATCTTTTATATGGCTGTCACAGTGATCATCTTCTATATGGCTGTCACAGTGATCATCTATATGGCTGTTACAGCGATCATCTTGATAATCTTGTTTTTGCTACATTTGCTGAATGGATGGTCATATGAACATGGGGTTTTAACTGAAAGACTTACGATGTCTAGTTGGTCCTAAATGATAATGATCTGATCTATTGTCTAATATGGCTGTTATAGCAACCAACTTAAAAATTATGTTATCACAATTCCTCCTGAATTGAGTCACATGGACAAGAAGCTTTCACCTGAAGACTTTTTATGATGTTTAGTTGGGCCTAAGTAAAAATGTTTCCATATGGACATCCAACATGGCTGCCACACAGTGGTGGCCATCTTGAAAAATCTTGTCTCTGCTCTAGCTCCTAAATCAGCTTCGGGATTTCACTAAGACACTTCTTATAATATCAGGTTGGTTTGAAATGAAAATGGTGCTGATCTGAATCCACTGTGGCCGTCACTACAACCATCAATTTTTTTTCAATACTTCTGAACTGAAAGTCATATTAAAATGTGTTTTTCTCCTGTAAATCTTCTTACATAGTCTAGTTAGTCCAAAGAAAATGGTGCAGTACTAAAGTAACAATCTTGAAAATATTGTTAATAATACTTCTTCTGAATAGATGGTCATATCAACATGGGGATTTTCACTAAAAGATATTTCTTATGATTATTAGGTGTGTCTAAAATAACTGGTGTCCAATATGGCTACTATGTCAGCAGTTTTACAAAATCTTGTTATAACCAGTTGGTCCGAAGGGGGTGCTAACCTGTTATTATGTACTTTGCACAAACAACGGCAGCTATGTCAAACCTAAGACTCATCTGGAGAGACAAGAATATGTCTGAAAACAAAAATCAGACTATTGAGACCACTAGTCATCTCAATCTTTTTGTATTCATGTGAGGCCTGGACCCTGACAGCAGAATTACAACGAAGAATCCAGGCACTTGAAGTGAGATGCTACAGAACCATCCTTGGCATCTCTTACATGGACCACATCACCAATGAAGAAGTGTATAACACCATCAGGCACAAAGTAGGCCATCATGAAGACCTCCTCACCACAGTCAAAAAGAGAAAGCTGAAATTGTATGGCCATGTCACTAGAGCCAACAGTCTATCCACAACAGTACTTCAGGGCAGTGTCCAGGGTGGCAGAAGGAGAGGTAGACAGAGAAAGGAGGCACAGGTACCAGCACATGATTGAGACAAGTGGAGGGAACTGGTCAGATGTTTGGCAGCATAACGCCTCAACGAACACACTATGTCAAGAGACTGATGATGATGATGATGATTTCTTTGAGAACATCCCCTCCCCCAGGCACATTATTATTATAGTATTAAATCCTCCCACACCTATTTGTTACTAAATTAAAAAGAACCAGTGAAAGAGCAGCCACTTAGCAATGATACAGGGATGTAATGTGTAAGAGTTGTTGTCATTCCAGTATTGTTTGATTCAAGAGGTAGTGATGCTTATTTCAGAACACTAAATACTCTCAAATATGTTTTTTGAGACAAATTTTATTTAATAGCAAATGTACTTTCTTGTGAATATTTTAACTTAAATATGGGAAACTGGTTTCAATAATTTAAAGCATTGAAAAGTATAAAAAAAATTCATGTGAATTTACACAAATTCTTTTTACCCAGTATAGCAACAGTCCCTTTGAGAAATCATTTTCTTTCAAAATATGTGTAATTTTATTTGTTTTGTTTTTGTTTCGATTCAGATTGGAGTGGCCAGTTAGAACATTGAGTTTTAGCCATGATGGAAAACTTTTGGCCTCTGCCTCAGAAGACTTGGTGATTGATGTAGCAAATGTTGAAACAGGTGAGATCCAGTTACTATTATCCTCCTCTTACATGGCCATCCCTTATGCTTGGGGAAAGTGGCTGTAAAATATGGGTGGCCTTTCCATGGGGGGCTTTCTTTTTATAGATGTATTTATATGTATATAGTAAGAAATCTAATTATAACTTAAATCAGTTAATATCTTCATTTATAAGTAGCATTAATTATTGCAATGTTCTTCTTTGTCTTAAACTCAGACTTATTTGTCAAGGTAACATAAAACACTAGTTCTTGTTCTTCAGCATGAAATGTGAGTTGGGTATTGTTGGCATGTAGATTGCAAAAGCATTCGGAAACGCTATGTAAATCTTGGTACATACAGTGATTCATATTTAAAAGAAATCTCTTTCCATTTACTCATTTTACCACCAATACAGAATATTCTCCTTATCTGTTATGATGTGGTTTATTTTAGTCTTCCCAACATAAAAGTTATTGATAAGTGAACTCTCCCCATCATTGTCAAGTCGAATAACTTTTACATTTCATTCTGGAGTATTATTTCTTGGTTTAGGTGATATGTTAAAGTTTTATTTTTCAACAATTTATTCCTTTGTTGCTAATTGAACAGTTGTGCAATTTAATTATGCAGATGAAACTATTGTAGTGTAAACAAAGAAATCCATTGCTTATCAAGGACGTGGTACATGTACTAACACATGATTGTATGGTCTTTGTCTGGTGCCCTGTTTTGTTCAGTATTATTTCTATGTGTGTGTGTTTATCAATAAAATCTATATCCAGTCTATGCTAAACATGTTATGATCTTGACAATTATGTCCAGTTGTTCTCTAAACATTGACATTAATAATACTTACCTTGGTAGTACATGTACTTTAACCAGCACTTCTTTGAGTAACAAAAACCTGACATCCAGAAACAGACATCGGGAAAGATAATTGGATTACTTACCTTACGATATGAATTAAATATTGGTTCTGGACACATTAATAATAAAATGTGGCTGCTTATGAGGGGTAAATTTTACATTTTTGCACTAATATGTTTTCTGGCTGTAAAATTTGAGGGGGCCACTGGTAAGGGGGGCTGTTCATGAGAGGGACAACTGTGCTCGTATACATAGAAATCAGAGTTTCTACCACTAGCATCCTTCCTTTTACATTTAGTGCCCCATCATTTCCCCCAATAAGCCCACCTCTTTGCCATTGTCCTATGTCATGTATAGTAATCAAACAAACTCATGATCTTTGTCATGTATATTAATCAAACTCATGATCTTTGAGTGTACATGCACTATTTAGTGGTTAACAGACTTAGATGCAAAAGATTTAAAAGTTGTAATGTACCTGCTATAATGCTGTCAATAAGGAAGAGTTATTTTCAATAACTGACATTTAGTGCTGTTGAATCAAAGTTTACATGTGGAGTGTTTTTTGATGTTTTCTGAAAGGTGCAATGACAGCAAAGTTTGGAATTATTTTTAGTGCTTTTTTGGTGTTTTACAGCACATCAACACTTTGAAAGTTAAATTGTGCAGAGGCAATTAAAGTGAACAATCTGTTGCTGTGCTGTAATTCACAAAAAGCCAGACTATTATTGCAGGATGTTCCATTCTTGTCTTTAATCAGTAAGTTTTCACGTTACAGGTGAAAAGATCATAGAAGTTCCTTGTGAAGCTCCTACTTTTACAGTGGCCTGGCATCCCAAGCGCCACCTACTGGCCTACGCATGTGATGACAAGCCAGAGAGGGATCGTGATAGGGACAGTGGGACAGTTAAAGTGTTTGGATTCCCCAATGATTTTTGATCCTTGTTATTATGTATGGCGATTTTGAGTTTTCTGTTTGTCATATACAAGACAGAATGTTGCCTGATGCTAAATGCATTACAAGTACAAGATGGCTGCAGTTGGGATCATAACAGAGAATCGTGCACATTCCTGTGTGGAAAAACCTTTGATACTCCAAACTACATGTTTTAATTGACAGAGACTGGTAACATTGTTCCAGTTTGGTATATGATAATTCACCAGCATTATTGTGATGTACTTCAAATGCTGTGAAATTTGTTTGTAAAACTGTTCTACAACAAGGCAACAATATATTATGGTTTTACTTGTGACATCTTATTAGGACCCTTCATCAAGATGATGTAAATCTAAATTCACTTGCAACCAGCATAGCACAGCAAAGTCTTACAGATAATTAAAGTTATTTGGTCTATTGCATGCTGATATGGCCTACTAAAGATTCAGTCATACTGTAATAGAGTTCTTGTTCTTTTTGTATTATATCCCATGCAGAAGATCGTTGGTTCAGAATTGTTCTGTCTTGTAAGGTTCTAGATTTAATGAAGAGCAGTTATTGCTAATGTTTAAATCTATTGTCATTTTTAGACAATAATATCATGATGATATCATATTTTAAAGGCTGACATTTTTTTTAATTAGATTCACTTTGTAAAAAAAATGGAAATATACAATTTGCACATTACGAGTTTGGTCTGTGTATCTGAAGTGCTTGTAATTGGCCAAATGTTTTTTCTAGCCCACATTGTTCCTACTGTAGTGATGGTGTAGTCCTGGTCATTAAATTTTTTTATTGTCAAAAAATACATTGGGAAGTGCTTTTAATTTTATTCACATTGTTCATTTGTAGAAATGCATTAATATTGCTCGTAATAAACTTTTTTAATGAAACTATCTTCGGGTTTTTTCAGTCTTGCATGTATGAGAAGGAAAAACATTGTCATTACATCTTTTGATTAATATGCCAAATTTATAGTGTTTATTCAGGTCAGTTTTTAAACCTGTAGATATATGATGTACATTAACATTTTTGTTCGAATGTTTATTGCTTTTTTGTACGAGTGTGTATTGCCATATTTGTATGAATTTTTGATAAATACTAAATGCCTGTCAAATGAAGGTTGCTTGACTGCCATCTTGCTGTATTTGCTTTTCTGTATTTAGGTTCATTTCTGGTTTCTTATGCCCCGTTTTATGCTCAGGGATTTAGTATAGACATGATGTGGCCTTCCATATGTTGTAAGGGACTAATGAAGACAGGGATCTAGAATAGACCTGATGTGCCCTTCCATGTTCATGTTTTGTATGGGACTAATGAAGACAAGGATCTAGAACAGACCTGATGTACCCTTCCATGTTTTGTATGGGTCTAATGAAGATAGGGATCTAGAATAGACCTGATTTGCCCTTCCATGTTTTGTATGGGACTAATGAAGACGGATCTAGAATAGACCTGATGTGCCCTTCCATGTTTTGTATGGGTCTAATGAAGACAGGGATCTAGAATAGATCTGATTTGCCCTTGCATGTTTTGTATGGGTCTAATGAAGACAGGGATCTAGAATAGATCTGATGTGCCCTTCAGTGTGTTGTACAGCACTAATGAATACCAAAAATGTTCAGGTTCAAATCCTGCCATTGAATAAACCCAGGTTGGCAATATTTATTCCAACAACAGAAAGCACTACATTATTATTTCGTCAGCACACAATGACCTACTTCTGTTGCTGTGCTATACGATACTAAGCTAAACCAAACCTGCTTTTTATGTGCTATGGTTCTAGGATCATTACTGATTATTCCTTTCATCGTTGCTATTATAATTGTTTTCAATTGTCAGGCAGTCATTCAGATTATTGCAAATCAAGCTTTGCTAAGTATAGCATAAAAAAAACACACACACACACACACACATATTTATATATATATATTTGGATTCTGATTGGTCTAAAGCGCTCTCTGTTACGGATCATTGCCATCTCACCTCTATCTTCATGGGTTCGAGTCTCAGATTCCAACCAATGTGGGTATGTGAGAAAGCTTGCCAGTACTTGCCACCATGTATTGCCTATCATGTGCTATATATATATATATATATACACACACACACACACAGCACAGTTTTAACTATCCAAAAGAAATGGAATCTGAGTCAATAGTCGACATGTACTGTTTAATAGAATTTCACCATACTTTAGCCTTTAACTGAGGTCACATTCTTATCGTTGTAGTTTTCAATTTCATCCAAAAATGCAAGATAGTTCTTTGAACTAGAAAGCAACAAATAACATTTAATTTTGTTGTTGATGAGATTTTAATAACATTTTTTTCAGAATCTTTTAGGTTATACATGGCAGATAGTGTCACTGGTGGAGGAAATCCCTGGAAAGAACCACACACCAACAGAAGCTACTGGCAAGCTTTCTCACATATGCACATATGCCGAGCCTAAGACTTGAACCCTCGCAGACAGAAGTGATAAGACAGTGATCAGTAAAGGCTAGTGCTTTAGACCACTTGGCAGCCCATAGCCACATTAATATCCCTTGTGAAATATTACAGCTTTTGGTTTTATTTATGTGGGTGAACTATCACACAATGCATTGGCAGTTCATTAGTTTCATTACTAATCAGTATTCATTGATTACTAATCAGTATTCTTTGATTACAAATCAGTATTCATTGATTACTAATCAATATTCTTTGATTACAAATCAGTATTCATTGATTACTAATCAGTATTCTTTGATTACAAATCAGTATTCATTGATTACTAATCAGTATTCTTTGATTACAAATCAGTATTCATTGATTACTAATCAGTATTCTTTGATTACTAATCAGTATTCTTTGATTACAAATCAGTATTCATTGATTACTAATCAGTATTCTTTGATTACAAATCAGTATTCTTTGATTACTAATCAGTATTCTTTGATTACTAATCAGTATTCATCGATTCCTAATCAGTATTCATCGATTACTAATCAGTATTCATTGATTACTAATCAGTATTCATTGATTACTAATCAGTATTCTTTGATTACTAATCAGTATTCATTGATTACTAATACTTTATGTGATGGCAGATCTACATCATGCAATTCTGACTCTCCAAATGGCTTGTACGTGAGTGTATACAAAATCATTTTGTCCATATCATCAGCAATGCAACAGATGCTATTTTACTTTCTACTATGACAAGTTACAGATGTTATTTTACTTTCTACTATGACAAGTTACAGATGCTATTTTACTTTCTACTATGACAAGTTACAGATGCTATTTTACTTTCTACTATGTCAAGTTACAGATGCTATTTTACTTTCTACTATGTCAAGTTACAGATGCTATTTTACTTTCTACTATGTCAAGTTACAGATGCTATTTTACTTTCTACTATGACAAGTTACAGATGCTATTTTACTTTCTACTATGACAAGTTACAGATGCTATTTTACTTTCTACTATGACAAGTTACAGATGCTATTTTACTTTCTACTATGACTATTTGGTATTACTATATTTTACAAAATCTATTCTCCTACATAAGAACAGAGCAATAATTGGTTCATCATTTTCCTTAGGATGAAAATAATCCTATTCTTTTGGCTATATCGTGCTATGGAAATGGGGGCTAGGTAGATATCAGCAACCTTTTAACTTCATTGTGTGCTTGACATTGTTTTAAAATATTCTTGTTTTGATCTACTTAAAATTGAAATTTAGAGTCATAAATGAATGCACATTGAAACAACTTTTCAAGTTGGTCTGGAATGAATGGATTTTTTTCTTCTTCTTTGGATCCAACTAATTTGTGCTTTTCTGCTTGAGATGGACTGAATTTATTAGGCTAATCAATTCCATGCACATGGACAGACATTGAATCAATCACACCTTTGTTTCTCTTCTGTCATTGATTGTTGGAAAAATAATGTGTGAAACATATTAATACTTTTATTTGAAATTATCAAAAAGACGTAATGGAATATCACATTCACATTAATTCGTTTTGAGTGCATTAAGGAGAATGTGATTTCAGTTGGAAATGAAATTAGAGTATAATTTCGTGGTATCATATATATATATATATTGACATTACTTATGTCGACAAGTTGCCTATTTTGACAAAAGGTCCCAGTCCCTGGGTCTACTTTTAGTACAAAAATTGGCATGCTTATGTTGAGATAAAAAAAATGTACATGTTGACAAAAGCCCTTGGTCCAAGCTTGAACTAATTATTTATGCTGACAAGCTGCCAATTCCTACCCATACTTTGTTCAACAATTATTTGATCTTGCTGCCAGACAATAATGAAGGCTAAAGTTGTTAATTTGATGTATTCTTATACACAAGTACATCAACGAGTCATTCTACCTCTGAAATCAGTAATTTTAAATATCAGCACATTTTCTCACCCCTCTGCAGCTAGTCAAACCATTGAACTTGCCGCCAAGCTAGTGGGTTTCTTCCGATGTATTTTACAATGACAACATGTACTTATGGGGGTCTTTCAGCCACTGAATGTACTGATTGTAAATATCAGCACAGTTAAAATGATCAACACATTTTCCCAATAAACAGGTGGTGGAAGCAGGACTAGCAAGTCCTTAAATTTGTTGTCCAGCAAATTGATGTATACAGAGGACTCCTGTATAAGTGATTTTCAGCTTCCCAGATATAAAATATTGTGTCCAAATATGCGTGATTATGCGTTTCCTATACCTTGAAAGTGATCAGTGATTAAAACAAGTTTATTGTGCTCTGAAAGTTTCGTTTTTAACTTTACATTTATAATGGCTACCAACAGCAGTGTAAAACGCAGATTAAATTTACAGTCTCTGGAAACTAATTATCTAGCTGTTGAGGGAAGAACATCTCGTAAAGATGTCTGTGTTTTTGCTTAAACTAATTATCTAGCTGTTGAGGGAAGAACATCTCGTAAAGATGTCTGTGTTTTTGCTTAAACATAACACCCTGTGGATGGATGAAAGCTGCCGAGTCTATAAAGAAAATCTACATTGAAGGTAACTGCTCCACAAAGAAAAAGGCAGAAGACTGCTAAATTTGAAGACGTGGAGGAAAGCCACAGAAAATGTTTCAATGAAACCTGCACTACATATTCCATCTTATCCATGGATTGTGATATGATCATTAAAAAAGCAATAGAATTTGCGGCAAACTTAGTATGGAGAACTTCACTGCAACAAGTGGTTCATTCAGTCACTTTAAAGTTATTCATAACATCGGATACAAATGGATTTGTGGAGAATACATGAATGTACAGTTTAAACCAACTTGACAGTTTTTCATTTCCTTGTGAATAGCCCCATCCCCTTGGTAGCCTCAATAAGATGGGAACAGACTGACCAAAATCTAGGCCAATTTAATAAAGTACATGCCAATATTGTTTTTGTATATGACTGATGCAATATTTTTATTGTGGATTTTATAACACAAAGGTAACCAAAATGTAATTTGTCAATGTACAAGTGTATTTCACACTGGCTTTGTCTTCATGTATTCAATCAAAATTTCCATTGTTTTCTTAAAGTGTAAATGCTACTCACTGAAGACGGGTTATTCCTAACTGACGAATTTAGCGTTTGTATCTTTTTTTCAGACCCCACCCCCCTGCCAACTCTTATCTTGACAGTTGCCTATGTTGACAATATTTCCTTGAGCACGAGGATGTTGACATAAACAGGAAGGACTGTGTGTGTGTGTGTGTGTGTGTGTGTGTGTGTGTATATATATATATATATATATATATATATATATATATATATATATATATATAATGAAGACATATTTATACCCTGTCACTTGCATCTCACTGTGGAGGCACCCCAGCTATGACCTGTAAGGTTTTTATCACTAGCCGTAACATTGCATCAAATAATTAAACAGGAACATTGCAAAACAGTCCTGAGAGTCCATATAGCTAGCAGAAATAATACTTTTACATCAACTTGGCTTGTTGGCACCTACCAAAACCTTCAGTTGCATTTTTCCTCAAATTTTGACTGACTTGTAAAATGGTAAGTCTCTTATAGATATGTGTAAGCCCTTAGCCTCAGTACATTTTTCTATGCTATGTTTATTTTTATAGAACCTAGAGAACACTTGTCACTGTCTGAAACATTCTATTTGCAAAATTCAGAATTTTTTTTTTTCAATTACTGCTTCTCTCTCATTTGTTGTTGACACTGTGAGTCTCATATTTATTTGTTTGAATGTTTTGTTTGTGACACAGCAAACTCATCTACACCATAAACATCATCTCTACTTTCAAATGGATAAAACAGCTTGTTAAGTCCCAAAGCCGAATCAACCGAAAGCTAAAGTGTCTATGACAAGAGTATGTAAGGTTTGTTTACAAAGTAGTTCCTAAGTCATGATTCTATTTTTAGACGTGTCATGCGCGCGAAGCCATATGTATGTAAAATTCCGCAAAATTCTGACAATATTTAAAGTTATCAGAGAAGAAAAAAAACGAGCACATAATAATCCAGGATACTGTGTTTTGCATCAGCAAAAGTAATAGGGGCAGGCCAAGGTTACTGTTGTAAAATATTATCTTGCCATGGTGAAAAGCTATGGGTTTTTGGAGAAGGTTACACAATCTGACAACGTGGTAAACTTTTGTTTTGTATCAGATCCTTAGCTATCCCAACAATCTGGGTTCATTTTTTAAAATTATTTTTATAGTGTTTAACATTGGTTCTGTTTGATTTTTGCTTTCAACTTATTCTGAAACAAAATTTCACCAAGGAATCAGCAATCCAATATATTGGAGATTTACTGAATTTGATGACTCAGCTAAATAAATCATGTCAACTCTCAAGCCCAGATTATAGATGTAAATCTTTGAAATCAGTTGGCTACATGTTTGAAATGGCACAGTGGGTTTTAAAAAATTCTGATATGTGCTCTTAAAACTGACCTTTTTTGACTGCAGGAACAAACTTAAGAGACCTAATAATATTTTGTATCTTATATGATATTCAGCATGTTTTGATGTTTTCCGATTTCATTGTTTTTGTTTTTTGTTTTCCTGTAGTGTAGTCATATCATTATATATGTTGTAAAGTGCTTAGAGCTTCTAAAGATTAGGCGCTATACAAAGTCCTCATTATTATGTATTTTCATTTAATTAATACATTCATTCACATGTATGGGGTACAATTAAAAACACAAAGACTGGTTAATATTGAATGCATTTTTGTCGCTATAAAAAATATAAATAACAACTTTGATTCGACAAGTTCATATAGCAACTACAGGTTCATAATATACATAAAAGTAACTAAAAACATTTTCGATATAGAGGATTTTCTTGCAAACTTATTTCATTTTCCGACCTTCACATTGCTATAGTTGCTTTCTACCTATAAAGTACAGCACCAAAAATGGCAAATCCTTTGAAAAGTCTTTCATATGGTCTCTACACATTTATAGATACATATATAGTTAAAATTGAAAATGCATTGATTTTTGGCCATTTAAATGCCTTGTATTGCATAACAGACAATACTACATGTACTTTTTAAAGTATATCAAGTACAAAACTTAGAAAATTTACAAAAAATGAGTGAAGTATTGCCAATACAAATGCGAAATCTATGTATCATGTTTTTTTTCTTATCACAGAGTAAAAAGAATGAAAATGTAATTGTCAGTCCAATGAGGCATGTATTTTTACATCCAGGTTATTATAGGCAAATTTAAAACTATAACAATCCCATTAATACAAAATTAATTGAATGGAATTCATGAAATGAACTATCTTTAAAACACTGATTTATAGAATTACTGTAAAAAGAAACCTCAAGTAGACCAAAATGTCTAGAAGCTACTGAACATCACAACTTTTCTTTAAAAGATCTAAAAGTTTGATAAATACAGGCTCTGTAATTTGAATCTATACATCTTTAGTAGTAACACAGGAATGTTACAAGATAACAAAACTTAGTTCTTTAAATGAATAGTGATTTTACACTGCTTTATTAAGTCTTGGTTCATTAGTAGGTAATCATTTGATTGTCATCACACATTCTGTTAGAATTATCAAATATATTGCGACTAACAGCACAAGACAATCGAGCTATGTGCAAGAAAAATTTAATAATCGAACGAATACAAATAAAAGTCGTAACAAATTCAACATGGATCGCTTCAGCATTCACAATTCATAAAACTATTATTGCCCTCCAAACTGTCAATATCACTGTGACAAGAAACAATTTTAAACAAGTACATTGCAGCAATTTAACCTCAAATGATTTTAAAATATAAGACATGACTACATGAAAATGAATGGCATGATAATTATTTTTGCCTTGTACTAATACATTATTATTTTTCTGCATAAATAATATAAAAATCCAGACTCTTCAACATTTATCCATAATGTTCCGAGATATTTCTGTGTAAAATTTGTATGTGAAAATGTAAAAACATATTTAATATAGAAATATGGAATTAAAATTTATCAACAATTTACCTAGTAAAATGTTTAGTACAGACTGGAAGCACAAGTCATAGATAAATGTAAGCACAATTTTTATAATTGTTGAATTGACAAAAAAGTAAGGACATTTGTTGATAATACTATATTATGACAATCTCCATAATGCTTCTCAATTCATATTAAAATACAAATCACTCTTCTTTGCTCTAAAATGGGATGTTTAACTGAATTTATGCATAATTTAATTAATTTATGCTTAATTTAATTAATTTATGCTTAATTAATTTATGCTTAATTAATTAACATATATTTTGGAGCAACAAGTGTGATCCATTGGAGATTTTTTCTTAAAGGAAAAAAAATTAAGTTAGAATGACACAGTGGTGATAATAAGTTTCTCAAGAGTTAATGCAAGTTCAATTTCTCATGGCATCGTTTAATTAGGGTCATCTTTTCTTCTGTACTTGTTCAGTGGATTTGCCATCTTTGTCAACTTTCTTTCCTTTCATGTTGGCCTGAAACAAAGAACACAGTTGTAGGCATGAATGGGGATTAAAAAAAGATTTATAAGGGATAGGGTTAAAAATGACCAATTTATAGAAAAAAAGTTTCAAATAGTGTCATATTGATAATTAAAAAGATGGAAAGGGTAATTTCACCTGCTACAATCAAGCTGATTAAACACAAAGAAACCACTGCTTGCTAAAGTTTAATTTAGAAATTAGTTGGAAGAATGGACAATATAATCCCAGATCCACAGTGCCACAATTTGGGCCAATTTCAGCTATGGATAGAAATGGCAGTGGTCAGGTTTTAGACCAGAGATCGACAGCCTATGACATGGGCCACTAAGTGGCATATCAACAGCGTTTGTGTGACATGCGATGGGCAGCCAAAAATCTTGATTTTAACAGTGATACTCTCTTACTGGTGGCACACACTCATTAATTTTATGATGAATTAATCTGGAAAAAAGTGCCACACTATGTAAAAATGGTTTACAACTCTTGTTTCAGACAAATAATCTGATACAAAACATTGCTGGAGTCACAAGCATTATGTTTGACAATAATTTATTATGGAGATATGAAAACTGCAGTGTTGTACTTTAAACTCTTTTACCTAATCTCTCTATCCAATTACTGCTTTAATGTAACTTCACCCTAGAGAACGTTTTATTTAAGAACATAAAAAAAACCCAAAGCTATATATATATATATATATATATATATATATATATATATATATATATATATATATATATATATATATATATATATATATATATATATATACACACACACACTTGTATATACTTGTAAGTCGAGAAAAAGTTTATAGTTGTTGTTCTACAGGTTAGTCAAAGTATTATTAAATGACAGTTCTGGTTCTGTGTATTTAACTTATAAGTGAGTATATAACAAGATTAGATGCTGGTAACACAGTGGTTGGAGCTATAATGACCCTTATAGTTTGCTGGGATGCACAATAAATATAGGCATGCAGATCAGAAAGCACTTGTTATTGGGATTGGTCAATGCAGAATAACTGGAGTAATCTGGTTTACTCACCACCACCTATATATCATTCAAAATAAGGACACATTGCCAGTACCCCCACCACTTTTTCTCTCTACTATGTATAAACATTAGTGGTAAAACAATATGCTAATGCCATGTTTGTATATACATATATATATATATATATATATATATATGTATATATATATATATATATATATATATATATAGTGAGACACTACAATGTTGAACACATAATAAAGAGGCAAACAACCAATAATTATTCATGGTCACTGAAAATTAAAAGCACCTTTATATAGGTAATTATTTTCTTGAATTCTCCACCATGAGTATATGTGTGTATCAAAATGTCATTGAATCTGTGTGTATGAAAATGGCATTGAATCTGTGTGTATCAAAATGTCATTGAATCTGTATCAAAATGGCACTGAATCTGTGTGTATCAAAATGTCATTGAATCTGTGTGTATCAAAATGTCATTGAATCTGTATCAAAATGGCATTGCATCTGTCTGTAACAAAACAGCATTGAATCTGTATCAAAATGGCATTGAATCTGTCTGTATCAAAATGGCATTGAATCTGTCTATCAAAACAGCATTGAATCTGTGTATCCAAATGGCATTGAATCTGTGTGTATCAAAATGGCATTGAATCTGTGTCAAAATTGCATTGAATCTGTGTGTATCAAAACGGCATTGAATCTGTGTATCAAAATGGCATTGAATCTGTGTATCAAAATGGCATTGAATCTGTGTATCAATATGGCATTGAATCTGTGTGTATCAAAATGGCATTGAATCATGCCACCTAGGACGTATACTAAGAGGCTGCAGCTGGTGACATGGTGGGAGTAGATAAAACCATGATTTTAGCTGAGAACATGAAAATGATTGGATCAAAATAATGATATATGTGGCCATACATTGCCTCTAAGAAAAGCATATTAAAAGTACACACACACACACACAGAGAGAGCCTAACATGATATAATTTGTGGGTCAGAAACTATACCTCACTCTCCTTAATGACTTATTTGGTCAAATAGATCTTTAGTTTCTCAACGAAGAATTCTGGGAATATAATGTGCACAAAAAATTTTGGAACAAACTCAAAGTGTGCAATGATAAAAGGCCTCTACCTGTTTAAACTTTAATGTGGGAGAGGCAGTTTAATTAAATAAAAACTATTTTTGATTCCTTTACCTTTTTAGACCTTGGTGGGGCTTGAGGAATTTCCTCCATGAAACTGGCAGGGACAAGCCCTCTCTTGCCATTAATCTGAAAGTGATAAAAAAAAGTATGCAAAGATAAACTTAAGATTAAAACATTTTGATCTGAGATATGAGACAAAATAGAAGCTGTTGGCTGGCTGGCACAGCTGACCTTCACTACATTTTATCTCTGATCTAGTTTCAATGTGGTGGCTGTGGCTAGATGACCACCAGACCCAACCTCCTAACTGGTATGGGTTTAGTACTTTCATTTGATATGCCTGATGCTTTTGTTGGTAGGAATCCAATATTTTATTCTTATCTGTATTTGGTCATCATATTTTACATGATAGTTGGTTTTGTGTTTCTCTCCTGTTGTGAGAGTGAGTTATCCTTCATATTAGGAATCCAGCCATTCTTCCTTGGAGAGGTGCCCATTTCATCCTCCTAACATGTATTCTCCTTCTGTTAATGTGAATGCATATCGATTATAAAGAAGAATTGTTGCAATAATGTATCTTTCTCCTAGAATATTTTGCCATAAAACTCGTCCACATCTCCCCACTAATACAAGCATCTTGGTCAATATACTGTTCACCTTCGAACTGTTTTATGGTGGTGATGGTATGGTCAATTAATCAGTAAGAGTTTCTTCCCTTTGTCTACATGCTCTATACATGGAGTAGACTTTTTTTTTTGGTCATTAATGTGACATCGACAAAGTATTAAAAGAGAAATACGATTTACAAATATATCAATGCTTCTACAATTACTTAGAGTTTGATAATACATGTGTAAGTATAAACCGCTTTACAGAATCAAAGTGATTTGTGTCAAAGAATATGTGTGTGTGATTTATATTTTTTTAAATGTTGCTTTAACAAAAATTTCTGTCATACTTTATTGATGTCTGCATTGGGGCATCATGCCACAGACATGTAGCATCACGTCTCATCCAGTCACATTATCGTGATACCAGGCCAACCAGTCCTAACAAACTCTTAATGCCAAGCAAGGCAGCTTCAAGTATTATCTTTATGTTTTTGGTACGTCTCAGCTAGGATTTGAACCCACAACCTTCTGGATCTGAGGAAACATTTAGGCCACCAGAGTGGTCTTGTGTCAAAGAAAAAAAAACAACTAAAAACTAAATTCAATTAAATAAGAACATTTTACTTTTTGAAATGTATATTACTTTCTATCTTAACAGTTTAGATATGGCTAAAAACTATAAGGTCATCAGTTATTTTACACTGAATGTTTTAAAGCATTATTAAATAAATACTCAAAATTCAGTTTTGGAGAATTTATTAACCAATAATCCATTTATTTCTGAATAATATTTTAGCAAATTGAATTTCCTTGCAAGACTAATATCTTGTGTTGAACTGAACTGTAACAGTCTTGATTTGTTTTACCTCTCCATGATAGAAGCCATCAGGTCGCTCCTGTCCATACACTATTATAACGTCACCAGCCTTGAAGCTCAGTTCACATTCTGTGTAATCTTGAGGGGAATGTTTACTTGGGTCATAGTCATAGAGGCCCATAAACTGAAAGAACGTAAAACTTCAATTTATCAAAACTATTATGAAAGCAAAATAAAGTTCTATATTGATAGAAATATGAATTAAAAATCTAAATATCTTGCAACATGGGCAATCTGATGTATATTTTTCAAACAAAAAAAAAAAAAAATGATTTATTCTCCCTCCCCCCTTACCAATGGCTGCCTGGTTTGTACAGCCAAAATTCTATGGCACTAACATGGCTGCCACCCCCACCCACCCCAAGTAAAAAATTACTGACTGCTTGCAACAAAAATACAGATTTTTAGGAACAAATACTGAGTTTTAAAATTTTAATGCTTATGCAACTATTTGCAACAAATACAACTATCAGTAAAGTAGGACAGTGCCATACATAATTATTTAATGTCAAAGATGCATGTGTTGCAAACTGGTACCTTTTGGACGGGTACCATATTCCATTCAGAAGCCCATTCAGAAGGTGCAAGAGTGCAACACACTTAGACACAGACTGTTTATAGGAGCTTTTTTCCACACCTTTTTTTTCTTCTTCAATCATAATAGATTTCAATGTACCAACTTTCATTGATGATCTCAATTATGCGTTTTTCTTATTGAACTGTCTTTGTTAAAGCATACAAGTGTTCCTTTGCAATTTTACTGTCTGGAAAATGTGTTCAAAATAAATTGCCAGCAACACTAGTAACTGAAAGAGGAAGGTTCATTTCTAAAAGAAATTTAGTAAACCAAATTTTGATAGAATTACATTAAGGTTTTCTTTGGTATTTATATACATCACAAGTTTTTCAGCCTGAGTTGTGTGTGATGAAGTAGCAAGCTGATGTTTATTAGCTTTATCATGCTCTTGAATTTCATGGATGACTCCATGGCCAATAGCAAAATCACATTACACAATTTGCACAAGACAGCAGAATTGTCCTTCCAGTTGCTTTCTTCTCTTTTACCAGATTTTTAAAAGAATAAATTAAATATTTAAGAAGTATATCACACTTTACATATAGTTTTTATTTGCATTTTGTGTGATTCCCCTTTTGAAAGATCATCTTTCTTATAAGGCCACTTTACCATCGCAGAATGGGTGGTCAGGGATGGGGTGGGTGAATTGTACTTAGCAGAAGCTATGCAAAAATGTTGGCTAAAAAAATTATTTCGAAAGATAAATAATTAACATAAACTACTAGACATCTTGTTTATACTTAAACTTATCTGACAGTCGATCATATTAACCTATTTACTTAAGGAGAAATAATCTCAGGAAAGGAAACATATTCAGCCAATCAGATCTAGAAAAGTAACATACTCAACCAATCAGATCTAGAAAGGTAATAGACTCAGCCAATCAGATCTAGAAAGGTCGCATATTCAGCCAATCAGATCTAGAAACTTAAAGGTAAAATTTTCAGCCAATCAGATCTAGAAACTTAAAGGTAATATATTCAGCCAATCAGATCTAGAAAAGTAATAGACTCAGCCAATCAGATCTAGAAAGGTCACATATTCAGCCAATCAGATCTAGAAACTTAAAGGTAAAATATTCAGCCAATCAGATCTAGAAACTTAAAGGTAACAGACTCAGCCAATCAGATCTATAAAAGGTAACAGACTCAGCCAATCATATACAAAATTACATTACAAATATGCATAGATCTTGTTAATAATCAAACAAGCTACATCTTGATGATACAAATGTATTTAAATTTATATCACAATCTTGTTAGAAAAAGAGTTACCAAAGTGTTGGCAAGTTCAGCCAATCTTGATGTGAAACTCATAGTCATACTAACCCAAAGTTGTGATGATATAATCCTATGTACTAAGTTTGATCAAAATCCTATCATATGGCATCTAAATTGATAGAAAATCTCAGCCAATCATATGCGGGACCACCTAATTAATATGCAAAGATTTTTCTCGTAATAAAACCTTGTGAACACCTTGTTGATAGAGTGTTGTATCAAGGGGTTTCAACAAGGGGCTGATGGCCCCATTGAAACTTTTGAATAAGAGTTCCTTGAAGGGACTGATGCTCTAAAGATATTCCATGATTTGAAGACAAGACCATTTCTTTCTTTAACTGTGGAGTGTTGAAACCATCTTTGATATTCTTCGGAAATAATGAGATTTTAAAACGAATTGCTATAGTGGTGAAAAAGGATGTCAACTTTGCACTGTTTCCATTTATAAGCAACAAGGTGCCACATAAGTCGTCTAGTGGAAACACCAGGCCTATATGATTTTCAATTTTGGAGGAGTAAAGATAAGATTTTCAAGATGGATGCAATGGTGGCCATAATGGATATCAGACTGGTATCATTTGTATTTCATAACATCAAGACATCAGACTGGTATCATTTGTATTTCATAACATCAAGACATCAGACTGGTATCATTTGTATTTCGTAACATCAAGACATCAGACAGGTATCATTTGTTTTTCGTAACATCAAGACATCACAAAAGGTTCTTTGGTGAAAGCACGATGCTGATATGACCAGTCATCTTGGTAAAGTAGTGACAACAAGATTTTCAAGATATTTGTTGTGGCAGTCATATTCAAAGTCTGATCAGCACCATTTTCATGCATTACCAACTCGACAATGTAAGAAAATATTTAGTGGTAAGAAGTCTTCTGGTGAAAGCCCTATGGCCAAACCGCTTTCCAACCAAGACGATTAACTCTAAGATTTTCAAGATGACCACTGTGGCGGTAATGCTGAATACCAGGTCAGTACTTCTTTCATTTAAAACCAACTGAAGATCATAAGAAGTCTTCTGGTGAAAACCCAATGTCAATGTCTTTCAATTCAGGAGAAGTACAAAACACACTTTGGTGGCCATATTGAACATGAGATTGTCACCATTTTAATTTAGAACTAATAAGATATCAGTTTTTTAGTACAAGTCACAGGTTAATAAAACCATTCATAACAATGTATTCAAGATGGCCACGCCACCATGGCTGCCATATTGGATATCTGAGTATTACCATTTTCATTAAGAACCAATTGGACCATGCTATGAATGTGTGCATTAAATTTCATGATAATTCTCCAAGTAGTTTAAGAGTAATGAAAATAAACTTCTGTTAATGGACGGAAAATAGACTATCCCATAAGCTTTGCTGATCTCTAATAATTTAATATGGAGAAATAAGGCAAGAGAACAGGTATTTCCGAAGACCCTAAAAACTTTATATTGCATATGCTTTCTAACAGTGTCAATGTTCATTTATACACACAAATCCAAGTGACAAAAAAACTCACTGGCCATTTTGATCATATAATCCTACATTCCAAGTTTCATCAAAATCTAATTAGAAATCTGGCCACTTGACTGGTAAAAATCAGTTGATCTGATACAAGATAACCTATTTAATATGTACAGGTCTTAGCCATTATCAATTTCATCCAAGATCTTGAAGATACAAGACTCGTATTCCAAGTCCGACCTAAACTTCTAGCAAGGTTAAACGAGCTGTCAATCAGATACAACATGACCTCATTATATCATACCTCAATCTGATTTTTGAAATCTTCTGAGATCTTCAAGATGTCAGGTACATATTAGAAGTCTGGTCAAAACTGGATCAAAAACATGGTTAGAAAAGCAATCAGATTAATGCAAGATAACATCATTATATCGTATTCCACCATGATTTTTTAATTTTTCCAAGATCTTTCAGATATCAAGTAGATATTCCAATTCAAAATCAGATTCAATCAGAAATAAAAAGTGGTAGCTTACATTGCATGAGAACCTCATTAATATCTTGTATAATCAATTAAATAGTAAATTAGTATCAATCCTGACCAACACCTTGCTGATATAAGAATATACTCCAAGTTTAGATAAAATTGATCGGAGATATGGCTTTAGTCAATCAGTTGCAAAAACACCTCATTAATATGCAAAGATTTCACTCCTATTTAAGACACTGATGATACAAACTTACATTCCATGTTTGAACAAAACCAGTTCTTAAAAAAAACTGCACCAATGTGGTAGCAACCAAATTTTGTAGAACTGATGAGGGACATTTGGCAATACTCTAAGCCTGCTGGGCCTAACTGCCAGTGAGTTAAAAATGGTGAAAAGACTTAAAATGCTGTATAAAGACTTCATTTGTACAAAACACAATGTTTAGTCATGATAGTAAAGCGTACCATATTTCATGAAAATATCTCAATGGGTTCATGAAAATATCTCAATGGGTTCATGAAAATATCTCAATGGGTTCATGAAATATTAGGCTGTTGCTGCTATGCGTTTAACATCATGTTTCAGCTCACGATATGATACATGTCAGCCATTAGGAACTTGGAAGATTATAAACCCAGGAAGAACCACCAACCCAAATGTAGCTACTGGCAAGCTTTTGTGAATACCCAAGATGAACAAGCCCAAGACTTGAACCCATGTGTACAGAGGTGAGATGTGATCTGTAAAGGCAAATGCAGACCCTGACATCAGCTGTTAAGCACAAAAAAAAAAATAACAGATCAACAGGCATTAAATAAAGCCATGTAATTAACTGCCATTTATTATGCATGTACAATCTGGAGAATGAAAGCAAAATATTTTTTATAAATAATGAACTCTGAAAGAATTAGTCCATACTGTTCTCTTTGGTCCTGTGATGTAGGCATTTGGATCAAGTACTTTCCTCAGATCTGTATCATTGTTGGCATCATCATTTGTTATGCTCTCACTGGATTCCTCCTCCTCCACACCCTCGTACATGATCTCAAATAAATCTGAGACCAGACCTTCAAAGGACAGGGTTTGGATCCCAAAGCGATGATGAGAATGAACGTCAACATTCTCTACAACCGTCTTGGCTAGATGAGGGCTGGCTGGTTGCTGACAGATCTTTCCATTCATGAATATCTGTATAAAAGGCAACAAAGATTTAGATTACAAATTCACTATCAAGAGAATAGTTTATACTGCATGGATTATGTCCTGTAAATGAGAGGCACATTAGGGATTTAAAAATCCACTTACCTGGAATCTGGTACATTCATATTCTTCAATCTCATTCATCTGACATATCAATAACAGAAGCTTATTTATCAAGTTTGATCAAAATCAGACCTGGCTGGTAAATCAGACTCAGTAATATTATTTTTGTTTTCTTCCATCTTGATGCTACATGTCTATTTCCCAAGTCTGATAAAAAAAAATGGCTTCAGAAATATGACCAGGAAAGCTCAGCCAATCATATGCAAAATAATACAAGTGGAACTCCATCATTATACAACAGGTGCAAGATCTACATATCAAGTTTGATCAAAATCAAATCAGATGGTTACCTCTAAAATGATAACAAACAACTGAGCTAAAAACTGGAATGATAGAAAGGGCTCTAATTCTTATGAAAAATCAAAGAACATAATTCACCTATGTGCATACAGACTTCTCTCATACAAGTTAGAGAATTTAAATTCATATTCTACTGAAATTTGAACCTGGGTCTGCTAGTATTATTAAATATTATCCTGTAGAATCTAGGGATATCACTTTCTGTTTTGTTTGGTGTATATTAATTTTGTAATTCTTTCTCTCTCTCCCACTAGATATGTATATATATATATATATATATATATATATATATATATATATATATATATATATATATATATATATATATGAAAGCTATTCATACCCTGTATCCTATAACTTTAGCATTATTGCTACAACCCAGTTCATCTAGTATAGGTGGTCGCCATGACAACATGAGACTGCTGTTGCTGATGATTTTCTCAACATGGAAGTTGTCTGGCATTGCGGGAGGCCCTAAAAAAGATAAGACTCGTATCTAGATCGGATTCCATAGCCGAGTAGGAAATGTAATGATAACACATTGTATATGTGGTGATGTGAAAAGCAATATTTAAGATACTGTAACATACATGTATCTATAATTATTGCAATAATTCATAAACAAATGAATCCTTGGAAACCTTAGTTTCATAGATTTTTATTAGTAGGAGAAACCTATGATAGTTATTCAATCCAAAGCCCCATCTTTTGTTTCCATAAAAAGTTCTTACCTTAGGTAGGTTTATCAATCCATGTTATTTTGTATGTCTATATTTTCTATGATTTCTGTGACCTAATTCCTAACAAACACATAGCCTTGAGCTAGTATTGTATAAAAATGGAAATTAATTAAGAATTATTAATTATTAATTAAAAAGAAAATAAGAAATTAAACTAATGTGGCAACACACCTATGGCATCAGAAAATGTGTAGAGTAATGATTCTCTATAGATTTTTATTTCATGAAAATAAACCAAAATATTTCTTCTAAATCTCTCAAATATCAGTGGCTAAAATACCTTGCAGAATTTGCCGTTTGGTTGGTCTTGGTGTTCCTCCCATTGACAGCTCTCTAGATCCTACAGGACTGTGAGGTGGCAGCATTTCACCTGAGTGATGACCATTCATTAATAGTGGCTGTGGCTGTGGGGACAATATGCCTGCAACAAGCACAGCATGGTGATTTACCAAAGTAAAATGAACACTCCCTTATTATAAAGCTGACCATGGAGGTGGGTGGGTGGTGGTGTAAGAAATATGCTGTTGTATAGTGCAAATGCCCAATAATTAACTACAAGATAAATACAATTTTTAACTACATACCATCTTTACTCGCTTACGATTCAAGTCCAGCTGCAAACAACACAGACCTCGATTTTCCAATACATAATGTAATAGCAGATCTAGTTCTGCGTTGTTTGCACCCCTGATTATGGGAATGCATCTGGATGAATTGTTTTCTTATATGGTGAAAAGTCAATAAAATGGGCTAAAACTTGATTTGACTATGACATAATACAATAAAAAAGAAAACAAGAGATCAAAAGATTTTTGTCTTCAGAAGTTTCCTTGGTTTGAAGCCACCTCGAGTTCAACAAAGATCAAACAATTGTATCTTGTAACTTGTGTATGATAAATCCTTTATCTGCAGACAAAACCAGTAAATTGTTTGCATGTAAGGTTATCACAAGGAATGACACTGCTAGAACAACAAAACCAGTAAATTGTTTGCATGAAAGGTTATCACAAGGAATGACACTGCTAGCACAAAAAAAGTGCAAAGCACAATACATGTCAATTAAAATTTGATAAAGAAAAGGTCAGATCTGAAATTAAAAAATTGTGGGGGATTAAGAAAATGATCAATAAATACAAAAAGCCAAACCAAGTGTTACAAGAAGATGCCATAGTGATGATGAGAAAAACTTGTTCAGAAAATGAATTTCTTTATGAAGTTCAAAATAAATGGAGTTAAACTTGGAACTGATTACATCAACATAATTGAATACATATATATCATAGCAGTATCTCTGATCGCAAACTGAAAAATTTCAAGCATGAATTATCTAGAGTTAAATTCAAATGTGCAGTTTTAGACCAAAGATGCATTCTTATTTTATCAGACACTGACCATAAAAGTCCAAAAATAACAAAAGATGAAATAGCCAATAAATTTTACAAGTGACAGATAAATGGTGAAAGAAACCATTTTAACAGCCCTGTCTTCCATTACTCTTTTCAACTTTGAAAATATCGAGAAATGGGGCTTTCATATGGGCAAATGAACTTCTTAATTTACTTGTCAATGGATAACATGGTTTTAAAAAAAGTCTGCACCCCTGTATAATTATAATTTGTTTGGAAAATATTTATTTTATCAAACATTCAAAATATTTAATTTATCAAACAAAGTCAGTAATGATCTAGTTTGTGATAATGGCAAGATTAACAATGATTCAACTGATGGAGTCTATACCTTCAAACCAATACAGCATAACATTACCTGTTTAAATATATGTACAAGTTACCTGTTTAAACAGATGTACAAGTTACCTGTTCAAACAGATGTACAAGTTACCTGTTTAAACAGATGTACACATTACCTGTTTAAACAGATGTACAAGTTACCTGTTTAAACAGATGTACAAGTTACCTGTTTAAACAGGTATACAAGTTACCTGTTTAAATAGATGTACAAGTTACCTTTTTAAACAGATGCACAAGTACCTGTTTAAACAGATGTACAAGTTACCTGCTTAAAAAGATGAACAAGTTACCTGTTTAAACAGATGTACACATTACCTGTTTAAACAGATGTACAAGTAACCTGCTTAAACAGATGTACAAGTTATCTGTTTAAACAGATGTACAAGTTACCTGTTTAAACAGATGTACAAGTTACCTATTTAAATAAACTTTCTTATATGTCTATGTGCTTCTGTTGATGTCAGAATGTACAGGTATATAGGCATACAATAACTTACCATGCATATAAGGTCGGTGTACTTGTTTTAGTTGACTGTACATCTGGGCAATTTTCTCAGGACTATTATCAAGGAACTGGGGAACTGACTGTAAACATAAATTACAGCTATCCAAATTATTCAGTTCATTACTAATAAATATGTAATTCAATCTAGTCATCTATCTTCATGCTTTCATGTGCACTAACTTTCCTAGTGTGTGTGCGTGTGTGTGTGTGTGTGTGTGTGTGTGTGTGTGTGTGTGTGTGTGTGTGTGTGTGTGTGTGTGTGTGTGTGTGCATGTGCATGTGATTTAGATTTTTAATGTAGCTTAAACATAATCTATAGGTTTCTTAAGTACATTCCATCCATACAGGTTAATCAAAAAACTTACACTAAAAAAAAGAAAATTTTCAAAAACTGGTATATCTTCAAGCCAACAAGACCAACATTTGACCTTTTGACATCAAAGTCAAGTAGCCTTTTTATTCCTTAAGAACAAACTCTCCATAAAATTTTGGACAGTTATGTGGTCTCAAACTAAATATATTATGGATAAACAGTGTTTTTTCTTTGATTTCCAGTGACCATGACATCTGACCTATTTACCCTCCCCCAAACCAGTTGACTATTTTCTTACCCAACATGTCATCCACAAACTTTGTTGAAAAAATATGGCTGATAACTGAAAAGTTTGTCAAGGTATCTTACATGGAAATAATATTATTTATGCTGAGACCACTTTTATTATTTCAGTCATTGACCTTGACCCTGACCTTTGACCATGAATTCAACAGTTTTTCCATCATTGTGCAGCAAACATTGCTTTCGTTCAGTCATAATGACTTCAACCTTTGTTCAGCTCTGAAATCAACAGGGTTCTTCCTTGCCCAAAGTGAAGAGTTTGGTAATTGTTGATGGTGGAAAACTTGAGTTATTGTGCAGAAATGAAATCAATAAAATATTAATGGATATTAGCATATCATAATTACTACATTATAAATAGGAACACTTTAAGTTTTATTGCAATGTCATTGGGTATGTTGTACATAAAACTAGAATTGAGTAGATAAAAATAATAGAAAATGATGCAGTCTCCAACATTGTTGGAAAAGTATCTGTTATGCTTTTATCTCCTCTAATGTGGGGTGATCATTAACAATATGCAATAATAAACTATATTGTTCTCATTCTCATCTATTTCCCACAACAAGCTTTTCTCTGCATTTTCCATGATAATAAAAATTAATTTGTCTCGACTTATCTTGTGTAATTCTAAAAGCTCCAGTGACCCATGAAGCCTTACTTTGGGACCTTTGATCCCCAACCCACCCACCCCCAATCACTAGCTATTGTCCTGATCTTCAGATCATTCTCTATGTCTAAGAACCTGTTTTGGTTACAAAAATTACTGATTACCAGTCATTGTGACCAATAATATCTATATGATGTCAATTAAAAGTTAAGTTCTAAAATTGTAAATACATGCATAGAAAATTGTAGGAGAACCTTATGAAAATAAAACTCCTGTTTCTTTAGCTAACTATTGTCAGTTTATGCATTACTTACTATTGTCAGTTTATGTATTACTTACTATTGTCAGTTTATGTATTACTTACTATTGTCAGTTTATGCATTAAAATGATCAAAAGTCATCAGGAGTTACATTTTCTTATTTGAAAATTTAAATACATAACTCCTTAAAATGTGGTAACAGAATTAAAATGGCATAAATAGTGTTTGGTTTAATCACTTGATTTACAGTGACCTTGTTGGTATCATGGCATCTCTGTAGGTACGTTGATTTGTTTTGTTTGTTTTTATGGTTTAACACCATTTTTCAGCACAAGATAGGCATTATATGGCGGCCAGTATTAATGGTGGAGGAAGAAACTGGAAAACCCTGGAAAGAACCACCGACCCACGAGAAGATACTGGCAAGCTTTCTCACATACCCACATTGGTCGAATCCGAGACTCGACCCACGCAGATAGAGGTGAGATGGCAGTGATCCGTAATGGACAGCGCTTTAGACCACTCGGGGCCCCCAAGTAAGTACATTGAAGAATTTAACTTGCATTTCATTTCACATAAAATGCACTGCTGCAATAAACTTTAGTAAAGTCTCAAACACAAGGTAAAGACATCTCTGAAATATGGCTTTGAAATAACTGCAAAAATAATGTAGTGTTAGTTTGCTTTGATGTAAGTGACCCTTTAAATAAGTTCATATTTATTATGTTACAGTAATCATGCTAATTTTATATTTATTCAGTTACAGTAATCATGCTAATTTTATATTTAATTAGTTACAGTAATCATGCTAATTTTATATTTATTCAGTTACAGTAATCATGCTAATTTTATATTTATTCAGTTACAGTAATCATACTAATTTTATATACCAAACAGCCATAAAAGGAATAATATTGACCAACATTATCTTCAGACAAAACACCCTCTTCATATATCCCACACTGCCATAGGTGTAAGTGTAATTACTGCTATTATAATTGTCCAATCTATCTATAGTAGAAACTTTTTGGAAAGACCACCTCTTCTGCCAAAAGATAATGGTCTCCCAAAACAGGTGGTCAGTGGTAACAGGTCATAAGAATATAATCAATAAATCTGTCTATACAGATTCTGGTCTCCCTGAACAGGTGGTTTCTCATTGCAGTAGTATCTCAAGACAGGTTTTACTGTAATACAGGTATTACAGGCCAGAATTATATGCCCATGCAAACTATATGTCTGTATACAAACACAAATTAGTAGTTTTATTACCGTTTACTGATGCATCAATTGAATAAAGAGATGGTCACTGTTTTGACAATCTGGTCAATATGTCTTAATATGTGTTGTCTCAGGCACCAAAAATGTTTCATTATTTTTTACATGCATTTTAAGTCTTGGAACTTAAAAAAAACCTCCTTTTTTCCTACCCCAAGATTTACCATCTGTATATTAGTTAGAATTAAAGTTATTTATGAGTGACTAGAAATAACATTCCTACCTGTGGTCTGTTTCTAATCGACGGCTGATTGACAGGTTGTAGGTAATTTGCAGGAACCAATCCAATACGTCCATTGTGCTCAGCTTCATAATAGCCATATTGACTCAGAGGACCTGCAAGTTTTTTTATGTTGAAAAAGAAATGTAGAATTAGAAATTAAAATAAGAAATTAAAATAAAATTTAACAGGAACTCTTAACAACAATGAATACAGTACCTTGTTTTATATTGCTCTGTCTTTATTTTCTCCATTTTATGAATCCAATTTATGGGTATCCAGGTATTGACTGTTTAAACTTATCTATACAATCTTGAGTTTGGATTCAAGAAATTCACAAGGCATCATGAAAGGAAGCCACAAAACTTGGATACAAATTGCTCTGAACTATTTTTACATAATGCATTGTTACATCATAATCCGCTTATGCTATCAAAATGGCCTGAGTACTGTATGCTGTAATACACCCAAATACTAAGCAAATTAAAAAAATAATTCCATCTCGAATAATGTTCTACAATTATTTGCCATTGCTGCCACAATAACAGGCATATATTTGGATGTCCAAAGCTGTCCATTAACATGGACTTCATTAACACATGCACCCTGGATGAAAGTAAGCCAACTACAATCTTCAGTATAAAAAAACCAGGACCTTTCATCAATGAAAGTCAGCAATAAAGTTAAATAAAAGCAATGGAATCTGATGAACTGTTGCATTTCCCAAAGTTACTAGAATATGCTTATTGTGCCATGAAAATTTCCATTTTGCTGGAAAAAGTTTATTCTTATGATTGTTACGAAAGACAGCATAAATGCAATTTAAATTCCAATTGTTTGAAATCATAGATACATGGCTGTTAAGTGATGGTGGGGTATATCACAAAGATTTTTGTTAAACCTTTTTAACTTATTCACATCTTTTTATTTCCTTAAAAATAGCCTCATCTCCTGGGTAGCCTTGGAAAGATGATAGCTGTTTCCAGCTGACCAGCCCAGTGTACAAGTAACATGAAAAAACTATAGCCATGTGCTTCTTGCATCAATATTGTAGTGCATTGTCTAGTGACACGTGCTTGTTAACAATGAAATGCAGATCAAAAACAAGGACTACCATTTTTAATCTTGTTTTCTAATGGGGTGTGACTGATACATAAATTTTATAAGATGTGATCATTACTTGAATTCATGGATTTTTCATTCTTTTAAGTATGGTACTTAATGCAAAATGCAGTGTACTACACAAAGGTAACTTGTCAAATATCCAAGTGTAAATTAGGCTAATTTTGTCTTCATTTAATCAAGAACACATATTTTTGTACCAGATTTTATTTCCACCATCCCTCCAGCCATTTTAGGGATACATGCATGATTTTCTTCAGCTAACTGACACGGTTGATTATAACATGGTTTGGTAAATATCACGGTTGAGTTCTATGGATCACTATCATTGTGTAATGGTGGCATCACACTATATGCTCTAACACTGGTGATATGGTCCGGAATGAGTCCAAAACAAAAGCAAATTATATTTTATTTAATTTCTACATAACAGTAACATTCTACCTGTAATGGTGACTATATCCCCCTCTTTTAGTGGTAGTTCCAATCTCTGTCTCCCACTTCTGGAGAATAAAGCTGGCTCATAATCCAGAATGGCAATGAATTGTTGCCCTGGGATCATATCCACTGGGCTGCCTGGCATGTATCCATGTCCGTTGGTCAATATAGGCCCAGCACTATTGGATGCTGTGAGATTCCTGTGAATAGGTGACAAATGCATTGGGGAACCATGAAGGTGCCTAACAATATGCCGTGGGCTGTGATGGTAGTAATCGGCTGATCTGGGTCGATGAGGGTTTCTAGTTCCAGAGTCCCGCACCAACTCTGTGTCACTCATGCAAGCCAGATGCTCACAGCTGTCAGTCAGAGAAGAGGATGAGGACTTTCGGCTATTCATTGGGTTGAGATCATGGTCCTCTGGAATCTCGAGACGACACAACTCCTCCAGCAGAGGGGAGGGTTTAGCTCCTGCCTTTAGCCGCCTCAACTCATGCACCAGTCTCCGTATCATCTCATCCTGGGATTAATTGATAACTTATATTGTACTTCAAAGGTTACACTATTAATGAATCATAATTTTTGTCATTATTTGTTAAGATACAAAGATGACTGAAATGGAAATGTACCATAGCAATTTAATTATAACCATTGCAATTATTATTATTATTATTATTATTATTATTATTATTGTCATTGTCATCATTATTATTATTATTAAATTTATTTGTGTGATTACTGTATAATTATACTTGTATCTCATCCAAGTAGAAAAATATGATAATGATTTAATGATTACTGGCATGTATATCACTTTCAATAGATCTGATGTTCTTTTGTTATGCACCAAAACATCTTTTTGTACCGCATGATATATGGAAATGTATCATGGGTGAATGGCCTGTATTACAAATAAACTCTATTATTATTATTATTATTATTATTATTATTATTATTAGTAGTAGTAGTAGTAGTAGTAGTAGTAGTATTGTTTTTGTTGTTGTCATCATCATCAATATTATTTTTCTTATTATTTACGGAGTATGAAAAGTATCAAATTATTTATGCATATGAGAATCTATATATATAAAAAACTTCACTCCACATACCTTTTCATTACACTTCTGTTGCAAGTGAGCAATCCTGCTTTTGATTGGACCTACATTTGCCAAGGCCATCTGTTTAGCCATTTGCATGTCATCAATCTAATGGAGAAAAAAAAATCAATGAATCAATTATTAATCTGTAAATCAATATTAATCTACAATCATGTAGAAGTGAATTAAAAGTACCATAAAAGTGGATCTTTTTGTGTCTTTCTAAGAAAAGATGCTGATGACAAATGACAAGAAAGTACACGTTTAACTGCATTAATCTGGTGCTAATAACCTTGAAAACAGTTTTAATTATGGCACCATATTTTACCTATTGGGGTTCCATCCTGCTATTGAATGAAAAACCAAACCTGGGCCTCTGGAGAAATATTTTTGGGGCTTGAGACATTGCTATAAGGATTGGCAAAACCTAAGAAACAATTGCATGGTAAATTAATAACTTTGAGGAATAATATTAATTAATATAAATTCAGATGTATATTACCCCAACGTAATCTTTTACGTCATTCACATTACGATGTCATATTGCTATGATCTTATTATCTTCTCAATGGGTGAGATCAAAATGTATTTGCTTAATGTAACACGCTACCCAGAGGCATTTTTTAAAACAATTATGGATATAACTGCAAATTCTCTATTTAGATACAGTTAAGCCAGTGTAAAACTAGATGCTGTTAGGAACTGGATTCAAAGTATTGAGAATATAAATGGCGGCTAGCATAGTGGAAGCCATACAAAGTTATGTATGGGCAGATGAAAGAACACGACTCCAGAGATACTGTGGTATATAATCTTTTTAATATTTTCAGAATTGTTGTACTCTGTATTTTTCACTGAAGAAGACATATAAACATCTCAAACAATATTGTTGGAATTAATGCCATGATTTCTTTCTAAAATGTTTCTACTATTAAGTACTACTGGAACATTATCCAAGGGAGATAATTACGATAATTACGATCAGGTCTAAAATTTGTCTAGATTTGAATTATCCCCCTTGACATTAAACTACTATGAATAGTCATGGATCACAACTTTGTTACTAAGTTTGTAAGACTATAAAGTACATGTATATTAATATTATTAGTAATTCAACCTTGAGTAAAAGAGAATAGACACTAGGCCAAAAGGATGGCAGGATGCACATGTATATGGATATTGTACACCAATATCAGATCTACCATTGCAACAAATATAAGTAGATCTCAGTAACACTGTTTGTTTAAAATGGTAAAGAAAATGATGACTGTGCAAGACTGTGCCTCCAAGTCACAGCTTTATACATATTATAAACAATAAAACACTTAAATATTTAAGAACCAGTCATCTAACTGCAACAATCAAAATTTATTATAAATCTGTCTCCACACTCATTTGCTAAAACATCACTTCCTCTCTGTCAAGAGGAATTTTGCTTGAATTGAGTGAAAATAAAAATAGTTTTGTCAATTGGGGGAAATAATTATTTAGTCAGATATTTTCTTTCTATTTTATGCTAAAATGTATTGTCTAGTGATATGTATACTAGATTGAAGTAGCATATTTTGTATAGTGTCCCATTCCATAATGTCAGCTGTTTGCTGTGTTTTGTGAATACTCACTTGGAAAATATAGTGTCCCATTCCATATGTCAACTGTTTGCTGTGTTTTGTGTATACTCACTTGGAAAATATAGTGTTCCATTCCATATGTCAGCTGTTTGCTGTGTTTTGTGTATACTCACTTGGAAAATATACTGTTACATTCCATATGTCAGCTGTTTGCTGTGTTTTGTGTATTCTCACTTGGAAAATATAGTGTCCCATTCCATATGTCAGCTGTTTGCTGTGTTTTGTGTATACTCACTTGGAAAATATAGTGTCCCATTCCATATGTCAGCTGTTTGCGGTGTTTTGTGTATACTCACTTGGAAAATATAGTTTCCCATTCCATATGTCAGCTGTTTGCTGTGTTTTGTGTATACTCACTTGGAAAATATAGTGTCCCATTCCATATGTCAGCTGTTTGCGGTGTTTTGTGTATACTCACTTGGAAAATATAATGTCCCATTCCATATGTCAGCTGTTTGCTGTGTTTTGTGAATACTCACTTAGAAAATATAGTGTCCCATTACATATGTCAGCTGTTTGCTGTGTTTTGTGTATACTCACTTGGAAAATACCAATAGCACAATAATGTTCTTAATTGAAGACATTAAAACCCATGTAAGGAAAAGAAACATAAAAAAGAGAATCTTGTGGTATTTGAACATCATACTATTGTATAACAGGTGGTCATACTTACAATTAGATCAAACAAGTCACAAAATGGCAGAAAAAATTTCTTGGTCATAATGTTAAAAATGTTGAGAGCTGAGAAAACATGTTTCATAATTCATCCCAGAGAATTATCAAAATTATTGCAATTGGAAAATCTGCCAACTCATTGGCTTGCAAAAAAGTAGGTCATATACATACAAACATTACCCATTTCATGGTCTATTTGATATATTTGACAATGGAAAATAATGATGAAAAATGGGAAAAGCAAAACTTGGGTTAAGACACAAATAACGTTTCCAAAGTCACTTGTCTTGGACATGTGGCTGTGGAAAAAAATTGGTACAGCTCTGGCATGTCTTTGAAAAATGACAACACAAAATCAAACATTGATACTACTGGATATGTACTACAAATATGGCAAAAATCAATCATATATGCTATTGGTAAAGTGTTACCTAATAATCTTGCTTAGGCTATGCAAGTGAGACAAAAATCTATCATATATGCTATTGGTAAAGTGATACCTAATAATCTTGCTTAGGCTATGCAAGTGAGACAAAAATCTAAACATAATGCTATTGGTAAAGTGATACCTAATAATCTTGCTTAGGCTATGCAAGTGAGACAAAAATCTAAACATTAGTGCTTTTGGATAAGTGACAGCTAATAATCTTGCCTATGCTTTGCATGTGAAACAAAAATCTAAACATAATGCTATTGGATAAATGACAAGCTAATAATCTTGCCTTTGCTTTGCATGTGAGACAAAAATGTAAATGTTTACACAATTGAAAAAGTGAAATCTAGTAATCTTGCCTATGCTTTGCAAGGGAGACAAAACTTTTATGTTCAGTAGATTGACATGTAGAAAAGCAATAATTTCACATGAAAGCTTTACTTCACTAAAAATGTTGATTATTGCATGAAAAAAGCAAAGGTCAAATTGTCTTAATAATGCTATTATCACGTGAACACAGAACAATATTCAGGTGAGTCAAAACAAGCATGGAAAAAGTGAAAATCAAAATAATTACTGGTAATAACTCAAGAACATCATAAATCCATCAGATAGGTGAGAGAAAAGTCAAAAAAGAAACCAGTGAAAAAGTACTGAAAATCAGTCAATGATGACTGACTTATATTTCATGAATAATAAACATTTCAAAAGATTCATCTGGATAAAGTGATAACAACAATTATACTCTGTATATACTTGCTTCTAAGACAAGTCCAACTCCAAACTGCACAGACCCAGATCTGTCATTGCATAATGCACTGGCAGATCTTCATCTGTGCAGTTTATTAGGAGTAATCATTAGAATAAACAACATAGACGATGATCCACAGGTGCATTATGTTACAGCCGGTCAGGATCTTTATTGTTTGTGGCTTGACTTGACTTATAAGCAAGTACATATGGTACACAATGGGTTACAAAGCATGTCTTTATGAGATAAAAGGTGAACACAGATCCAACCAACTAAAAGGGTGTCAAAATGTATATGTGCCGCAATCCATCTTTGATGATGAAATGAAATAAAATTCTGAGCAAGACGACGTGAAAATCAGGTACACTGAAGACATAGCAACGTCGGTATGCATGTGAAGATTTAAAAGACTCATCTGTCATCACTTGCCATGCCATGTTCATTCTCAGACTGTTTGAGATTGTAATTTTCTTTCTCAATGGTTGAAATCTTGCTTCTCAGTTGGTTGATCTCATTGGTCAACTCCTCAACTTTTTTCATCTAATATTTTGCAGGTAAATGTGAAATAAAAAGATTTGGATCAGTGAAATTAAAAATCCTAAATCTGATACTTTATGGCAATGCTTAAAATTTTATATTGGCTAGAGATTCTTTAACTGATAAAGTAAAGATAAGGAAGTATTTTTTTAAAAAAATGTTATCATGAAAAATAAATACTTGCAAATTTGAAACAAATAATAATGTAGTTTATTAGTCCATTTTTTTTTTGGTCTTAAAATATTTTTCTTCTTTTATTTTTCTAAGAATCGGGAGAATTTCAAATTGTAATAAAATATTTTTCTTCTTTTATTTTTCTAAGAATCAGGAGAATTTCAAATTGTAATATAAATTTACTGAATACAAATTTCCAGCATGTTAACATTCTACTGTCGCACTTGTTATAATAATTTAGTTCTTAAACCCATTATGCTTAAAACACATACCAAACATATAGATTTTGAATGTTATAAATATTTAGACAAGTTTACCTCAGTGATACATAATACATAATAATACTGATTATTTTTGCTTGACTATAAATTTAAAAATAGTTTCTGCTATTTCCTAAGCTTTAATTTTAATTTTAATTAATTTTAGGAAAAAAAATCTATAATTTAAAAAATATCCAAATCTTGTAAAAAATTTATTTTAAAAATTAATGGACAAACAATATTTCCTACAAACTACCATCTGAGATAATGTTTATAGGCCTACCCTATCATTCAATAGTTTAGTGGTTTCGTCCATTTTATCTTGCAAAGTTTTGTTTTCCAACTTTGCCTCCTGCATCACCATCATCTCCAACTTAAGGTCTTGATTCTTCTGTTTCATCTGAACATTCTCCTCTCTTAAATCCTCCAACAATTTCAGATGACCCTCCAATACTGTGACCCTTGTCCACAGTTTGATGGCCACATCCTCAAGGTCATCCTTTTGGGTTTGAACGAGAAGGAGTTCACTATACTCCTCTTTCAGTTGACGATAGTCTTGTTGCATGTTAAGATACTTATTTTGCATAGACAAAATAGAGATAATTAACAAAACATCATAATTGGTGTTAAAGGGTAATTATAAAATGATTATTACAAAAAAGGCATGGATCAAGCCTTAAAAGTCAAAATAGTAGGACAAAATATATAAACTTATCACATCTAACAATCAATGTTTTTTAACAGGGATGCAGTTCAGTTTCTAATAAAAAAAGAATTAATAGCTTTGCTTGAATAGACACTAATTTCAAAGCAATTTTAGGAAATTTCAAAAGAACCCAATCACAGTCCATCAATTTACATGCAAGTACTTATGAAAAAGAAATTTCTACAAAAATAATGAGAACTGAAAATAAATAAATTAAAAACAGTATTAGAGTGTCACATGACCAAGCAAAAACTGATGAGTTTTGGAGAAAGAAAAATGGATGAATGCAATTGGGCAAGTCATCCACATTGTAATACCAATCACATTTAAGTCAGAGATCTGACAATAGAAATAAGTTATACTTGATTTTTTCAGCCAGAAATATGAAATGTAAGCACTTTATTTCAGCAACAGCATCCTGTAAATAAATGGAATAGAAACATCTGCAGCTTTTTTTGATCCTTTGAAGAAACCCTCTGTGGTAAGGAGTTACCTCCTTTAGTCCACATCAGTTCTTTGATAATGTTTGTGCTGGTTTTTTTTTTGTCAAATAATTAAAACAAGAGAACTGGTTAAATTGAACCCTGTATTATGTATGAAAATATCTTTTCAAAATAATAACATTTATTGTCAGAGAATGCAGTCATGTTGACTGCAACGATTTGATGCACTCAGAAAAAGATTGAAGATTGATAGAAATAGTCCATAATGAAACGACTATTATAAGACACAATTTGAAAACAAATACCGGTATGTATCTTCTTTTGCTAAAGGAATCATTTGCAATACAAAAGAATACAAGACCTATTTAAAATATAAAGAAACAGAAATTCAGAGCAAATTTAAAAGGCCATTGCGAATTCAAACTAGAGTACAACTCTATTATAAAGGTTAAAGGTTAAAAAAATTCAGTCATATCACTATGATGTCTGCATTGTGACAGTTTATAGTGATGTCTAGCATTGAGACAGTTTATAGTGATGTCTAGCATTGAGACATCATGCTGCAGACATGTAGTAAAATGTCCCACCTAGTCTCATTCTCCTGACACCAGGCCGACCAGTCCTAACACAAACCTCTTAATACTGAGCACCAAGCAAGGCAGATGTCAGCACCGTTATTTTAATAAGTCTTTGGTATGACTCAGCCAAGGATCGAACCCATGACCCCCAACATCCAAAATGAACGCTCTAACCACTAGGCCACCGAAGCAGTCAAATTCTTTAGTAGTTTTCAGTCATTGTCGCAGCCATATTGGATATAAGATCATTCATTTAGAAAAGAATATTTGAGGACTACTTATGAAAATAACGTGTTGATATTAGTGATAACAGTTTCAATATGTTCATTGTGGAATGCACATTTTATATCGGATCAGCACCATTTTTATTTAAAATCATTAAATTACCCTGGTGAAAACATAATTTTGACAAAACTTTCTGTTTCAAAGGCGCAGCAATAACAAGATTTTCAAGATGGCTGCCATGTTGGCCATAGTGGATGTCAGAATGAAATCATTTTAATTTAGTACCAACTAGACATCATAACAAGTCTACTGATGAAACCCAATGTTGATAAGACTTTCCATCTAGGAATAGTAGCAATACAATTATAAAGATGCTGGTTGTGGTGGTTATATTGGATTGACACAATAATGGATATCAGATTGGCACCAAGGATTAGACATCATCAGAAGTCTTTTAATGAAACCCTGATGTTTGTATAACCATCCATTATGATAGAGCAGTGATAACAAGATTTTCAAAATGGTTGTTGTCGTGGCCACATTTCATTTAAGACCAAGAGATTATAAGAAGTGAAAACCTCATGCTAATATGGAGGAGCAGCAATGACAAGATTTTCAATATGGCCACTGTGGTGGCCATATTGGATGTCCAACTGGAGCCATTTTCTCTGTGGTCATCATACTGGACATCAGATCAGTACCATTTTAATTTAGAACCAAAAAGACATTCATAACATGTCTTTTAGTGAAATCCCCATATTAATCGGACCTTTCATGAAGAAGGATTAGCAATAAAAAAAAAATTAAAGATGGACACTGTGGTGGCCATATTGGATGTCCAGCTGGAGCCATTTTCACTTAAGACCAAATAGACATCATAAGAAGTCTTCTGGTGAAAACTCCATATCAATAAGACCATCTTTTCTGGAGTAGTAGCAATAACAAAATTTTTAATCTTGCTGTCATTGCAGACAGAGTGAAAATCCCATTATTTTTGAAAAACCGTAAGTGCAAAAGTCTACAGAATAACAGCAACTTCAAAAATGGTACATAACATATGAAAGAATTTAAGGCAGTGAACAGGAGTGGATATGTGGAACAATATGTTTTATAACAGTATAATATTGTAAAGAATGTAAAACTTTCTAAGAAAAATGTAACACTAAAGATAAATAAGATGGCATAATAGCTGCAGGAAATATAATATCTACATCACACTATCTGCAATTTTAGACGAAATAGTAATTTTACCTGTCCCCTGAGAAGATTGTATTCATCCTTTAGTTCCTTCAGCTCTATGTCTGCATGTTGGAGGTCTGTAATCTCCAACTCAAGGCCTCTAAGTGAGTCGAGGGCATTGGACCGCATGTCCTCAATGGCCCGACATTCCTGTTGCCAATGTCGCAACTCCCTGGTTAGGGAATCCACTTCATTATGCTGAGGAAAAAAAAAGAAAGTTAGTGTAATGGAAATATTAAAAATAACTTAATTAAACAGTATAAAAAATCATCACCATCATCTTGGTCGGAAAGTCCTAACTAAATTATATTAATAAGCAAAGCACATTTTTGACAATTTCAACTCAACCAAAAGTAAAAGTTGAATTTTCGTGGATAATGTACACTGTTAAAATGCAAACCCCTCTGTGAAACATTTGCAGATCTTTACTATTATCAACAAATATGAACTGTTTCACATTGTATGACATGTAATCAGTGCCATCTTAAAAGCATACTATTCCTAAATCTGAGTTTCTTTGCAATTGACTCTTGTCTTGTCACCTAAAATCATGACAGCTCTTCCAAAAACACTGAAAAATTTAGGATATAAATCTTTTTGATAGATTGATTTTATTACATACTGTTTCAGCAACATGATCTCAAACATTATAAACTGAACATTACTAACCTTGGCAGTTAGCTCCCTTTCCTTTCTGGACAGTTCTGCCTGCATGGCAGGGAGGTCTTTCAAAATATCTTCAGGTCTATGTCCTGCCTCTACAAGCTCCATTCTTGTTCTCGAGACCTCATTATCAATCCTCTGAACCAAATCACTCATGTTTGGAGTGTTCTGTAAGAAAACCATAAACTGTACTTAATTCATCAAAGTCTATGGTGTCATTGAAAAATTATCTATTTTATTTCATTCAGGTTTGTGATATTTCTGAAGTTGCCTTCAGAATGAAATATTTCCTTCAATTTCTGACGTTATTTTTCCTCGATATAAAATGAATTCTAACTTATAAGTCAAGTCACATTGCACCAACATGTCATGAACATATGCAAGGCTGCAAAAAGATAAAGACACTGATTTGACGTTGCATAATGGACCTGCACATAACAGTCTATATTGTCTCTTCTACTGATACCCCTGACCAAGATATGCTGACACATCATGTGATGGTAGTTCTTGGTCTGTGCAGTTTGCAGTTGGTCTTATTTTAAAAGTGAGTGAATACTGTATGAAGTAAAGATGAAAATGAATGAATCAGCTTTTTTTGGGAAGGGGGTCCTTTTTTTCTCTATCTTCGCTTGTTCTAAATCAGGGTGTCATCCACAAATTTTTTTAAGACATGAGCAGGTAACTTTATTCTTGATACCACAAAACAACATCATAGGGGAATAAATATAGATGTGTTAAAAGATACACAAATTTTATAGTTATTCAAACCTTACATAAGCTAACATGAACAATGTTAGAGAGCAGTAATTGAATGCGTATTTTTGGATTTGTAACATAGCTATAACAGTTTGAATCATATTGTTATAATGTCTGAAGTGTGGCAGTTCATAGTGATGTCTCTCACTGGGACGTCATTCAGCAGACATTGAGAATCATGTCCTATCCAGTCCCATCAACCTGACACCAAGCTGACCAGCCCTATCATTAACCTCACCTCTTTATGCTGAACATTATCTTGATACCAGGCCAACCAGTCCTTACATTAACCTCGTAAAGCTGTGCACCAACTGAGGCAGCTGCTAGTAATATTTTTAAAAAGTCTTTTATATGACATGGCCGGGATTCTAACCCCCAAACTTCTGCATCTGAGGAAGATGCTTAAACGACTTAGGCCACCAGAATGGTCAATATTTAAATCAACTTCACAAATAATCAGTATAAAAACTAATGTGAATGGACACAACTATTTACTATAAGTATACACTAAAGGTAAACTTCATCTTCCAAGAACCTACGTTTAATTGGTCTTGATATGTAAAGTATATACAATCTGTGGTATTTATAGTCTTTGAATACCCAAAGATGGAAAAATAACTGCAATGACCAGCAACTACTGCAGGTGAAAAAAAGGACTGAGCAATTATGGAAATGTGATTGACTTCCAACAGCTATCTGCAATAAGGAATATTGTTATTTGGTATTTAACCCTTTAGCTACCACTATTGCATCTCCTGTAAATAGCTCCTAAACCCCACAGACACATATATGCAGTACCGATAAGCCTAGTTTACTACCCCAAGGTAACTTATGTGCATAAAGTTCAGCATTGCTTGAAACCCCAGTGTCACTTATGTGTGTAAAGTTCAGCAGTACTTGAAACCCCAGTGTCGCTTATGTGTGTCAAGTTCAGCAGTACTTGAAACCCCAGTGTCGCTTATGTGTGTCAAGTTCAGCAGTACTCGAAACCCCAGTGTCGCTTATGTGCGGACAATACTGCTACTGCAGTTATGGGAATGTGATTGATCTGCAACAAGTATGTGCAATAAATAATATTGTTATTTTGCATTTAAAAATAAGACTCATTAAATTAAATTCACAAAGACAAAGGTAAAATAATTCTAATAGTAAAATACCTCATGATATAAATCAGTCAAATGGAGTAAAACCATTTCTAAGTGCTTAAATGGTCGACAATAATTTAAGACTAATAGAATTTATCTTTTTGAAAATTAATTTCATTCTCTGGATTTCCATACCTTGTAATCCTCTAGAATTTTTTCCACTTTTGAAAGAAAAGTTTCAAGGATCATATATTGTCGTGTTTTGCTTTCCAGATCCCTTTCGAGCTTGTTAATCTGTAATGATTAAACAAATTAAAAATTGTATGATTCATCATTATGATTAATAAAGAACACATGTGTACGATTTGTATTTTAATGTAGCTTTAACAATTTTTCAGTCAAATCACTATGATGTCTGTAGTGTTACAGTTTATAGTGATGTCTAGTACTGGGGCATGATGCTGTAGACATGTGATATGATGTCCCACCCAGTCGCATTATCCTGACACCAGGAATACCAGCCCTAACTCACCTCTTAATGATAAGCACCAAGCAAGGCAGCTGTTAGTATTATTTTTGTAAGTCTCAATAGAGAATGCTGACAATTGCCTCAAATGAGAGCAATGGTTTGTTATTTTTCAACATTATCATCATCACCATCATCATCATCCATTTGTACCTATGTTCAGTCACCAAATGCTGGATCAATTACAGTTCATGTAATTGATGAATTAAATTTCATTAAATTTTAATAAATTTTAACTTTTTCAATAAGTAAGGAGGCGCTAATAAAAAAAAATTAAACTTAAAAATAAATAAAATAGAATAAATATGTATTCATGTCTACATCATGGGAATTAATATCTCTTGTTAAAAAAATGTCTGCTTGTGGTTGCAGCTTATCTATAATTTATCAATGCCTTCAAAACCACTGTGACTCAGTGGCTAAGGTATTGGACTCATGCCCAGAAGGTTGCAGGTTCAATCCCACAACATGTGCAAGGTGTTTTACTCTACCTACCCTGGTATGAAAAACTGCACAAGAATTGATTTGCTGTAAAACATAAAACATCACACCAAACCCTTAATGTAATCCCAGCTAATCTTAATCTAATCTAATACCAGTCATTCATGTGAAAAGGTGATTAACATGTTAATTATCTTCATATGTCCAGTAATTTCAATGATAAATAAAAATGTTTGAACAGCACTGATTTTCTCCACAAAAACATCATAAATGCATCACACTTTTCACTCCTTGATTTCAAAACTTTATTTTAAATAATTAATTAATAATTAAGCTAATTAATGATGAAAGCTTTTATATGGGATTATAAATAAGGAATGAGTAAACAAATTATTTTTTAGCTTAGATGAAAACTAAACTCCCTTTATTGACTATAAAAAAAAGTCATTCTTTCAACAAGAGCCCCAAGTGGCATCAGATTGCTCTACTGGCTTACATCTGCCAAACAGACAAATGGAAGTGCAGACAATACTTTTTAAAGTATTTTGTTTCAAATGATAATGTTGTGCTTGCATATGTAAAGAAAACAATTATTTCAAGCTTTCTATATTATTAAATCTTCATTGATATTTGACTGCACATCAAAATCAATTACCTATAGCAGCAGAGGGGGCGAATCAGACAACTTTTTTTTGTTTTTATTTTTGATTATACCCCCTCCAAAATAACACTAGACCCTTCTCGCGAAAAAATAAGTCTCTGACCCTTGTCTGAAAACATTCGCGTCGCAACGTCGTTGTCACTCACCCCCTCTGCTGCTAGAACTTTCAGTTCTAGGTTAACCGAATATTTGATCCAGTCCTTAGGACGAAAATCATTTATGATTTCACAAATAGACTAATTTGTAAAACCTCCTCTTGTAAATCAATCAGATTATTAGACTGGTCAGTGAGTTTGAAATTAATTCTGGTTAATGAATTATTATGACATCGCATATAGACTGGATTCACCGGAGACTCAATTATTAAAAACCCTGGAGGGGCTGTTGGTGCAAATGAATACAAAATATATCCTTGCTGAGCTTGATTTGATCGTTCTAAATTTATTTGATAGCTTCCTTCGATCACATCACATACTAAATTGAGCGCAATCACCGTTGAAATATTCACATTGAACGGAGCAATATGCCTGCCACCACCATCTGGGTCATTATTATGTTTGAGGATAGTTGTTTGTGGTTGTGGTTGTGTTTTTTTCCACGTATCATGGATTTTTTTGAAACCTTCATCGATGGCATCACTGAGAGATTTTTGTAATTCTGAGATATTATATCCTGGTAGTTTGAATGTGGGGATATCTTTGACGCGTATATTATACTTCGTTGCAAATGTTGTTCTCGTTTGGGGGTTATTGTGATCTAATATATCCTGAATAATTTTTAGGTTAAATGTTTCCATGTCATTGATGATTTTGTTACATGTTTCTACAACGCTGATAAATTCATCTCGAGTGAGAGTACCGGATTTAAGGGGTATTAACAACAATGAAAAATCTTTATTCATTGCTGTGAAATTGTCAATGATTTTAGGTTCGTTAACAAAAAAATGATGATGCTCCTTTACTTCCTCCTCTTCTCCAATTGGTCGATATACTAAACTAAAAAACTCTATAGTAAATCTATGATCTTTATAACTCTTTACTGGATTATCAGATTTTGTCCTGTCGGTGATATAATCAGTTTTTTGTGGTTCTGGTAATTTAACGGTTTTTCCACCGGGTGGTAATTCAGGCCATCCCAGTACGGTTCTAATAGAACTTTGATAGATATCTACGACATAACCCTCTGTGCTTATTTCAATGGCAGATGATAGTGTCGGCACATGAACTGTTATAGCTATTTTTGATTCTATTCCAGTAATCGATTTTATTCTACGCGCGAATTCATCATTGATTTGTTCAATTTGATATGATCCGGTTGGTATGGAAACAACGTTCGAGTCTGGGGTACCGTCGGGTTTATTCTTATTTGCAAATACCAGGGAATTATTCGGTTGTTGACCACCAAATGATTTTGACCTAATATTTGGCCAACTGTGGTATACTCGTAATTTTGCTAGCGCTATCTCCTTCACTGGGACCGGAGAGGGGAAATTCACACTGAATTCTGGATTCGTTGAGGTTATTGAGATCATGCTTGTTTGTACTGGGTTTGTGTTCTCCACTATTTGTTGAAGTAATTCCATCTGTGTTGTCATTGTTATTATACTCATGTTGTATTTCTAATTTTGACATCGCAGAATCATATATATCTACCATCGCTGAAAACTCACTCTCTGATATAATTGTATCATCGAGCGATGACGATATCAATGAGGATAATTGCGAGTATGCAGTGGACACAACATGAAATTGAATCATGTAGTCTTGTAGTTTCCGTTGGCTGCATGAGGATATTTTTTTTGTGATTATTGAAATTATTCCAGCGATTGTTGTTGCCGCAGAAATGCAAATTGGAACAGCTATCGGAGCCATCATTGTCACTGAAGACAGTATAATACCAGCTCCGGTGATTACACCACTCACAGCGTACACAGTAACATCAATTGCGGTAATTCTCCTGCGATATTTTTTAATTTTCAATTCATACTCCTCAGACAAGGTTTTGAGTCTAGTTTGATACTCTCTGACCTGATCATAGCGATATTGTGATGATGAAATCATTTTTTATTTTAAATACGCTAGCGTTTTCAATTGAAACCGTTAGTGAAATTGCTTTGCAATTTTCAACTTAAATCCGCTACGAATTCCACATACCACGTTGTTGTAACCCTAACCAAATTTTTATCAGTAGCTATTAACGTGAACTGTTCAGTTGTATCCTTGTCGATGATCGTTGAAATCGTATTATTGACCCCGGATGAACTGGACGATGAAATATTAAATTGAGTCGTTCTCACTATTGTTAATCGATAAATACCCTTAACTGTTGCAGTGATGTCTAATTTGTTGTTTTCAGGTGTCCACTCAAATGATCCGTGTTGGATTGTGTATACCACGTTGTTGGTTTTCTCATGAGGAATTTTTGTTTTTTCAATAACTGTTATCATCCTCGAAAGATCAACTTTGACGGCTTCGATGAAGTTTTTCGTCTCATCGATGGATTTTTTAATATCAGGGAGTTTTAGTTCAATTTTATCGAATGTAGTTCCAATAAATTTATCAATGATATTTCTACGAAATGCGGTAAACTGTTTTATGTGTTCTTCGGTTTTAGATTGAAGTGTTGCTAGTTCTAACGCAGAATCGTTAAGAGTTTTAAATCGATCTGTAATCGTCGAAAAAAGTACACCCGGTTTGAGTTTACCCTGATTGGAAAATAACGCGATAGTATCCTCGATTGCGTTTTGTTGTTTAACCAAAATATCATCCAGAGAAATATTACTGGTTTTCAATTTACCCTGATCGGAAAATAACGCAACGGTGTTCTCGATTGCCTTTTGTTGTTTAACCAAAATATCATCCAGAGAAATATTACTGGTTTTCAATTTACCCTGATCGGAAAATAACGCAACGGTGTTCTCGATTGCCTTTTGTTGTTTAACCAAAATATCATCTAGAGAAATATTACTGGATTTCAATTTACCCTGATCGGAAAATAACGCGATAGTATCCTCGATTGCATTTTGTTGTTTAACTAAAATATCATCCAGAGAAATATTACTGGTTTTCAATTTACCCTGATCGGAAAATAACGCAACGGTGTTCTCGATTGCGTTTTGTTGTTTAACCAAAATATCATCCAGAGAAATATTACTGGATTTCAATTTACCCTGTTTGTCTTGAAATACAACTATTTCATTCGGGTCAACACTTGTTAAGTTCAACGTCTCAGCGATTTCATCTTTAATTTTTTTTTGTATATCCTTGATAGAATCAGGAGTTGCAGTGTCATCGGGTTTGGGTTTCAGAGGTCTCCCCCAAATATCAATCATGATATTTTATATATCTCTCTCTAAAAAGCGATTACTAGTGTAGTCATTTACGACAATGTGTGGTGGTTTTCTAGATGCTGAAATAGCGTCAAGGACATTTAATACTTCACTGCCGCATATTGGTGGGTCATTGATTTGTTGTGTTGGTAGCGTAGAATACCAAGTCTTCATTGGAAGGGTTTTTATATAACGCATAAACTCTTTTGGTGGGGCTAATCCATATGAATCAAAATAGACAATCCCACGTGGATCAATAGCGTATGCAACCCAGTGAGTTCCAGGTCCGGTGCTGTTATCGAGATTAATAATACCTGTTTCAGTTTTGTTTGGTTGATGTGGTAATTGATCTTTCATAAAAACACCTCTGAAATTTTTAATCACTAGTTTTTTAGCAGCATCCATTAAATCAAAATTGGACATTGGAACCATAGATTTCTGAATTAATAAACCGTTCCTGGTAGTCTCAGGCCTGATCCGTGAACGGATCTCCCGCTGTACCATGAATACGGGGTTCCTGGTAGTCTTAGACCCTTTCCGCTGTACCATGAATACGGGGTTCCTGGTAGTCTTAGACCCTTTCCCTTTTTTTATACCCTTGACCTTTCTTCGGTTCATATGATTCAGCAATGCTCTGTACCGCTTTTGTTCCCAAGCCTCCAACTACCCCCAATGCGGCCGCTTTTGCTACTGCTGGGGCTGCTGCCGCAACCAATGCTGGTATTGCAGCAAACAACGGAAATATACCACCTGTTTTTATCATATTTTTGATAGCAGCCGCAGAAAGAGTAATCTGAACACCTTTTTTATCCTTGAAAGCATCATTGAAATGTTTCACTTGACGAGTTGTCAGCGATAATTTATTTGCCCCGCCATTCATTTGATTAGGTTTCAACGTGATTGTGGTTCCACATTGTTTAGCGGATTTCGATTGCAATTTTTTTAACTGACCAGGTGTCAATGACACATTGATATTACTATATGACATTATACAAATACAGATTGATTCTAAATCGTAAAACGATTCAATGGAAATATCCTTCGGATTTTCAATTACATATTTTCCACTGGTGCATCTACCACTCTCATTCTTCCACCAACACCTTCAAGTAGCATTGATTTATCACTGAGAATGACAGCAACCGCTCTATAATTCGGGATAAGGATAGGAGGTACCCCACCAACTGGTGGACCAGTCGGACGGGTTACACGGGCTCTAAAGTGTATATCAACGACAGATTGTCTCATCAAATCAAGATGTTCCAATGAAAAGTAATAAATCGGATAGAGGCTTTTAAAATCCAATTGTGATATTTGTAAACCGGTATCCACATTTTGATCACGTGCCATAAATGACAACAGGTTATGATAGACACGTGCAATATGATTCTGACCGTAATCAAGTTGTATATCCTCGGATGGTTCCTGCTGTCCGTTTATTCTGAGCGAGACTTCATTAACACCTAACTGATCAAATTTCATATGACTTCGTTCTTGATTACCAACTCGCGCAGCATTCTGTAACGCAATAAATATATGACGTGGAGCTGAAACCCCTTGTTTTGATGCCAGGTGCCATGTGAATGTACCATCAACACTGTCTTGTTTAATATCCGTAGTCACTGATAACCAACTCAACAACGACTTTCCTCCTTGATCCATAAATGATAGTAGTCGCTGTCCTTCTGTGATTGATGGAGTTAACACTGGCATCCACAATGATAGTTTTGTTAAAATGACTTTACCGGCAGCAACCCCAGCATTACGCCAGATTGCATCATCATCAGTACCCTTTCGTACAAGCGCTATTGTGTGTTTGGCTCCATAAATAACTTTTCGGACGTTTCTACAGAATCCAAATATGTGATGTAGTGGAATCGCACATGAAAATCGTCGACGCTGCCCATGCAACGTTGCTACACGTGTTGCAAATCCTAAATTGAGATTACCATTAACGCCTCCGAGAATATCAAACGCAACTCCGGGTCTAGCTCGACGTTCTGGATTAGCTGCTTCCCCCTGATTTGCTTCTGCAGTAGTATTCGCTGTTAACACTTTAATGAATTGAAGGTGATCAGCGTTATCAGTAGTATCCTTTGCAAACATCATAGATGGACCCGCTGATCTTGAATAATCATCAGAATATCTTGCTAACCCTATGATTGTTGTGGCCATATCAACTTCACGGTCAATGGATTCAATTTCTTTTCCATCAATGAGATATCTAGCGCTTTCAAATAACGCCATGATGCCGTTATTAACAAAACCAACTCGGACATTTGAGTTATTGTCATATGGGGTATCAGCTGCAACATTTGTTACAAGTTCTCCTTCTACTTCAATAAATGCCTCACACGGTAGAAAATATTTACTGGTATCATGAACTTGAAGTTCAATTCGCGATCGGAGATCGGGTTGTACTGCGTGATAAGAATAAAATTGAAAATCGCGTACAGAATCATCTTTACGCACTGGGGCATCCATATCAAATGCTGGATCAGATGACCTTTTGAACATTTTATTCTATTTATCAGAGTCTAAATCGTGAAATCCTACGGGTTTTCATCGTAAACGATTTTTCCATTTTCATCGTCGTAGTTTTCTAAAGCCACTTCCCGCTATCATGTTTGCAATATTGCTTTGGTCCTCTTGATTTACCATCGACGCTAGTTTTTCATCTACTGCGTTATTTATTATTTTACTAACACTTGCAGGCATTTCTTCTGTAGACGGTAACGGTTTCTTTTTTCGACTCACTAATGATGTTATTTTATCCTTCGCAGTTGAAAACGCTTTCCCGGCAAGATCTCCAACAGTACTAATACCCTTATCACGAATAACATCAATGGCTTTCATTCCTAGTTGTTTAGCTAACGGCATCACTTTTGGGGCCGTTCTTGAAAAGAATCCTAAAATGGTCTTGCCGAGGCCATCTCCGTAGTATGCTCTATAAACTGGAAACCGTGAATTAACTACATAGACGAGGGTTGGTTTATCATGATTGTAGTGTACGATCATTATTATAAAACCAATAGTGTTTTCAATTGTTATTTAATCGCTATGATACCCATTTGCTAACTCGTCAATGAAATCTCGATATGTTTTGATATCCATGATACCGCCGGCAAATAACCGTTTACAGATATCAGCTGCTTCATTAATTATTTCTGGAGAGTTATTTCCAGCTCGGAACCCTCCTACAAGAACATCTAATCGTGATATATCATTGATAACACTATCAGGACAAGTGTTTCCAATCCTTGGATTTTGCAGTCCACTTCCGCTATAACCAGCTGCTTCATCTAGTTTGTCTGTATCCGTGGTTTGTAAATAATCAAGAGTATCATCATCATCATCATCACGTGGTATTTGTTGTTTTTTAGGTTCTTCTTGTTTTTTTTGTCTCCGTGTTGATGTTTGACGTCGTTCTTCTAAATCATCATCATCATCAGGTGGTAGTTGTTGTTTTTTTTGTCTTCTTGTTTGTCTACGTGTTGGTGTTTGACGTTTTAGTTCTTGCCGTTCTTCTATTTCTCGTTGTCGCTCTTCTATTTGTTCTCTTTTATAATTACTAATTCCCTTTTTAAATTCCTTGTATCCTATCTCATCCTTATTCAAACGACCAATCCCTTTATTTAGTTTATACAAATAATCGAACCAATCATTACTTGATATTCTATCATTTTTATACTCGTCCTTTAAAAAATCTTTTTTTGAATTATAGCTTTGAGCAGCAAAATTACCAAAGGCTTGATAATCCTTTGATTTCAATAAACTAGGTTTTTTTATTAATATTTTAGCATGATCAGTAAATTTATTCAACAGAGAAACAGTCGTTCTTTTCGGATCAGTTTTTTCAGTTTGTTCAGTTTTCGCTGCTAGTTTTTCAAGTTCACCAATAACAGATTTCCCCGTCTCGGGACTATCTCCCAGTAAAGCACGCTCTACTCCTTTCGTTGCTGTGGTTACTGGTTTAAACAATTCTTCAGACCCCAGAGCAAAATCAGTTTGTAAACTCTGTCGTTGTTGCAGTTTATTTCTTACAGAGTCGCGAATTGGTATAAATTTCTTAATTGCATCTAGTCGCTCACGAGCCAATCGGGTCGTCAATGCTTCATTGACCATTATTTGAAATCAGAAACCATTTTTCAATTGTAAAACAATTTTTCCCATCGATGATTCCATCCTTAACGGTCCAATTTTTTATTGCTGTGAAATATTTTTATTTTCGCAGTGTGAAATATTTTCACTGATTCAATCAAAAAATGACAAAAAAAAATGAAAATCTCAAGGAGATTTTACTGTCTGACAAAATCTTTTGAGGGGCCGGTCAATCAAAATAGTTCATTTTCTTGAATTAACGCTCGTAAGTTTCTAATTTTAGAATTAACTTCCTTTTTCAATTCATATTCGTTACCCAATTCTTTTCGTATTCCTTCCACGATAGTATATAACGGAACAAACACATCTACTTCACTGGAAAATGCAAGAGAGTCTCGAATAGAATTTTGAATTTTTTTGATGAGTGCATATTTCTTTGGCAACATATACTTGTTAGTGCTAACTCCGTATTCTATATCCTGAAAATCCGACTTGATTTGATCAGGATTTAACCCATCTGACAATTTAATATTCTGATTTTTCAATTTTGCAATTTCAACTATGATGCTATTCATAATTTCAGAATTCATATATGATAATACATATTTCTAATTCATTTTTCAAAAATAAAAGAGCCGTTAATATTTTTAAAATTCAGTCTGTATATATAACTATCTTTTTTAAAAATTCAGTCTGTATATATAAATATATTTTTTAAAAATTCAGTCTGTATATATAAATATCTTTTTTAAAAATTCAGTCTGTATATATAAATATCTTTTTTAAAAATTCAGTCTGTATATATAAATATCTTTTTTAAAAATTCAGTCTGTATATATAAATATATTTTTTAAAATTAATTCTGTATATATATATATATTTTTTAAAATTAATTCTGTATATATAAATATATTTTTTAAAATTAATTCTGTATATATAAATATATTTTTTAAAATTAATTCTGTATATATAAATATATTTTTTAAAATTAATTCTGTATATATAAATATATTTTTTAAAATTAATTCTGTATATATAAATATATTTTTTAAAATTAATTCTGTATATATAAATATATTTTTTAAAAATTCAGTCTGTATATATAAATATATTTTTTAAAAATTAATTCTGTATATATAAATATATTTTTTAAAATTAATTCTGTATATATAAATATATTTTTTAAAATTCAGTCTGTATATATAAATATATTTTTTAAAATTCAGTCTGTATATATAAATATATTTTTTAAAATTAATTCTGTATATATAAATATATTTTTTAAAAATTCAGTCTGTATATATAAATATATTTTTTAAAATTAATTCTGTATATATAAATATATTTTTTAAAAATTCAGTCTGTATATATAAATATATTTTTTAAAATTAATTCTGTATATATAAATATATTTTTTAAAAATTCAGTCTGTATATATAAATATATTTTTTAAAAATTCAGTCTGTATATATAAATATATTTTTTACAATTAATTCTGTATATATAAATATAAATGCAGACAAAAATAAATATCAACCATGATGAGCGATTATCAGTCATTTGGCCCCCTTGATATAGGCCGTTTTGGTTCTATTTGCATTCATTGGGTCCCTTATTAGGCCTTTGTGTCTTTCATAGGGTCCTTTGTTAGAGCATTTTTCTGTTTCTGTTTTATATCAGAATGTTTTTTTTTGTTTTTGCTCTTTGAGATATGACCCTATGACCGTTTCTATTAGCCTATAATTCATTCTGGGGTTACCCAATGTGCATCCAAACCTTTTTTTGGCCGGTAATTCATTTTGAACACCATACGGGGCTACCCAAATGTGACGGAGAGCTAATTACATCCATGGATGTTATTTATTTTAGGGCATTTATGTGTTTACACATTCAACATGCAACCCATGAAATCAAATTCATGGTTGCGTAAGTTGTCAAAAACCGACAACCCACCGCTACCGTAAATTTGATAGCATGGGTTTGCATGTTATGTGAATGTAAAAAACACAGAGGGGGTGCCTTCCTCCCCTCAATTAAATAGAAAAAAAAAAAACATCCAACCGTTTCACCATCAGACAATTGTCTGCTATGGGGCGCGAACATGTGAAGAATAATTGTCTGGATTTACAAGCCAAACACGATACCGTTAGACCACTGTTCACGTCTATAAAGAATAACGTTTTTTAACGTATATATGTTGTAACTATTCATAATGGTATATAAAGGGAATTAATACATCAATCCGCAAGGTATGCTATTTTATTTTCTTGAATTACTTATTAATGGTGTTTCACAGTATTTAAATGAGACAGCATATTTGACTTAAACACTAAAACAAAGAATATTATTGTTTGAAAACATTTCTTTTCTTACAAAACAATGCCCAGCGATGAATCACAAAACCCATTAAACAAGTTAACACAATCTAAGGGAGAAAGTATACACGTGTGTTATCCTGTAACGCCTGCATCTCCGGATCACATCCTATGTTTATGAAATACGCATTAATCGCACATGAGACAGAATATTTGACTTAAACACTAAAAAAAAAGAAAATATTTCTTTTCCTATAAAACAATACTCAGAAGCTAAATCACAATGATAACTCCCTTGGTTATATCATTTAAGAGTTGTCTCCCTTGGTGTTATAGACGTACGCGTGTACTATATTTTGACACGCGAAAATCGAATTTTCTGATAATACCATTACGGAATGCTTCATAATTAACAAGCACGGGTGAGGTCTGAATTCTTGGTTCATTTGTATAATAACACTATTTTTCTAATTCATTGTTTGGTTTAATTATAAGTCTCTGTATATAATCTTGAGCAGTCTTTATTATTTTGTCATCGTTGGGGTCAATGACAGTATTTTTTATTTTTTTATCATAATAGCGTTTTAGTTCCCTGTATCGTCTGCCTCCACACATAACGCATAATTGCGACCTCCCCCTGACCCCAACCCCACATTGAATACAGGGTAACGGACCAAGGCTTCCACGACGAAAGCTTTGCATATGATACCAACAGAATTCATTTCTGCATGATTTGTTACACGGTGTCACTGATCCAATCATAAGCCATTTGCAATGATTCATTATACTTAAATCTTTCATTTAAATGCTTGTTTTAATTATAGTATGGAGGAGTTCGAGAGATTATCGAAAATTAAGCCCTGGAAAAGTGTTCAATTCAATCTTGATAGAGTTTCTGATACACCAAAGAATAAAATTCTTGATAGAACCTTGATTAGTAAAATCAGAGACTGTTTTAATGAATTCAAGCGTGATGGGGCAGCTCATTGTTGGTCAACATTTCGAATTGATGGTGTTGTTGACGCTACCATGAATGATGAAAAAGCAGCAGTGATAATCTCACGTCTTGGGGAAGAAAGAAATTTTTTTCGAATAAAATTCCTTATCCGTGATAATGGAAAATGGATCATTAGGGACAAATACGAGCCTATTCTTAAGGACAAAAAAACTGTCACTGTGACTCAGGATTCAAAACCAGGAATTTTGACTGGACTTGATAAACCCTACTACGAAAGATCTTATCCTGTCACAGTAGTTGTTTACGGGATATATCCGCTCAATGAAAAACCTGATATTTCAAAACTAGCACCCATGAAATATTCGACAGGGCTCAATTGTGTAGCAACACGAATAATAGAACACTTCACAAATGCGTCCCGGGGAAATAAACTAACTGATCTAAGACGAAAAAAAATAACCGATGGGAACTGACAGTGAAACAGCATGGGGCAACAATTCAAGATATAGCCAAATTAGAAACATCATTGAGATTTCCAATATCGGTAAGGACAATCACCGGAGAAGTATTATACGAATCGAAATATAAATCACAGGGAGCTCCCATTGAAATTATTGATCATAACGCACACGCGTGGTCATCTGCAGTAACAATATTCCCACAGGATAGAACCGTAAAATATCTGTTTGGAACCGAAGAGTTTTTTTCAGAGCAGAAATTATTTGATGCTATTTACCATTTGAGTAAAAACGATTCTGTGTCAGTGTGGCTATTTCATAGTACTTCAGACGAAGAATGTAGATTTGATCAGTTTGTAAGGCCTAACGGAGAATTGTACCGTACTGAAGAACTGCATAATCAAATGAAACAACTAGCTAGTGAGTTTTCTCCCCAGAGTTCTCTGGGGGAAGACAACGATCAATTATTAGCAAACTGTTTTACAGTACCATCAGTTGCAGCACATTTTGCTAGAAAGAAAAACGCGTGGAAACCAACCCGAAGTGAGTTCTTATCAGATGTCAAATTGTCCTGTCTTGAATACAGCCATGGAGGATTATGGAACACAAAATACACCGCTGATACCGTTATTTCAGTTGATATGATTGCATGTTATCCAGGAAGTTTTCTTGGGTATGGAGAGTGTGAGAAATATTTCAAACGATTTGGACACCCTACACACGAAATGACCCGTGTTGCTATTAATGGACCACTGCCACATTTCGATTTAACCGGATTCGCTTGTGTAGTATCATTTGAAATGGCTGAAGGACTTCATCCGTGTAGTTATCTTTGGATTGGTAAACACATGTCTGAAAAACACTGGATGCCAATAGTGTTATTACGGTATATGCTTGATTGTAAGATGTTAAAATCATTAATTGTCAGTGAAGCAATTATATCCTATCGAGCACAGAAATCAGTCTGGTTACCACAACCTGATCTTAAAAAAATAATTAGCGAAGAGCGAAAACTGTTTCCTGATTTTAATGAACAACAAATCATGGATTGGTCCAGACAGTTATTTGAAATCAGAAACAATGAAGCAAAAGATCTTGGACGAAGAATAATCGGTAAATTTACCCAAGGTGGCAAAGATGATAATACGAGATATTCTTCACGATTGATTATAGACAATGCTGAATACGATTTTGTAATCAAAGATTTAACGAATAGGGGCTTATATGTCAATCGTAAGGACGCATTTATGTCAGATGGAACCAAATTGGGTACAATTGTTACTTACACTGATGGTATCCATCCGCAGTACACATATTTGAGAGCTTCTATGCTTGGTTATGCTTCTATCAATCTGTTTTCAATGATCAATAGATTTCCTACCACCGCAGTTAGAGTTGCTACTGACTCATTTTACATAAATAGCAAAATGGCTGATTTTAAGGCTACTGGCAACGAGAATTGGGGGTCATGGAGAATTAAGAAGGAAATGCTTCATGATTATATTCCATCAGCAGATGTTACCATTGAAAATAATTACTTAGAAAGCAATCAGTGTTCAGAATTTTCTAGTGCACCACCGATTTCTGATCCAATCTGTAGATATAAAACAGTTTATTTAAACGGCTGTGGTGGGTCAGGAAAAACAACCCGGGCAATTGAGTTATATCGTGGGAAATCAAACATGATTGTGCTAACACCGACTCACAGACTCGCCAGAGAGATGAAACAACGAGGGGTAAATGCCTGCACTTATCATAGTTTCTTTAGATGGAAGGGAGATAAATGGACTCCTGAGCGCATGGGAGAGAAATTTATTCCTGAAATCATGTTTTGGGATGAAATAGACACAGTGTCAGAAGATGTCTTAAAAATATTTCTTGAGTGGTTGTTATTGAAGAATACAAAAATCGTCATGTGCGGTGATCACGGGCAACCACCACCATTTGTCGGTGCATCTCCCCATGAATGGCTAAAGGGTTTTGTAGACTATTATGAAGAAATTGATACCGATCATAGATCACTTGATAATGAATTAAAAGAATTTAAGAAACTAATTAGATTACAACCGGATAAAATCCAGTGTGAAATAGCCCGTGAAATAATTTCGGAAACTCCCATGAATGAGTTTTGGGAAGCGTGGAGACCAAATGATTTAATCATTGCAAGTAGAAAAATAGTCAGGGACACACTTCAGATGAAGTTATTTGAATTGCATAAACAAAAATTTGCAACACTTCCAGTACCGTTATGTTATAGGCCATCGGATACACGAAAACAGAACATCGAAGTTGATATTCCAGGACCAAAATCCGAAGGATTTCAAAGACAGATTCTCGTATTAAATGATATTGTGCTGGTTGATATCAATGTCGTTGAAGATGCATTGCGTGCTAATAAATCCCCATGGACGCTAGGTTATGCAGCAACAATACACTCTTCACAGGGATTGACTATATCGGATATAACTGTTTGGATAGTAGATAATCGCATAGAATGGTCGAATTTAGTCTATCTCGCAGTGTCTAGAGTACGAAAAATAAATCAACTTCGAAGAATTGTCTTCGATGATGAAATCATTAGCAATGATAATGACACCACAATAGATGATATTATTGATAAAAAACTCTCCGGTTACAAACAACAAGACAAAAAAAAACAACGAGAATTTGATATTGATGCTGAATTAATAATTACTCTGAAGCAACAACAGAATAATCACTGCGCGAGTTGCAATTGTATAATGCGTTGGCAGTATTCGGATAAGGATCCTCGCCAATTCACCGTTGACAGAAAAAATAACAATCTCGGTCATGTCAGAAATAATGTGATGTTGACTTGTCTTGAGTGCAATAGACGCAAGGGTGCTAGTTAAGCCCATGCGGTGGTAATTGAGTATCCTCAGGTATCACTTGTAATTGTTGTCTAGTAAAACCCCGTTGAGGGGCAGTTGAATCCAGTTTATAGATTGGAAGTCTACCCGTAGATCGTGTTATACTAGATATCTTATGTGCAGTAACACTCCAAATAGGATCAGTAGCCCTTTTTGTGCCACCCTCAAGCTCTCCTGGTTCGTATAAGTACCTCACAATGACATTACTACCAAGAATTGGTTGGGAAACGCTAAAATCTTTTTGAATTTCCATTTCAGGTATTGACTTCTTTTTAATCGCATTGATAGGTTTCATGTTGGTGGTTCTAGTAATCTCGTTATTCAGTGCAGTAATCACAGCTGGTAACCTTTTAACCCATTCACGGGATCTTTTTTCTTGGATGAATTCTTTTGCGTATTGATATCCAAATAACCGCTCAGCAAGGGTTTTATTAAACCGTTCTACAATGGCCTGATCACGATGTAGCGCAGTATGTCCTCGTCTGATAGTGACTTTATGATTTTTCATTATTGATAACACTGCACCCTGAAATTCCTTGCCAGGATCAATTTGTAATAGATTTGGCCAGTGCAGAGGACTCCTTCGATAAATCCTTTCAAATGCAGAAGCCACTTCAGTGGCTGATTTTGTTTTTAACGGTTCTGCTTCTTTGTATCGACTTGCAATATCAACTACGGTTAATGCGTATTTGTAACCACGATCATGTGGCAGAAATAATAGATCAGCCTGATGAACTTCATTAGGAACTGTCACATCAAAATGCGAGAATTGAATTTGTTTAGGCGGTGGTAGATAAATTTGCCATAGTGCCTGTTTGGATAACCAATGAGCCGCAGTGGTTTTTTTCACTTTTGCAGCACTAGCGAGTTTATGGATTGCTGATTTACCCCTCCAGTATCCTCTTGGGAAATAATAAATAGATTCCATGTTGTTATTAATTACCAGCCCCTAACATCAATTTACTTTTCATAGCCGATTTTATCAAAAAGGAAGCCAATTTTTCTTTGAAAGATTTATCAGAAATAGCATTTAACGCATGAATTAATTTCACATCTGCTAGATGCCTGTGCTGCAGATTACTGCTTTTATAAGATACATCATGAAGGTGACAGGCCTTATCAATAGCGTTTATTGGTTCCTCACCGGGTCGGGGCTGATTTTGATCATTGAGTCTGATATCAAGTCTTGTTCCCGGTCCACAGTAGCTATATCCTGGAAGGTGTTTTTCTCCGGGGTATTTTGCCCATGGGGTTCCAGGGAGTTTTGCTAATTTGGCTGCGATATCACCTCCTCGTTTTTTTTTAAAGGTTCCTTGAGTTCCTTGGGTTTAGAAACAAATCTAAATTTCTTTGTACTACATTGTACGCATTTACCAGAAAGCGCTGATCGGTTATTTTTAGTTGTAATCGTCGTCAAGTCATCTGTGCCAGTACGTTTTTTACACTTCACACAATATAGATCCATAATTTATATATAACGGCATGAATATAATTGATTATTCAGCTACCCGACGACGGGAACCTATTAAACATCATGAAATGTTGCCGAATTCAATTAGAATGATTATAATCGGACCATCTGGAAGCGGAAAGACACAACTGCTACTTAATTTGATAACGAGATGGATGAAATGGAACAAATTGTATTTAATAGCCCCGAGTGTAGACGATCAGCGATGCTATGAAGTGCTAAAGGATTTTAACGAGAAAGCAAAAGAATTTCAAATCGATGAAGATTTTATTGAGTTTATTACTGATATAGAGGAAGCCCCTTCCGTGGAAGACATCGATGGAAGTATTATCAATTTAGTGGTATACGATGATATCATGTTAGATAATCAAAAAAATCCTGCTAGAATATTTTCCCGAGGCAGGCATAAAAACACTGATGTGATCTATGTCACTCAACGATACACACAAATACCAAAAGTGATCAGAGATAATTGCAATGTGTTGTGTGTATTTAACGGCGTTGATACTCATACGCTACGAAATATTCATCAAACTTAGTGCAGCGGTGATATGAATCATAATCAGTTTAGAAATTTCTTTAGTCACGCTCAGTCAAAACCACACGGATTTGTGACAATAAATTTAGCAGACCCTCGAACACGATATCGTATCGGACTTGATAAAATATTCGGTTAAAATCACCGTAAACCTAGAACTGAAAGTTCTAGCAGCAGAGGGGGTGAGTGACAACGACGTTGCGACGCGAATGTTTTCAGACAAGGGTCAGAGACTTATTTTTTCGCGAGAAGGGTCTAGTGTTATTTTGGAGGGGGTATAATCAAAAATAAAAACAAAAAAAAGTTGTCTGATTCGCCCCCTCTGCTGCTCCTATATTGCTATGCCTTCATGCCAAGATGCTTTTGTCCAATTCAGTTAAATTCTCTTAATATTCTTTTTAGATACAGTTCTTCAAATGTTTTTTGTTTTAAATTTGTTGGGAGGGTGGTAAGAAGCAATATCTGATGGCAGGTAATTATGTAAAATATAAGGCCTTTATGTTAGGATAATTATAGTCAAATTTTTTTTATTGAATTGTTTTTGCAAAGTCCTTTAAAAGTTTTTCTATTTTTAGGAATGACAGCCATATCTGATGGCAGATCAGCTACATATGACTAAAGTTAAAAGCCCTTTACTCCAGGACATTTTTTAGTCAAATTTTTACTGTTAAGCAATTTTTAAGAAGCTGAATAGAGGATTTCTAATTTTTTTATAAAAGCTACATTATATTGCAGATTTGCAAAAATATAAAGCTCTTCATGTCAGACTGATTTCTTTCAAAAACTTGTCTAAACATGTTTAGAGGTTTTTGAGAGGTAGTTTAATTGTATTACTATTTTTAGTAACATCGGCCATGTTTGCTGGCAAACTGACATACTTTTTATGAAATTAAAAGCCATTCATGTCAGATTTTGTTGAAATCTGTTCTGTTCTTTTTTAAAAATGTCATCACTGAAAGGGTTTTTTGTTATTAGCAAGGCAAACACATCTGAAGGCAGACTGACACCATTTGTATACAACTGAAAACATGTTTTTGCAAGTTTGTTCCATCAAACTTTTCGTTAAATTCTGCTCAGTAGATTTTACAAAATAGCTAGTTACAATTTTTTCTGTTGATCATAACATTGTCTATTTCTGATGGCAGACCAGCACTTTTGTAAAGTAAAAAATTGAAAGTCTGTTATGACAATGCTTTGTCAAATTTGGTCAAATTGTATTCAGTGTTTTGGAATAAGTCATCTAACGGTTTTTCAGTTTTATTTTGTAATGGTGACCATTTGACATCATCAACCTTACAATCTATACAATCTATCTGACCTATATATTGAACAATAGAGAAATATGACTTATTTACAAAACTAAAATTAGATTAGTACAATTATTTGAAGAAAAAAATGATAATAAAACTTAAATTCAAGTCATCAATAAATTATTTTAATAACATCTTCAAGTTTTGAGAAAAAGAAACAACATTCTACTATCAAATGCTCACAGACAGATTGTTGTGCATGTGCATGTTGAAGTGTTAATTAAATCCAATTAAATGGTAGAAATCTGCTAATGATCCATATGAATACTTATGATTTTATAAACCACAGACCAATTTATATCTATATTATTATGCATAAACAATGCATGAACAACTTTCCATACCAATGACCCATTTCTACCATATTATGGTATATATATATATATATATATATATATATATATATATATATATATATATATATATATACTAGCAAGTACCCGGCATGCGATGCAATGCTACTCAAAGAAAGAAAGTGCTTGTGTTTTAATCCTGGCATGCGTTGCAATGCCGCTGTTTCCAATCTTGCTTCCTGTTGCTCATCTGTTTCAGATGATTGGGCTTGAGCAGTGCGAACTCGAATGGTTTCCAATCTTGCTTTCCGTTGCTCGTCTGTTTCTGAAGCTCGTGATGCTTTTCGTTTAGGTGGCATAATTGATTTGACAGCGAAAGTAATGTTTTGTAATGACTATTACAAATTCACACCGCGATTGATTGACGTAACCAAGGCGCGAACCAAACGTAAATAAGTAAACATGATGTATCTAAGGTGCCTACAGTTCACACCGAACACACGCGAAATTAGGTATCGCTACAGACCGTGTTCAATCACGTGATGTATTTAAGGCGCCTACTGTTTGATCATGTGACGTATCTAAGGCGCCTACAGTTCACAGCGAACACATGGTAAATGTCGCAAAACTATATGAAATACACACATTTGTTAATTGTACAATTTAAATGGTTGTACTAATTCAGAAACCTTCGTGGGTGTGCGCAGAACAACTCACCAAAGTTTTATCGCAATCGGATAGCAAGTACCCGGCATGCGTTGCAATGCCACTGAAAGAAGGAAAGTGTTTGTGTTTTAATCCTGGCATGCGTTGCAATGCCACTGAAAGAAAGAAGTGTTTGTGTTTTAATAGACTATCTGATTGGTTTCTGGAAAGCATCTCAGATTATTTAGTGGTATTTATCGAGCCCACAATAAGTGGTTACCTTACCGAAGGCGTTTTAGGTATCGCTACCGATTATGAATTTGATACAGCTGTTGAATTACGTCATCATAGTTTCAGCCAATCCAGACCGTGTTCGATCACGTGACGTATTTAAGGCGCCTACAGTTCACACCGAACACACGTGATTTTAGGTATCGCTACCGATTATGAATTTCATACAGCTGTTGATACTCACCAAAGTTTTATCGCAATCGGATGAACGGTATAGGAACGCATGCAACACAAACAAAGAAACAAACAAACATACATTTTTTCCCACTTTTTTCCATTTGCATTTCCCACTCCAAAATCTGCCATATCGCTTCCTTTATTAACATATTTACAAATGTACTTGATCGATTGCACCGAATTGCAATACTCGACATTGGTGTGTGCTTTGTACGTTTTCGAAAGTAACGGTGAATGCGGCACAACCCAACGATTATCGACTTCAACATCATTGTTTCGTACTTTTAAAGTTATGGATTTGCCACCATCTTCAGTTGATCGCCGACGATAGAGTGGATATCCATCATTGCCAGTGATAGTCTTGGCAAGTAAGTGTCTTGGGTATCGTTTCGTGCATTTCCCATCAGACATGCATGGTGAATTGTTGTTAAGTAAGCCACATGGACCATGAATCATGTTTTTGGTGATGACTTCAAATAAGTCTTTATCAATATCGACATCTGGTATTTCTGCTGAGATGACTTGATCAATTTGATCTAGTGTGACCTTTTGGATGAACCATATCAAAATGTGTGCATGTGGCAAACCTCTTTTTTGCCATTCAATGGAATACATCCAACAGCATTTCTGTCCAAAAACATGATGCTTGACAATGAAATCTATTAAAGATTTCAATTTTTGTTTGAACACACACGCGGAAATATCATTATGATCCGATGATGATTGTCCAGTTAACAAAAGTTCTTGTATTTCATCCCATGTAGGATTGCATGTGAAGGTAATAAAAAAATCTGGGCGGCCATATGCGTGAACATATGTCATTGCATTTTGTGCATATTCATGCATGTGCTGTGGACTCCCTGTAAATGTGGCCGGTAGTATGACCATTTTTCCGAATTCATTGCGATTCACATTGCCATCATTAACAACTGCATCACGTACATGAATGTACTCTTCGGAACGCAACTTGGTTTGATTTAATCGAATGTAGAGTAGTTGTTTGGTTTCGATTTTCGCATACATATCGACAATGTATCGTTGGAACAATTGTCGACATTTCAAGATATGATTTTCAGTGTTTTCATGAATCATCAATCGATATGAATAGTAATTCATGGCACTGACTTTCTTATTCGTTTCCTCATTTGTTTGTGGATTTCTCATTAAGATGTTGAAATGATATCCATCTTCTCCTTGCCAAAAAAAAATCGGATATTGCAATCCGCCATATGAGCGATGAGTTTCTGAGACTCGCTGAACATCACCATTTGTGCGATGAAGAATTATATCACGCGAGTAAAATTCTTTGCCAACTATAACGATCACCACTTCATCAATTGTTGGTGCATTGTACTGTCTTTCGTGTTGGCCGACAGGTGTTTTGTCTGCTCTAACTACAACTTTGTAGTCATCAGTTGGCATTTGTTCAAGGGCAGTTCTGAACAATCAAATTAATTCGTTGTGTTGATCGAATAAAGTTTGTAATGCAGCGACTATTTCTTGTTTAGTGCCAGTATTAAATTGACAATGTTGATCGATTTGTTCACGAGTGTTTCCCATGAAATAAATTTGCAGAAATTTTTGATCTGTGTTTAGCAGTGGTAGTAGTGATCCTGCACGATGATAAATTTGCCCTTGCACTTTAAATGTTGGCATGTAATTCTCGTGCACAATATTTGTTGCACCGAACGATGTCATTTGGAAACATGAATTGTACTTCCGTATGTTTGCCAAGAAATGCTTCGATTGGCTTGTGTCACCTGATACCAACGTTGATAATGGTTCGGGTGGTGAATGTAATTCTGGCAATTTCACTTTTCAACCCAGGCAGCACATTCCTGGTGTTTCATTCTTAAATTTGAGGGCATTGCAATACATGCATAATTTATCCATTTTTCCAATAAGCACACTTGGATGAAGACTGTAATCATAATTAGCATTGTAATGGAATGCACTAAGATTTAAATCAGCGTGTATTGTTCATCTGGATTGAGCAGTTCGAACTCTAACGGTTTCCAATCTTGCTTCCCATTGCTCGTCTGTTTCAGATGATTGGGCTTGAGCAGTGCGAACTCGAACGGAATGCTATCTTGCTTCCCGTTTCTTGTCTGTTTCAGATGATCGGGTTTGAGCAGTGTGAACTCAAACGGTTTGCAATCTTGCTTCCCGTTGCTTGTCTATTTCTGAAGCTCGTGATGCCTTTATCTTTCGTGCTTTAGGTGTAGATCGACCAATAGCTTTTCGTTTAGGTGGCATAACTGAAGCTTTGTAACAACTATTACAAATTCACACCGCGATTATTTGACATAACCAAGGCTACTACAGTTCACACCGAACACGCGCGAAATTAGGTATCGCTACCGATTATGAATTTCATACAGCTGTTGATTTACGTCATCATAGTTTCAGCCAATCCAGACCGTGTTCAATCACGTGATGTATTTAAGTCGCCTACTGTTCAATCACGTGACGTACAAATTCACACCAAGATCATTGTTTGACGTAACCAAGGCGCGAACCAAACGTAAATAAGTAAACATGACGTATCTAAGGCGCCTACAGTTCACACCGAAGACACGCGAAATTAGGTATCGCTACAGACCGTGTTCGATCACGTGACGTATCTAAGACGCCTACTGTTTGATCATGTGACCTATCTAAGGCGCCTACTGTTCGATCACGTGACGTATCTAAAGGCGCCTACTGTTCAATCACATGACGTATCTAAAGGCGCCTACAGTTCACAACAAACACATGGTAAATGTCGCAAAAACACATTTGTTAATTGTTACAATTTTAATGGTTGTACTAATTCAGAAACCTTCGCGGGCGTGCGCAGAACAACTCACCAAAGTTTTATCGCAATCGGATGAATGGTATAGGAACGCATACGACACAAACAAGCAAACAAACAAACAAACATTCATTTATATATATATATATATATATATATATATATATATATAACAAATCAGTAGATTTGTTACTTCAAACTTGAAACTGTCTGGGCATGAAACATGAGCTCAAGCTCAAAGTTCAAAATTAAGATTAACTATGTCACTGACATTTAACAAGAGAGCATAGAAACAATGTGTTCCATAGCATACAGTGCACAAACAAATTACATTAAAAATAATTTATGGTGTCTCAACAAATAGAGTGTCCCAATATTTATGGTAAATATGGTATGCCAATTAAGTCCTAAAAGTTGTATAACTTTTACTTGATTTTAATTAATGCTACAGATTGAAAATATTTGGACTTTGAGAAAATATCGCTTGAGATTTATGCTCAGAATGTGTTGAAAATACATTATCTCATTCATGATAAAAGACTGGACCATGATACAAACTTGGATTTTGAAATGGATTCAGGATAGATACAAAGTATTAATCTAGATACAGAGACTAGATCTAAATACAAAGCCTGGATTTGGACACAAAGCCTGCTTACAGCTATGTAGTATTTATGACATTATTGTTTGCTTATTATGAACAACGTCAACCTTATTCACATTTAGCCATGCAATAATGTGTAAAGCACTTAGCTCAGGTGTTACATACGATAAGGTCCTAAATTTAAATGATGGGTAAAACTTGACTGTAGAACCCTCAGCTTATATCCATTGTCTTAAATCAGTACCTAATAAGCTTCTGATAAAGACATCTGCTAATATAATGATGGTCATTCACCTACAAAATCCATGCTTCCTTTAAAAAGGTCATTCCTATATATAAAACCTATATAAAAATTCTGATGTTTTTTTTTTTTATAAAAAAAATTAAATATTGAAAATGAAAATCAGAATAAATTAAAGAAAAACAACAAAAAGGTTGTGAGGATCTTCAGGTGAATTTTTACTACATCAAAACTTACCTTGAGTTTCCTTTTGTAAGCAGGCCTTAGCTAATAATAATGATATTAAATTTCATTTCAAATTTAGGCATTGCAAATGATTTCATTAGACAAATTAAATGACTTCCTTTTCACAAAATAAGTTATGAACTCTCTGGTCATAATAAATTTTATATATTAAAATTTTTATCCGATATGACAGGTTGTGACAAATAACAAAAGTACAGTGAATGGAACATTAGATGTCCCCCTGATTTTTAATTGTTATCTCTGAAAAACCTGAAACTTTTGTGCAGAAAACTTTGAACTTATTGCTTAACCTTTGACCCCAAATCATTTAGACTTCTTCCTTAACGTGCATGCCATCTAGTTTGTTTGAGGTATGTCATGCAGAAATGATTCTTCTGTTATAACTTAAATGTTTGCATAGAAAGTCTTTCTGCCACAATAATCTTAACTTTCTGATTCATAAATCAAAAAGGTTTTCTTCCACACACCCTTTTAAAAGTCATTGAGAAGGTAGATAATGCAACCTTGACCTTGGACCTTAGGAGCCCAAAATCAACAGTTCTGTTTCTTACTATAAGTGAATTCCATTAAAAAAATTCTGGTAAACTGTACATGGTGGACAACTCTTTTTTTTGCTGTTGTATGAGAAGACAAGATTCCATACATTATTGATAACAAAAAATCTGATATTTTATCTACTCCATGCTAAGGTATTTGTAAAATATAAAAATAAACCTTCACACAAGATCTGGAGTTCATTTTAAAATATTCCATTATTTAGATGGGGTCATGGTCAGGTAATGATGTGAACTGCATTCAACACCAAAAGCAATTTTAATGACTGATATGGCATCAGCTAAGCTGTATAATTGACCCTGAATATGTTTTATATAAGCTGCATGAATCTGACAAGCCCTTTCTTCATTTCACAAGGAATTTGTTGATTGCTTAAATATAATAGAATATTTTGTATTGAAAAGTCTGGAATTTGGTATCATAATTATTTAACAGATTTTGGCCACACACAAACACCTTACAGTGACCATGACCTTTGACATTTTCATACCTACATCAATAGACTCTTACCAAATGTGCAATTTATCAACTAATGTTGGTGAGAAAAAATGGTATATAAGTGAATATTTTGTGCAGAAACCATCAATATTCTTTCAGTTGCACTGAACTTGGACCTTCATAACATGAACCTTAAACCTTTATGACATGAACCTTAGACCCTCATGCCATGAACCTTAGATCTTTATGAATTAACTTTAGACCTTTATGACATGAACCTTAAACCTTTATGACATGAACCTTAGTCCTTTTTGACATGAACCTTAGACCTTTTTGACATGAACCTTAGACCTTCATGCCATGAACCTTAGATCTTTACGAATTAACTTTAGACCTTTATGACATGAACCTTAAACCTTTATGACATGAACCTTAGTCCTTTTTGACATGAACCTTAGACCTTTTTGACATGAACCTTAGACCTTTATGACATGAACCTTAGACCTTCATGCCATGAACCTTAGATCTTTATAAATTAACTTTAGACCTTTATGACATGAACCTTAAACCTTTATGACATAAACCTTAGACCTTTTTGACATGAACCTTAGACCTTCATGCCATGAACCTTAGATCTTTACGAATTAACTTTAGACCTCTATGACATGAACCTTAAACCTTTATGACATGAACCTTAGTCCTTTTTGACATGAACCTTAGACCTTTTTGACATGAACCTTAGACCTTCATGCCATGAACCTTAGATCTTTACGAATTAACTTTAGACCTTTATGACATGAACCTTAAACCTTTATGACATGAACCTTAGTCCTTTTTGACATGAACCTTAGACCTTTTTGACATGAACCTTAGACCTTCATGCCATGAACCTTAGATCTTTATGAATTAACTTTAGACCTTTATGACATGAACCTGTGGATAACTTCATACCATAGTATATCATAATACCTTATGGCATGCATATAAAGCTTATTAGATAACGTAACTAAATCCAGGTTACGCTTTTCAGTACAGTTAGGAAATTTATGAAGTTTTCCTTTGTAATTATTATTTCTTGGCAATATTTGTATTCCCATATTTAAGGATACTGACGTGGTTATGGAAAACAATGTTTTTAAACAAATTACATAGGAAATACATAAAATGTAAGTGACAATTTCTAAATACTGTCAATTAATTGAGAAACAGATTTTGTAAAAATATTTTTAAAATAGAATGTCTCACCTGATCCTTGTTAAGTTTATTCTCCTTTTCTGTGAGTTCCAGTTTCCTGTTGCTTTCATCCAACTATAGGTACATGCAAAGAAGAAAGAAAGGATTACAATTTACATACCTTTAAAAAAAAAACATTCTAATAATGACTATAATTTCATAGGTATCATTTACCTTGCCATTTACTTATTAGTCTTTTTACAGCTATGTCCAGATGGTCAACTGAACACTACACATTATCGAAAGATTATCTTTGATATTTGCTCTGTTCAAGCATGGAGAAACATTTACCGATGCATTTTAAGAAGAAAAAGCATAAATGATATCTATATTGTTAAAATAAATAAATAAATCCTAACTTATTGCTGCTGACTGTATAATTTTCCAGAAAAAAATGAAAATGTTGATTTTTTTTTTAATTATGGAAGAAAAAAATCAAGTTATGTAACAACAATTCAAGTTGAATTCAGGATATATGACACTTTTTAAGTTTATTTAAATCAATAATTTCTTTCTCGAGTTTATACTTCCTTTTAATACATCCAGACAAAAATAACCAAAACACTTTTGTACCAACCAATCTATTTTGATGGATTTTTTAAAAGTAACTATAGAACTTACAGCAAAAATCAGTGAAAAAATTGTTGATATTAACTCAAATGCCATTTTATAAACTAAACTAAAGGTACTTTAGGAGATTTTAACCAAAATTTTTGAAAATATCAGTGAAATTTTGTGATTGAAATTTCAGACTCTGACAACATTTCTGAAAAGATAAGTGAGAATTTGCGATTTAAATTTCACAATGAGTTTGCCAAAAATTCTGAAAACAGTGATATTTTGTGAATGTAATATCACTGACATTTGAATAAAAAAACGTCAATAAGATATAATCAAATTTATATTTTTGTTTCTTGTACAATTTTATCGATTTTCAGCAACTTTTTTATTTCCTGTTAATGATAGCTGTAATTTTATTGCTCATTTTGGGAACAATAACTTCTTTCCATATCTTTACTTGTTATATTTCTTTTTCAAATATTTGTTGTTTTTGCTGTGTTTTTTTGTTTAACATCAATTGGATTTAACTGCCCTCAAGCAAGATTGTTTTTTGTTTTCCATTTTAAAGCAGAATTTTGCTTTTCTCTTAACCTAATCTGATTTTCCTCGATATGGACCTTTTTTAATACTGTCTTTGAAACTGTACTTTTAATAATATTCAATCTGGTCCCATTCCGCAACAAGTTTTCTAATAAGTATTTTTTCTTTATATTAATTAACAGATGATCACTGTAAAGAGCTTTCTGATTGGTCAAATGTTTGTACTTGCCCAATGAATTGCTGTGTAAAAGAAACTGATGGGAATAAGCATGCTTGCATGCATGGTGATTCAAATTTTCAAGCATGACATGAATTTAAATAACCGTTTGAAAAAAATGTGTGACAATGAGAATAGCTTAAATGCAAAGTCAACGAGAACATAACTGGTCAATCTGTATGAAAACTGAACACCAGGAATAGCATTTCATGTTTTGTGTCATAAAGAGCTTTACTGTAATGGCTAACATGCTAAATATCACAAGGAATTGAACCAGGATGAATTCGAAGTTATAAATGTATAACTCCAAACTGATTAACTTCCAGAGTTTAAAGTAGGACAACATATATATAGTTCACTGGTGGGAATTGTTGCTGTTTTTGCCAGATACGAGGTCTATCAAAGATAGTCATATTTTCGCAGAGTTTTCTTGCACCACAAGTAGAATCATCCTTCAATATCATGAGTGGTATTATTGTGTATATGTGATAGAATTCAGTGCAGAGTAATTATATTATGTTATAAATTTGTCGTGGCTGCTTATGGAACAAAGACAAATTCAAGAGACTACAACATCATCCTAGTTGTACTTCAATCAAAAATCAAGTCTGCAGTCCAACGGTGAAACATGACAGGTTCCTAGCATTTCTTTTTTTTTTCATAATCAGTGTCTCAAATGGATGCTTTTCTGTAAATTTGCATCATTTTCAAAGTTGAATTTTTCAATGCAGGATAATATTTTATATTTTATATATGTTTATGTGTTCACAGATTCCTGTGCATATGTTCCAGGCTTGATGCTTTGATTTTTAAAAATCCCTTAATTGTTTGGTGTCATGCCAGATTCTTCACATCATGTTGTATATACTGTATATATTTTACATAACAAATAGAAGGCCTCAAGGTAGATTAGTTCTGTAACTAACTGAGTTACCTTCTTTAAATAAAGTCTTTATTATTACAATTATTATTTTTATAATTATTATTATTATTATTATTATTATTATTATTATTATTATTATTATTATTATTAACTCCCATATCTCTTGTCTTGGATGTTATATAATTACAACATCTATATAATTCTGTTTCATGTACACTGAAATATCACCATGGTTAATAAAGTCTTCTTTAATTCATATCCGTTATTTATTTGAAACCGTTTTAAATGTCTAAAAACTTTACTAAAAATTCAGCAAAATACTATATTATAATTAAAACTTTGCTGAAATCTCACCAAAATTTCCGTGAAAGATTTGGTCATAATTTTTGTCAAATCTTACCAAACTTTCATTGAAATGAAAAGACTTTGATGATGCCATCATTGATCATGTTTTGTTTGCAAGAAAGAAAATGAGGACAAGAAAAACCTAAATCTTCTTTGATACTGTCTGTCAAAATAAAATTTATGATCCATTAAAAAAATTATTGTGAATATTTATCATTGATTCCCAGTGATGTCTAAGAATCATTAGCCAGTTTAATGTAAAATCTGAAGCAGATTTTAATTTCGATGATTTTTATGTAGACATTTAGGCAGCCTGTTTTAGATGGAATCCTAAGGCAGAATTTTATTTAAATCAGAAATCTAATTGTTTTGTTTAAGTGGAATCTAAGAAAAACTATTTTGCATACTTTGCATAAATATCTGCTAGAAAAATCTAAATAAAGTCCACTTGCAATTTGCCTAAATGTCTTTAAGTCATTGGTTAGGCAGAAAACGCTTTAGAAACCTATCTGAAACCCACCCAAAGTCCACATGGAAAATTTTGATCAGGATTTCAGGCAGATTTTTATTTCAGGTGGAAATTTATTATTCAAGTGGATTATTAGGACAACTAATTTGCACATTTCACCTAAAATTCTGCCCTGAATCTGCCTAAATTCTGCTTGAAATTTACCTAAGTTTCCTTAATATGTTGAGGCAGAAAACGCAAAAATAATCCCCATCTGAAATCTGCCTTAAGTCTGCCTAAAAATGTTGTATGGGCTGTTTACTATCCCATGTGTAAATAAACCAGTCTGACTTTATGTTTTTGCTTTCTACTCTTAGAGAGTATGACAAGGGTCACAACTCTGTTTACCTTGGACTTCCAGGAAAGCATGTCTGTCTCAGGGTTGATTTCTCTGCTCCCTGAATCTGATTCTCTCACCTGTGAGGAAAATGTAAAACTTGTCAATATTACTTGACTTTTCAACCAAAAGTTCTGGAAAACCATGGAAATTAGATTTGCGATTAATTGTTATTGAGCATTAAAAAAATACTCATGCAATGTCGGTAGTATAGAACTTGATGCTTGATTGATCTTTACTTTCCAATAATTCTCTTAGCCATTATTGTATTTGAAACAAAGTCGCAAATTACAGATTTAGTTTTATATATAATGGTACAGATGGAATTACTCAGGCATTGAAGACTCTATATATGTCAAGTCAAACTGCAAACAATGAAAAAAAATGATCCTGATGTGCTGTAGAATAATGTGCCTGCAGATCAGGTCTATGTTGTTTGTCTACCATTTTCATGTACCAAACTGCATAGACCTAAACCTTCCAACACATTATATAATGGCAGATCTGATTGCATGCAGTTTGCAGTTGGACTCATGAGCAAGTATATACAGTACTAAATATATTCTGTTGGTTTGAGTCAATTTCAAAATCAAGATTACTGAGTGAATAAGACCATTACTGGACGAATAAGACCATTACTGAGTGAATATGAACATTTCTTTTTATACCAGATGTTAGAAAAATAAAATACACTTAGCCTCACCTATCTGAAGCAAATGAAGGTCACCTATTTGAAGCAAATGATGGTCACCTATCTGAAGCAAATGAAGGTCATCTATGTGAAGCAAATTAAGGTCAAAGTTCAAGTTTAATGAATGAATATAAATATTACTGAGCAAATACAAACATTTCTTTTTGACTCACCACTTGAGTCAATCTGGAACCTGTTAACCAAAGATTTCCACAACGTGCTTGTTTATCAGATAAGAGGTTTAAAATGATTGCATTTTACAGTTATGAATTTATGATTACAACTAGTAATGTTTGACAAGAACATTATGCAGTCATTTAAAGTATTTTCTCCATCTGACAGGGATTTCCAGATTCTAGTTATGTACTTATGCATGTCTGTCTGTATACATGCAAATTTACGATAAGAATGCAATACACACCTGAAGCTGCTTTTCAATTTGTACAATCTTCTCACGAAGAGACTGACCAGGTGAAACTTGACCAGTCCCTCTTCCACTGTCAGCGACAGTTTCTGTTGACAAAGCAGAAGCCCGGGATGCCATGATGTAAGAATTGCCTCCCTTCTGACCCCTGCCCTGCTGCAACAATACCTCTCGATCAGTGTCAATATACCCACTGTCCAACACAAAGCCATTGGGCATGAAATGGGGATCTCCGAAATTATCCATGGATCTAATTAGACCCCTATGGGGCACCATGTGAGGTAGATGGGGAGCTTCTGCACCCACAGAGCTCCCAACATAATCACATACCAGAGTCTGCCCATGCCCTGACAGATATGGGCTTACTGGGCTGGAATCGTTATCATTCCGTGTAAAAACTTGGCTATCAGTTTCCGACATTAGGTTAACTCCTAGCTCAAGTTCCTCCTCTAAGTTGCGATGGGACTTTGTTGGCTTAGTGGCATATAAGCTTGTAGCCTTGCCAACATTTATCCATTTTTTGCCTCCTCTGCTGTTCATGGCCTCTAGCCTTTGGCCATGTACCTCTGTTTGGTGAGATTCCATATCTCGCCAGTGTGAGTCATCCCTCTGACCCAATTTTCTTGAAATTGAATTTTTCTCTGGTGTGGTGGTTATATCTGTCCTGCCAGACTGGGCACCAACAGTCCTTGTCTGGAAATACAAAATTATATGACTAATATAATACTAATACAAGTCAGACTACTCATTATAATTTGTCTTAAGCAGAAGAACATGTGTTTTGCAAACAAATTTGGAAGACAGGCATTCAGGGGCCACAACTCTACCAAAGGTTGGTGTGTAATGACTGAATCACAACTCCTTCAAATTCTCACCAAGGGCCATAACTCTGTCCAAAATGGAGCAAAGAACTTAAGTATAACATCAAAATTACATACAAATATCTTGAATCATTCTTGACTTATGCTAATTATCAGCATACATTCCATGCAAATATATGTTCATTAAATAGGGAAATAGCTCTGTCTAAAATAGACAGCAAACAAGACACATTGGAAAACTGTATACTATTCACATCAAAACTGCATACAAGAAGGCTCTGTGATAAATGTCTGAAATCTGTCATACTGCTTTTTAATTCAAGAATTTACTCTCATTCTTTGATAACTTCAGCTCTTTTAATACTTCTTATGCTGAACATTATATATATATATATATATATATATATATATATATATGTATATATATATATATATATATATATATATATATATATATATATATATATATATATATATATGTGTGTGTGTGTGTGTGTGTGTGTGTGTGTGTGTTAGTGTTAGTATGTTTGTAAATATTTTCCTTGAAAATGTTGCCATAGTAACTATACATTTCATGTCTGAATAGAGTTTCTGTTCTGTTCAATTTCATATCCTAGGCTGACCAAATTTCATTCTAATTTTTTATAGTAAGGTAAATTCTATCTTTTTATATAATAATTATTTTTGTAATCTAGTGCAATACATTTTTCTATTATGACATTAAAGGTTTCAAATATCAAACGACAGAAGAATACAACAAACCTTTTCCAAAATCTCCTCCTCAACACTCCCTTCAGACTGTGCATCATAGCCCCTGGGTGAGGGTATTCCTGTCTCAACCCCAGGGGTAAGACCATCCTCTGGTAGACTGGACTGTGTGTCCCTTGGATCTGTAGGTATATCAATAAAGATATTGGGACAAAGATAATTTGAAAGAAATTATTTCAATGATACATGTTGAGTCCACTTCATTTTTGTAATAGGTCTGAGGTACATGTATTGTAACAATATGAATATTGCTACTAATTGCCACCCCACCAATACAGACATGAGGCACAAGTGGGTTTAAGATCACTCAACTAACTGACATATGCATACTACAAGGTGTTGACCAAAATGTCTGTGTTAGTGGGATGCTTTCTGTAGAAATTGAATCCTATTGCTATGACTGCATATGTTCAAATAACTATTTCAATTTTTTAAAATTCATTTTGTGTCTTCATCCATATTTGAAAGCATGAACTTGCAAGAACTTCATTCCAGAATACTTATGTCCAATGTGACCTGACCATTCTGCTTAGCAGTTTAAGTCATTTTAAGGTTTCTGGATTTTTGTTAATAGTAGCCACATTTCAAGTTTGATCAAAATCATTTGTTTAAACTTTTAAGTTCTTCATTTCAAGATGCTAAATTATTTAATCTGTTAATATGGTCAAATTCTGTTTAACAATTTCTGAGATAAAGCAGTTTCTATATTTAGTAATGGCAGCCATATTTGAAAATGGATCAACACTATCTGTATAAACTCAAAGTTTTTCATGTCATAATTTATCAGGAGTAATAAGTAGAAATACAGCTGTTGTTGTTGTTGTTGTTGTTGTTGTTGTTGTAGGGTTTAACACCATTTTTCAGCACAAGATAGGTTATACATGGCTGCCAGTATTAATGGTGGAGGAAGAACCCAGGTAAACCCCCTGGAAAGAACCACTGACCCATGAGATGCTACTGGTAAGCTTTCTCACATACCCACATTGGCCGAATCTGAGACTCGAACGCACGCAGACAGAGGTGAGATGGCAGTGATCCTAAACGGAGAACACTTTAGACCACTCTGCCACTTGGGGCCCCTGCATTATCTGTAAATCAGGGTCAATGCTGTTAATTCTATTTCTGATTTCAAAATGAACAGCACTGACCCAAAGCTGTTGTCACACAATTTAGCTGTAGATCGGGGTCTATAATGTTAATTCTATTTCTAACTTCAAGCAAAAAACAAATACCAAAATAGAAGACCTGGGTCTATACTGCATAATGTGATACATGGATAAATAAGACTTGATCTGTGGTAAGGAGTTTGAACTTTGAAAAACAAAACTCAAAACCTATTTGCATTCTGTACATGCATAAAACAAAATGACTGTAATGGAATGTACCACATGAAAGGCATTTTCATGTTTACCTACTCAGGACACAAAATTTATGGTGGCAAAGATCTGAATCTTTTACAACCCACATCATATGTAAATAAAACCAGAATTGCAAATACATACATTAAAGGAGTCATAAACACTAATGACATTTCAGTTACTGTATACCGATAATGTATTGTCCAACTAACATGGTGGTAAAGTATTAATGAAGCACAACTAATTTTCAAAATGTGCCTAACAAGGTGATCTCAGCAGTTTTTCAAGCATTTATTTTTTGTTTCCCCTACAGGTGATCAAGGTGGTTTTTCTATATGTTGTATACAGCTCATTGGAGTGGTTTTTATATATGTTCTATACAGCTGATCAAGGTGGTTTTTCTACATACCACTTACAGGTGATCAAGGTGGTTTTTCTACATACCAATTACAGGTGATCAAGGTGGTTTTTCTACATACCACTTACAGGTGATCAAAGTGGTTTTTCTACATACCACTTACAGGTGATCAAGGCGGTTTTTCTACATACCACTTACAGGTGATCAAGGTGGTTTTTCTAGATACCATATTACAGGTGATCACATTGGTTTTTAAGTGATTCTCCTCGTCATAATTTCCTTGCTACATTACACAGCTACTCCATATTGTGCACATCACCTGAGCTAGCTTCTGTAGATAAAATGAGACACAGCTGGTATTATTGATCTTTGGTTATGACATGTGCACCATGAATTGAGGTTGAAGTCCATTAGAATTTGTAATGTGTTTCTGTCACAAAAACCAAATGGAGCATATCATATTCATTCTGCAAGAAACAATCTGGAACTACAATAGTAATAAAAAACTTTTTTGTACAATGTTTGAACTGTAAAGATTTGCACCAGTTTTGTGAAGATTTTTTTTTATCTTCTGTTCCCCAAATCTTGATCCTGTGTGACCCTCAAACCCAAACCAAACTTTTTGTCAAAAAGATAGATTTTAAAAAAATATTCCAACATTTTTCCTCTATCCATGTCTTTATTGGTGATAGCAATGGCCAAAGTCAGAAACGGCTAAAAGTTAAAAGAAAATGTGTGGGGTGGGGGTTTGGGGGTTGGGTTGGGTGGGTGGTGAATATCTGTGACAATGTATCCAGCATTGAAAATATTTAATGTCTGAGAAAGTCAGCCGAGTGAGAATTTAAAGTGTCATGGTTGTAAATGAAACATTAAATCATCCCAATGGCCTGGAAGATTTACTGTATTGTGTATTGAAATTAAGGCAAAAGGTATACAAATACACAAATTTAGGTAAAAGAGACTAAACTATACAAATATGCGAGTTCTTTTTTCAATTAATTCTTTGTTTGGAAAGAAAAGTCATTCAGAAAACATAGGAATTTAAAATCTGAAATGGGAATTCTGATTGTGCAGCATATTTTAGGTTAACCAGATATTCAAACATGTCAAAGCTTTCAAGAGTTACTTGAGCACATGACTTTTATTGCAATAGTACTAGTTCAAAAACTAAGATGGTACAGTGCAGACCACAAAGTTAAGATGTTCGAAGCAAACAAGATTAAAAACACAGTGAGCGCATTGCATGCTATTACTTTCAAATGTCCCTCGAAAATGGTATGGGGTCTCCCAAAAAAGAAGTGTTGGGGATACAGTATCCCCTGTCCTTGGAATCCTATTTGTGACACTTACTTAAGGGAAGCAGCCTTGAAAATGTCATGTCACAAATCAGGCACCATAAATAAAAAAGCTCCATACCTGAATATCAGGGAGGTGCAACTATATTAAGATAAGTAGACTGGTAATATAACCAAAATTAGAGATTTTGAATTTTTCCGCAAACTCATTCCTTTATTTTCATTTTAAATCCTGAAAAATTATGACTTTGTTTTAATAATGTGCAAAATATGAAACATTTATGTTACTGATTAGGTTCTCAACACTGGGTCATAGTTTGAAAAGTTTTCATTGTAAACGTCAGGTCTTGGGGATTTTTTTGAGCATTCTAGACAGGTTCATACCTAAACTGACCAAGAACTAAACATGCAAAAATTCATCACAAAATAAAGATTCCTGGGAAATTGCATCTTGGATCAGAAACAAAAACGCACAGCTAAATAGATAAAAGTGAAGTCTTTGTGTCCGTTAAATATTTTATTACTTATATCACATGCATGAAATTAATTGTTTAAAATTCCCAGCAAATACCACAATAATATGGAAAAATATTGATGTTTACCCATCAATGCAGTATTAACAGAAAATATCTTAAACGAATGTTCTGATGGTATGTCAATACAAAAATCCTACATTAACAAAGAGATAACTCAATGCACACATACAGATGGACGGAGAAAAAAAAGAGGATAATATATCATTACATGTCTGAAATCATGAAATTATTGAGAAATAAATGTAACAAATACTGAGACTGAATTATTTTAAAGCTTGATTATAGTCTGACCCTGACTTAGGTTTTAACTTTACTGTTCAATGTCTAGTTTAACATTCCTACACGATGGGACCAATATCATGACCAATTTATGAACATAGATGCAGGCAAAGAAACTGTCATGCCTAACACCGATTGTCCCATCAATGTCTTTCTATTTATAGTGTCCACCACCAATCCAGTGGTTTTTAGTGCCTGGCTTCCTTCTTATCATACCTATTATTAGAGTCCAGTGCTAACTAGTTTGAAAAAATAATTGACTGTCACTATTTAGCCTCTTTTCTGGTAATCTTTTATTCTCCCCTAATCAAAAAACCACCTACTGCCATTGATATTATAGCAAAGTCATTCTAATAATTAAGTTAATTATCCTATTATAATACATGTTTGAATACTGGACGAATGAATAGAAAAACAGCTGCACCAAATACATACATTCAGTGTCAGCTAGTCACTTTTATATAACTTAAAGTTAAATTAGTCGATCAAAAAATATTTTGAAACAAAAGGAAAAAGTACATTAGTCAAATAAACTATTTAAAATATTAATGGTTAAAAAACAAATTAGTATATAAAACAGACAAATATTTTGACATAATATTTAGTCCAGTGACAGGTGGTAACGTGTATTAGGTCTAATTCAGTCTATTGTGTTCACTGACAGGTGGAAACATGTACATTTTGTCTAATTCAGTCTGTAGTGTCCAGTGATATATGGTTGTTGTTGTTGTTTTAGGGTTTAACGCCATTTTTCAGCACATGAAAGGCTATACATGGCAGCCAGTATTATTGGTGGAGAAAGAACCCAGGAAAAAATATTATGTGAGAACACCTTAAAGATATGACAAAGACATCTCTGTTCTGTGATCATTATTTTTACAAAGACATCTCTGTTCTGTGATCATTATTTTTACAAAGACATCTCAGTTCTTTGATCATTATTTTTACAAAAACATCTCTGTTCTGTGATCATTATTTTTACAAAGACATCTCTGTTCTGTGATCATTTATTTTACAAAGCCATCTCTATTCTGTGATCATTATTTTTACAAAGACATCTCTGTTCTGTGATCATTATTTTTACAAAGACATCTCTGTTCTGTGATCATTATTTTTACAAAGCCATCTCTGTTCTGTGATCATTATTTTTACAAAGCCATCTCTGTTCTGTGATCATTATTTTTACAAAGCCATCTGTTCTGTGATCATTATTTTTACAAAGCCATCTCTGTTCTGTGATCATTATTTTTACAAAGTCATCTCTGTTCTGTGATCATTATGCCATCTCTGTTCTATGATCATTATTTTTACAAAGACATCTCTGTTCTGTGATCATTATTTTTCATCTCTACATTTGGGTGCTTGTCAGTCAGATGATGTCAAAATATTTTAGGATTGACACTTGGATGTTTTTTCATACATGTCCAACATTATGTCCTTGTCACAAATGGATGAGGGACTACAGAAAGTATGATTTTTTGTTCAAAGAAACATTGTGAGAAAAATAATCCATGCAAGGGTTTTTACATGGACAAGCTCACTCTTATCATTACTCATAACCTGTTTAGCAAACAAATAATGAACTCCTTCACTGGGATTTCTTTGTCTCACACACACATAGATTTGAAGTCACATTAATGTACCTGTATATCCCTGTAAATTCCACTGCCCATCAGAGATGTGGTCCTGGAGCATCTGCAAAAGAGAATTCGTTCATACAGTTTTAATAATATAGGTTCGGGGTATAATAATTTCTCTCATATGACAATCATGTCTGAAGGTATTGATAGTATGAGCAAATACAAAATACTCCTTTTGGAAAATAATAGTTTTGAATATCAATCTTATTCATTTTGTTTAATGTCAAGACTGTAATAGTTTCAATTACCTTCTCACACAAACAAAACACAATACAGCAAATTTCTGTACGACAGATGTCCACCTGCCTGCTAAAAGTATAATTACTTTAATGCCCTGACCTTTCCTCATCTAGTAATAAAGAGGATTACGGTTACAGTGCTTTGCCCATGAGATACAATATATACTGCTATGCCTGAGTGATTCAATAATTACTGCTATGCCTGAGTGATTCAATATATACTGCTATGCCTGAGTGATTCAATATATACTGCAATGCCTGAGTGCTTCAATATATACTGCTATGCCTGAGTGATTCAATATATACTGCAATGCCTGAGTGATTCATAATATACTGCAATGCCTGAGTGATTCAATATATACTGCTATACCTGAGTGATTCAATATATACTACAATGCCTGAGTGATTCAATAATTACTGCAATGCCTGAGTGATTCAATATATACTGCAATGCCTGAGTGATTCAATATATACTGCAATGCCTGAGTGATTCAATATATACTGCAATGCCTGAGTGATTCAATAATTACTGCAATGCCCGAGTTATTCAATATATACTGCAATGCCTGAGTGATTCAATATATACTGCAATGCCTGAGTGATTCAATATATACTGTTATGCCTGAGTGATTCAATATATACTGCAATGCCTGAGTGATTCAATAATTACTGCAATGTCTGAGTGATTCAATATATACTACTATACCTGAGTGATTCAATAATTACTGCAATGCCTGAGTGATTCAATAATTACTGCAATGCCTGAGTGATTCAATAATTACTGCAATGCCCGAGTTATTCAATATATACTGCTATGCCTGAGTGATTCAATATATACTGCAATGCCTGAGTGATTCAATATATACTGCTATGCCTGAGTGATTCAATAAATACTGCAATGCTGAGTTATTCAATATATACTGCAATGCCTGAGTGATTCAATATATACTGCAATGCCTGAGTGATTCAATATATACTGGTATGCCTGAGTGATTCAATATATACTGCAATGCCTGAGTGATTCAATAATTACTGCAATGTCTGAGTGATTCAATAATTACTGCAATGTCTGAGTGATTCAATATATACTGCTATGCCTGAGTGATTCAATAATTACTGCAATGCCTGAGTGATTCAATAACTACTGTAATGCCTGAGTGATTCAATAATTACTGCAATGTCTGAGTGATTCAATAATTACTGCAATGCCTGAGTGATTCAATTTATACTGCTATGCCTGAGTGATTCAATATATACTGCTATGCCTGAGTGATTCAATAACTACTGTAATGCCCGAGTGATTCAAAAACTACTGTAATGCCTGAGTGATTCAATATATACTGCAATGCCTGAGTGATTCAATATATACTGCTATGCCTGAGTGATTCAATAACTACTGTAATGCCTGAGTGATTCAATAATTACTGCAATGTCTGAGTGATTCAATAATTACTGCAATGCCTGAGTGATTCAATATATACTGCAATGCCTGAGTGATTCAATATATACTGCTATGCCTGAGTGATTCAATATATACTGCTATGCCTGAGTGATTCAATAACTACTGTAATGCCTGAGTGATTCAATAACTACTGTAATGCCTGAGTGATTCAATAATTACTGCAATGTCTGAGTGATTCAATATATACTGCAATGCCTGAGTGATTCAATATATACTGCAATGCCTGAGTGATTCAATATATACTGCTATGCCTGAGTGATTCAATATATACTGCAATGCCTGAGTGATTCAATATATACTGCTATGCCTGAGTGATTCAATATATACTGCTATGCCTGAGTGATTCAATAACTACTGTAATGCCTGAGTGATTCAATAATTACTGCAATGTCTGAGTGATTCAATAATTACTGCAATGTCTGAGTGATTCAATATATACTGCAATGCCTGAGTGATTCAATATATACTGCTATGCCTGAGTGATTCAATATATACTGCAATGCCTGAGTGATTCAATAATTACTGCAATGTCTGAGTGATTCAATAATTACTGCAATGTCTGAGTGATTCAATATATACTGCTATGCCTGAGTAATTCAATAATTACTGCAATGCCTGAGTGATTCAATAACTACTGTAATGCCTGAGTGATTCAATAATTACTGCAATGTCTGAGTGATTAAATAATTACTGCAATGCCTGAGTGATTCAATTTATACTGCTATGCCTGAGTGATTCAATATATACTGCTATGCCTGAGTGATTCAATATATACTGCTATGCCTGAGTGATTCAATATATACTGCTATGCCTGAGTGATTCAATAACTACTGTAATGCCTGAGTGATTCAATAACTACTGTAATGCCTGAGTGATTCAATATATACTGCAATGCCTGAGTGATTCAATATATACTGCTATGCCTGAGTGATTCAATATATACTGCTATGCCTGAGTGATTCAATATATACTGCAATGCCTGAGTGATTCGATATATACTGCAATGCCTGAGTGATTCAATATATACTGCTATGCCTGAGTGATTCAATATATACTGCAATGCCTGAGTGATTCAATATATACTGCAATGCCTGAGTGATTCAATATATACTGCTATGCCTGAGTGATTCAATATATACTGCTATGCCTGAGTGATTCAATATATACTGCTATGCCTGAGTGATTCAATATACACTGCAATGCCTGAGTGATTCAATATATACTGCAATGCCTGAGTGATTCAATAATTACTGCAATGTCTGAGTGATTCAATATATACTGCAATGCCTGAGTGATTCAATATATACTGCTATGCCTGAGTGATTCAATAATTACTGCAATGCTGAGTGATTCAATAATTACTGCAATGCCTGAGTGATTCAATATATACTGCTATGCCTGAGTCATTCAATATATATACTGCTATGCCTGAGTGATTCAATAACTACTGTAATGCCTGAGTGATTCAATAATTACTGCAATGTCTGAGTGATTCAATAATTACTGCAATGCCTGAGTGATTCAATATATACTGCTATGCCTGAGTGATTCAATAATTACTGCAATGCCTGAGTGATTCAATAATTACTGCTATGCCTGAGTGATTCAATATATACTGGTATGCCTGAGTGATTCAATATATACTGGTATGCCTGAGTGATTCAATATATACTGCTATGCCTGAGTGATTCAATAACTACTGTAATGCCTGAGTGATTCAATAATTACTGCAATGTCTGAGTGATTCAATATATACTGCAATGCCTGAGTGATTCAATATATACTGCTATGCCTGAGTGATTCAATATATACCAATATGCCTGAGTGATTTACTGTATACAGATATGCTCAAGTGATTCAGTGATAACTGCTATGACCAGGTGATTCAATACATAATGCTATGCCTGAGTGATTCAATATATACTACTATGCCTGAGTGATTCAATATATACTGCTAAGTCAGTGATTCAATATTCAATGCTATGCCTGAGTGATTCAAAATACACTACTATGCCAGAGTGATTCAAAATATACTACTATGTCTGAGTGATTCAAAATATCATGTGATGTCTGAGTGATTTACTGCCATGCATGAGTGATTCAATATATGCTACTATGCCTGAGTGATTCAATAATTAATGCTATGCCAGAGTGACTCAATACATATGGCCATTACTGTGTGATTCAATATATACTGCTATGTATGAGTGATTTAATATATATGGCTATGTCTGAGTGATTCAGAATAAACTGCTATGCCTGAATGATTCAATATTTATTGTTATGCCTGAGTGACTCAATACCTACAGCCATTAATGCAAAACCATAATGCTTGTATTAATTTTCACATGCCTTTGTTTATGCTTGTAGACTCAAACCTAGGACTGAAAGGAGGAAGGCAAATGTTCTGCCAATATAAAGTACAGAAGTGGCAAGTCAAGTTTCTATTAGTACACTATAGGAATAAGATCAACTGACCTTGATCATCTGGTTAGACTGTTCAAGACGCTTCCTCAGGACTTCTAGTTCTACCTCATGCCCCGATATATCCTGCAATGTTACAATAGCTTTGTCATAGTTCATATAAAAAACCTTATGAAATTAACAATCTTGAAACCTCCTAATGTCATATTTCAACCTCCTAATGTCATATTTCATATAAAAAACCTTAAGGAACGAATACGAAATTAACAATCTTGAAACCTCCTAATGTCATATTTCATATAAAAAACCTTAAGGAATGAATACGAAATTAACAATCTCGAAATCTCCTAATGTCATATTTTATCAGCTGATTTTAGTGAATTGCTAAAACTACAAACTTGAAGTTTAAAACATGATTTTGGTAATTTTCAATTATCTGTTAATTAAAAATAGGGATGACAATGTACCCTTATTTTACCTTCTATGGTAGATAAAGAAATACACTTGTGCCATGTTTTCAAACATAAAACTCCTTTATAATTTCAAGTGCAAAATTTATTCATAAGAATATTTATTTACGAGGATTTCCTAAAACAAAATGGACTTACTTTTCCCTCTCTAAGCTGCTGCACTATCTGCTGCAGGTGTGTATTTAGCTGCTCAGTCTCATCCACATGCAATTCTGTCTGCTCCAGCAAACTTGCTTTTGCCTGCAGCAGCCTGTATTCCTTTGCAGGAATTTGCACCAAGGCTCTGTTTACCGAAACACTCTGGTATTGTTGTAGCCGTGACTGCAGCTCATTCTTTTGAACTTGCAGTGCAATGATCCGTCGCTGACAGTCCTCCAACTTCCGTGGCAGCTTTTCCTTCTGGGCAGCTGTCAGCTCCACAGGTCCCTGGAAAATGAAATAAATACTTTACTATGTGGAAAAACCTTCTTTAAAGAACTATATGGTTGTACCTGCCTTTAATTGTACTTCTATTGACTACATGTATATGGTCAAACATGCCTTAAAAGGGCACTTCTATCGACTATATGATAAAATCTGCCTTGAAGGACACTTCTATAGACTATATGATCAAACCTGCCTTAATGGGCACTTCTATTGAATATATGGTCAAAAATGTCTTAAAGGGTACTTCTATCAACTACATGTATATGGTTATATCTGTCTTAAATAGCTTTTCAATTTGACCATTTTCTCAAACCTGCCTTAATGGGCATTTTTATTGACTATGCGATCAAACATGCCTTAAAGGGCATTTCTATTGACTCTATGATCAAACCTGCCTTAATGGGCATTTTTATTGACTATGTGATCAAACATGCCTTAAAGAGCATTTCTATTGACTCTATGATCAAACCTGCCTTAATGGGCATTTTTATTGACTATGTGATCAAACATGCCTTAAAGAGCATTTCTATTGACTCTATGATCAAACCTGCCTTAATGGGCATTTTTATTGACTATGTGATCAAAAATGCCTTAAAGTGCATTTCTATTGACTCTATGATCAAACCTGCCTTAATGGGCATTTTTATTGACTATGTGATCAAACATGCCTTAAAGTGCATTTCTATTGACTCTATGATCAAACCTGCCTTAATGGGCATTTTTATTGACTATGTGATCAAACATGCTTTAAAGGGCATTGCTATTGACTCTATGATCAAACATGTTTTAAAGGGCACAATTGACTATATGGTCATACCTGCCTTAAAGGACACTTTATTATGCTACCACCCATCTTACCAAGCTACTTGCAGATATGAAACTCTATTTAAAATGCTGCACACAGCATAGTTTAGTTTACTGTCTGTAAACATTTACAAAAGTCATTAACTGTATAATTGGACATGTACATTGTACATTTGATGTTATCCATGACACATGTCCATTCAGTATGTCCATTTGCATCATCTATGAGGTTGTTTTTTTGTTGTTCTTTACATGTAACTGAACAAAAGAACGCAATATCATAACAATCCCAAGGATGTTAGACTTTAGACGTTAGATTAGTTCCACACAGACATGTCTTGCAAACTGAATCCTGTCACAAACATCATAAAAAATGTACATCAAAGAAACCATTACAAGTTAAAGAAGATTAGGCATTTACTGATTAGCATAATTAGTTGCCAGGCTGACCGAGAAAACTTTTAGCTTTATTCAGTTAAATTTTAATAAAATTTAGTAACCATTGGAGAGGTATCAATAAGCAATTATCTGGGCTTTGGGGTGGGGGGTCAGTATGATCGCTTTTGATAATTAACTAGGATGATATTTTTAAATGCCTTTATTTATACTAACGATCAGTCGCTCCACACCATCAAAAAAGATTTAGACACTGGAGTACAAAGCCCAATATGTTTGAATAATATGGTCCTAAACCATGTGCATTCAAATTTTTTTATCATCTCAATTTTACTAATTGAGATCAATTTCTCAAACAATGTGAGATTTGTTATACTAATACTTTTTCTGTATAAATGTGTGTTTTCTTAAACTAGTGCACGCTTGAGTAAACCTGTTGATATAATATGTTAAACATCAATTTAGTCATGGTCTTTGTATATTCCAGAAAATCTGATATGTTCTTCACATTCCACACAACCTGATTTGTTCTTCACATTCACCACAACCCAATTAGTTCTTCATATTCCACACAACCTGATTTATTCTTCACATTCCACACAATCTGATTTGTTCTTCACATTCCACACAACCTGATTTGTTCTTCACATTCCACACAACCCGATTTGTTCTTCACATTCCCCACAACCTGATTTGTTCTTCACATTCCCCACAACCTGATTTGTTCTTCACATTCCACACAATCTGATTTGTTCTTCACATTGCACACAACCTGGTTTGTTCTTCACATTCCACACAACTTGATTTGATCTTCCCATTCCACACAACCAGATTTGTTCTTCCCATTCCCCACAACCTGATTTGTTCTTCACATTCCACACAATCCGATTTGTTCTTCACATTCCACACAACCTGATTTGTTCTTCACATTCCACACAACCTAATTCGTTCTTCACATTCCACACAATCTAATTTTCTCATACAGCTGCAGGTGAATACAAGTGAATGCAGTACATACATGTAACCTTAACAGAAATAATATAAAATAAAAGTGAACAGTGTAGAACAATTGTCTGCTAAGAAATACTGAGTGTTGCACAACAGATATATGTAGTACAAACCTATCTTGACAACTACTGCTATTTGAGACAACCTGTCTTGAGCAACCACATTCTCAATGCACAAATTTATTCATTATATATCATTATGACCTGTTATAAGAGACCACCTGTCTTGAGAGACCATACTTTTCTGTCAAAAGAGGTGGTTATTCAAGACAGGTTCTACTATACAGCCATATCATTTTATGGTCAAGCCAGTGTACTAAAACATCTGCAGGCATTGTTTTTTTTTTATTGCATGCATAGTGATTGAAGTATAAAGATTATTATAAAAATGTGTAATTATTTATGCATGCTAAAAAACATCTATGTTTAATAAAATCACAAATATCAGCAAATAGTCCATTGTTGTTTATTAATTATCCACCCTGTGTGATAAGAAGCAGTTTAATCAATGGCTTAATTAACCATACCTATGATCAAACATCCTGTGTTCAAACATCCCATGTTCAAATATCCTATGATCAAACATTCTATGTTCAAACATCCTATGATCAAACATTCTATGATCAAACATCCTATGTTCAAAACATTCTATGTTCAAAGATCTGAATATCAAACATTCTATGATCAAACATTCTATGTTCGAATATCCTATGATCAAATATCCTATGATCAAACATTCTATGATCAAACATTCTATGATCAAACATTCTATGATCAAACATCCTATGATCAAACATTCTATGATCAAACATCCTATGTTCAAAACATTCTATGTTCAAAGATCTGAACATCAAACATTCTATGATCAAACATTCTATGATCAAACATTCTATGATCAAACATCCTATGATCAAACATTCTATGATCAAACATCCTATGTTCAAAACATTCTATGTTCAAAGATCTGAATATCAAACATCCTATGATCAAACATTCTATGTTCGAATATCCTATGATCAAACATTCTATGATCAAACATCCTATGATCAAACATTCTATGATCAAACATTCTATGATCAAACATCCTATGATCAAACATCCTATGTTCAAACATTCTATGATCAAATATCCTATGATCAAACATCCTATGATCAAACATCCTATGTTCAAACATCTTATGATCAAATGCTATATAATGAATAATCCTTGTCTTCATTTTCCTTGTTATCAGCAAGTTGTGACCAATCATCGAATGAAAAACAATCCTATAATTACTCAAATATCTCAGAATATTTTGTCAAATTCCCGAGTTTGGTGTTCTAATATAATAATCATGCTTGTTAGCCTTAAGGATTGACCACTGAAACATTTTTAATGGATTCTTCTCGATGAACAAAAATCTAAATTTAAAACTTGATGATAATAAGTTTATATATTCAGAAAATACAGACAGCCATTTTAGACAGTATGACCCATGCATCAATATCACAGGAACTTTTAATTGCAATTATATGAATTTTTAATTAAAAAATCTACTAACCTGTCCAGAATTATACTCCAGTTCCTGAATCCTGTACTTGAGTGTGTTTTCATTTCTCTGTAATTTACCTAATCTCTCCTTTAAAAGTACATCCCTTTTCTCTAATTCCTCAATCTTTCCTGCTGATTCTATTGCTTTTATTTGGAACTCGTGTAAAGAACGTTGCAAGTTTTGTTCATGTTTTGTTAACTTTTCCAATTCTTCCTTAAGTCTTTTTTCTGACTCTCTTAAAATTAGCACTTCTCTCTCTAAATCATTAGCCGTGTATTGCAACTGTGCTATATGATGCATGAAAGAAGAGTTATCTTCCATGGTTTGATGAAGTTGCTGAGTCAATTTGTTATTATAAGTTTCAAGTTCCATAACTCTAGCTTGTGCATTTGCTGCAAACATCTCCAACTCAGAGATCCTAGTTTGTAAACTAAGTTCCATATTTTCATGACTTTTCAATTTCTGCACCAAATCTGACTCTGCATTTTCCATTTCTTTCACTCTCATATGCAAATATTCTGACCTCTCTGAAAATGCTGACTTTTCGGTTTCCAAATTTTGAACTTTCTGTACAATTGTCTCTGTTTTAACATTCATCTCTTGAACGGAAGACTCTAACTTGGAAGACTTTGCAACAAGAATCTTTTCATCGAGTCGATATTTTTTCACCAACTCTTTTAATCGACTCTCCAGAATTTCCAATTCTTTAATCCTGTCCTGTAGCTTCATGACTTCATTCTCAAGCTCATCAATTTTACAATATAAGGCATTTTCATTCTGCTCAAACCTGTTGATCTGCTCTTTCATATTTTTTTCCGACAGCTGCAGTTCTCGAATCTTAACCTTCTGATCATGGATAATGCTTTTGTCTTTCCGGGCAATATTATGAAGTTCCTCTCGGTCATTCTCCAAGTCAAGAACCTATTGAGAAAATGGTATAACTGTCAGGTGGAGTACAATCATTTAAGTTACCTAACATACAGTATTTGTGTACATGTGTGTGTGTTATTTGGACTTTTAACGTAGCTTTAACAATTTTTTTAGTCATATCACTATGATGTCTGCAGTGTGGCAGTTTAGTGATGTAGCATTTGGTAATCATGCCGCAGACATGTAGCGTGATGTCCCACCCAGTCACATTATCAGGACACCAGGCAGACCTGACTTAATACTAACCTCTTAATGCTGAGCACCTAGCGAGGTGGCTGTTAGTACCATTTTTATAAGTCTTTGGTATGACATGGTAAGGGTTCAAACCCATGAACATCCCCACATCCTCTTACTACTAGGCCACCAGTGAAATTGCTTTAACATACAACAAAATTATATGAAATAAATTAATAGTCTTTTGCTTTCTGTATCCAAATCATTTGAAAACAATAAGGGTTCTCGTCATTCTGACAACTAATCCAGGCATCAAATACATACAGCAACAAACATGTCAAAATTGTATAATTAATGGGATTAAATATTTCAAGTACAGTCGACTCCACATAACTGCACATTGGTTAACTGCACACTCCAAATAACTGCACTTAGTCACATCGGTTCTGTTTTTTCCCAATGCTTTTCAATGGGAACAAACTTTAGATAACTGCACTTCGCTTAAATGCACACTCCGGATAACAGCATGATAATTTTATGCCCATGGCACATGATTCAATACATTTTTACTCCGGTTAACTGCACAATGTATAGTCATGATCAGTTATTGCCAATCCATTGATGTAGTGCTTCAAATAAGCTGACAATTAAGCCAGTAAATGCGACTTTGTAAATGATTGACATGTAAAGGACGCCCTAGGTGCTATATACATGTATATCCGCGCCCAATAGGGAGTAATAACATGGGAAAAATCATAGTTCAGCATGGGAAACTTTGCTCTAAACCATTCGGGTTTGAATGATTTCAAACCAACAAATGGATGGTTGGAAAGATGGAAAATTCGCAACAGAATTCAATTTAAACGACAATATGGTGAAAAACAGGATGCAGACGACTTTGGAGCTGAAAGTTTTTCTGTGGGAGTAGACCCAACAATGTCTGACAGCAGTTTTCATATAACAAGCGATCTATAGAATTTCTTGAAATTCGCTATAATTCTTTGATCCATTGGTTGAATCAGTGAAGTTGTGTTCAGTGGAAGGAAAACAAGCTTAACATTCAAGTAAAAGTTGAAAGAGTGGATTCTAATCATTATTTAAATTTATTTTTCACATATATTCATGCCGTGCTGATTTAAAGCTGCACTGTACTATATATACATCGGTTAACTGCACACTCCGGTTAACTGCACAGTCTTGTGGTGGGCCCGAGGGTGTACAGTTAACCGGAGTCGACTGTATATTAAACATATAACTTCAGACAATAAAATTTTCAAAACTGGCTGATCAACGTATGTTTAAATAAATATAAAAAGGGATAACATTTTTGTATATAAATATGTTTTAACTAAATTTAAATATTTTATATACTCATGATTATTTTTTACTTTAAATTTTTTGCATATTGTAGTGTCCCATATTCCCATGCATATTATTATCCAAGATCCAGAATAAAAACTTAAGGCTTCAATAGGATTGTATACCCAAAGCGAAATGTTGGCCATACAAAATGGTTAAGAATCTGCATCCACCTCAAGGGACATAACATCTCACTAAAGTGGTTTTCTCTGTACTTTGGATATACATCATGATGTTCAACTAACCTGCTGTTTCAGATGCTTCTCTAATTTCTCCAACTCCCGAATCCTCTGTTTCAGTACATCTTCTGGTTCCTCCATCATGGCAGCTTCCTGGTTCCTCTCACTTTCCAAAAGGTTCACTTTCTCCCTTAAGGTCCTCACAGAAGTCGGCAGAGAATCTATTGTCCCCAGCGAGGTCTCTGTGTCATACTTTTCCGGAATAATTGAGGACCCTATCTCCAAATTAAGATCTCCATCCTTCAATGGGTATCTGTCAGGGTAAATAAATTCACTCCCACTATCGCTCTCTATTGCTGGGGATCTAACTGTTGGGGAGGAGAGGGAACTGATGTCTGCTAAGTAAAGCGGTGTTATAGGAGACTCTAGTTTCCGCCAAAGAATGGCTTCATTACTTCTCTGGACCTTTGATCCACTGTTCGATGCAACATTTTCTCCATATGCTGCTGTGTCTGTTATATCAATGCTCTCGTTGCTGTTTCTTGACGATGTCCTGTAATTCAAATCAAAATGACACTTTTAAATTTACATGTATTTCATCACATAATCTGAACCATACTTTTGACTGATTATTAGTAATCTATTAAAAACATTGGACACCTGTTGTCACAGCCCTAGAAGAAATAAAAAATATTTCTTAAAACAATGTGGATTAATACATTTACATGTACCTTGATTACTGACGATAATTGTTGTTCCGATTAAATAATGGATATATTATCACGTGTTTGAAGAAGAAAAAAATTATATTTTCATGAGTGGCAGAGAGATATAAGAAAATACTAGTTTTCAAACATTCAATGAAATACAAGTTATTCAATAGGAAGATGAAAATTTTCTTTTAAAAATTATTATGTAATCTGTCAATTATTTAAAGTAATGATTTTTTTTAAAAGATGTATATATATATATATATATATACTTACACACTACATGAAATTAAATTCAATAATATAGAATGAGACCCTGTTTGTGAAAACTTACAACAGATGAATGATGTTTCAAATGAACTACATTGAATGTATTAACTGAATCGTTGAGATAACTATGATCTTTATCACTGATATCAGTGTCACCTTACATATTTTTTTGGGAATAAATTTAATATAATTCCTAACAAACATTAAACTTAAATATTTGGAGACTACCATAAGGGACAGCTCACTTCCAAGATGTCATCAGCTGTCTGTTTTGATTCATTTATCTAATGCAACGTGCATTCAGTAATATGCATCATTAAGAATGATATATGAAAACTGGATCAGCCTTCATATAAAAGAAACAGATTATATTTCTTCAAATTAATCACACCTTTTTCTAAAACACCAATTTAAACTTTTCCATAATGTTTTTGAAAAGTGCTTGGTGGTCTGTTTCCTACCAATCCTTCAAATGCTGAGTTATTGACAATGCCTTAACACTGAGTTATTGACAATGCCTTAACACTGAGATATAGACAATGCCTTAACACTGAGTTATTGACAAAGCATTAACACTGAGATATAGACAATGCCTTAACACTGAGATATAGACAATGCCTTAACACTGAGATAAAGACAATGCCTTAACACTGAGTTATTGACAATGCCTTATCACTGAGATATAGACAATGCCTTAACACTGTGTTATTGACAATGCCTTAACACTGAGTTATTGACAATGCCTTAACACTGTGTTATTGACATTGCCTTAACACTGTGTTATTGACAATGCCTTAACACTGAGTTACTGACAATGCCTTAACACTGTGTTATTGACAATGCCTTAACACTGAGTTATTGACAATGCCTTAACACTGTGTTATTGACAATGCCTTAACACTGTGTTATTGAATATGCCTTAACACTGAGATATAGACAATGTCTTAACACTGAGATATAGACAATGCCTTAACACTGAGATATAGACAATGCCTTAACACTGAGATATAGGCAATGCCTTAACACTGAGTTATTGACAATGCCTTAACACTGAGATAAAGTGTTTGGTGGTCTGTTTCATACCAATCCTTCAAATGCTGAGTTATTGACAATGCCTTAACACTGAGATATAGACAATGCCTTAACACTGAGATATAGACAATGCCTTAACACTGAGATATAGACAATGCCTTAACACTGAGATATAATTGTTTTTTTTATAGTTTAATGCCATTTTTCTGCACATGATAGGCTATAATGGTGGAGAAACAACCTATTTGACATCACTAATAATTGTAAGACAACTGAACTCGGTTGTTACTCTATAAAAAAATGTATATCGGTTTTTTTTCTTTGCAAAATGCAAACACTTTTTATATAATTTAATCACTTATTTAATGTATTTTTGTGGTTGTTATGTATTTTTTCAATGTCTGTGATATCTGATCTCATGGTCTGAGCTCACTGTAAGATGTTTAGGAGTTAAGATCTCATAGTGAGATGCCTATAATTTTATATCTCTTATTAAGATGCCTATGATTTAGGATATCTGAGTAAAATGTTTATGACTTATGATCTCATATTAAGAAGCCTATTTTTTTTGTTCTCATTAAGATGCCTATTGATTTTACATCCAATATTAAGATACCTATGAATTTATATCCCATATTAAGATACCTATGAATTTATATCCCATATTAAGATACCTATGAATTTATATCCCATATTAAGATACCTATGATTTTATATCCAATATTAAGATATCTATGATTTAGGATATCTGAGTAAAATGTTTATGATTTATGATCTCATATTAATATACCTATGATTTTATATTTCAAATTAAGATAACTATGATTTTATATCTCGTATAAAGATAACTGTTAGTTTAGTTCTCATATTAAGATGCCTATTATTTAGACTCACAATAAGATGTCTATGACCTTTGATCTCACCGAAGATGTCAGTGATTTTAGTTCTCACAGTAAGATGATGGAGTTTATGAACCGCAAGCTTTTGTATCTCACTTTCTGTCTGATATTATACATGGAGGACTTATCTATCACTCCACCTGATAATATGTATTGGTGACATCTCCTTATCTATGCCTGATATTCTACATTGGGGACTTTTCCATCTGTCTGCTGATATTATGTACTGGGGACTTGTCTATCACTCTGCCTGATAGTGTGTATTGGGGATCCATCACTGATATTGAGAGAAACTGGTCCATATTTTCTTCCTGAAATGCATGTATTGGGGACTTGGCAATCTCTCTCTTCCTGATATTACGTATTCATGACTTGTCCATTACTCTGCCTGATATTGTGTATTGAAGATTTGTCCATCACTGCCAAATATTGTTTATTGGGGACTTGTCCATCACTCTGCCAAATACTGCATATTGGCAACTTGTACATCACTCTGTCAGATATTATGTATTAGGGACTTGTGCATGTTTAAGTTGATGATGGAAATGGTCTGCTGTTTAAAAAATTAACAAAATTTAAACACTATCCAATGCTAAACTTTTCTGAAACACTGGTTATTAGAGTGATTGGAATAAACCTCAGAAAATTAAAGTTTTAGTTAATACAACTATTACTCTTCACAGCCATATCACATCAAGAGTGGAAGGTATACACCACTACTGCTGTTACATTTCCACCTACAGCATGCAGGAAGTCAGAAATTAACATGAGGAATGGAATCATGCACTTCTAATAACAAATCAATATACATCTTAGCTAATTCCCTAATCGGTCTCATAAGAAATAATAACAATGATTTCATGCAATGTTCTTAGCTTCCTGATTAATTATTATTGATCCAGCAAAGGACACAGGGAATTTGCCACCACTTGGTCCCCTGAATGCTGAATAATGCAATGAATTGCTTGAGACGGACTTAAAGCATATAGTGTATACAGGCTTATGACTCAAAGATTTTTGTTCAAATTTTCCCAATCTAGTTATTTTATGCACTGTTGCTACTATAGATTATTAATTAACTAATTAATTAATTAGCTGGAAATATAGACAAAACTGACTGCTGTACAATCTAACACTGAATTATTGCATGATAGATACAGTCGACTCCGGTTAACTGCACACCCTTGGGCCCGACACGAGACCATGCAGTTAAATGGAGTGTGCAGTTAACCGGAGTATGGTACAGTACATTTTTAAGCATTGGGAAAAATCGGAACCGGCGTGATTATGTGCAGTTATCCAGAGTGTGCAGTTAACCTATGTGTAGTTAAGTGGAGTTGACTGTATTACCAAATAATCACTTTTTCATTTATCTTTGCGGAAGCAGTTATAATTCAAGACAAATGTGCTAGATATAAATGAGACCTATTTAAGGAAAAGTTCAAGAAATATATAAATATTACACATACATCCCCTGCTAATATATGGCAATTTAAATAATAAACAAAGACCTTAACTCTGTCAGAACATTGTGACTATCAAACATTATCCAGGACTCCGCAAATCTGGTTTCAGTGCAGAAGTACTTGAATATGCAGAAATAATATTGATATACAACAAAAGGGCAGTGTTCTACAAGTTACTGAGCAGATTAAAAAAATTCATGATACAAATGAAGGATTCTGTGTAAAACAGGCCATAACTTCATGAAATTGTATTGAAAAACATATAATTTTACATTTGATGTACACATATGTTTCAGTTGAAAACCAAAACTGTCAATGAAACATGCAGTATGTTAGACTCATTCAACCAAATCTGTTGAAAATAAATATAACTCCATGAAATCTCTGCCAACCTCTTGCAAAAAAATATTGCTTAAAGAAATCTCTGCCAACCTCTTGAAAATAAATATAACTCCATGAAATCTCTGCCAACCTCTTGAAAACAAATATAGCTTAATGATACCTCTGCCAACCTCTTGAAAATAAATATAGCTTAATGAAATCTCTGCCAACATCTTGAAAATAAATATAACTCCATGAAATCTCTGCCAATCTCTTGCAAATAAATAGAGCTCCATGAAACCTCTGTGAATCTCTTGCAGATAAATATTGCTCTATGAAACCTCTGCCAATCTCTTACAACTAGATATTATTATATGAAATCTCTGCAACCTCATTCAAATAAATATTAGTCCATGAAATCTGTGCCAACATCATCCAATAAGGAGTGATTCAAATAGCCCAGATGCATCAAGGGCATTAACTTCAAGGGCCTTAACTCTCATCAAAAGAATGTGTCCTCTCTGTGAGGGATTGATAAGCTCCCTTCATAATGATACTGAAACCAAAGGATTGTCAAAAAAAATAATTATAGATGACTGCTCCAGTATATGTAACAACATTCCTAGATATACCTTTAATAGCTGACAAGTTCGGCTTGATAACATGATTGAGTGTAATGTATTGATGGACAGAAGAATGAATAAAACCATTAAATAATGGAAATGAAGAATTCTGAATAACAATAGATGCTTTCTGATAAGGTCACTAGCAGATGATATTCTGCATATTATACCTGGACGATGGGCAATCTGGACGATGGGCAATCTGGCAGTTTCTCCTGCGATCACCAAAATTTACATATTTAACAAGGCACATTGAAGTAAAGTCAACTTATAAATCACAATATAGATACTAAAAGAAAGCTTGATCTGCGTTCTGTTTATATATGTAATATTTGTAAAAGTATTTTGAGATTCAATTAATTTATTTCAGCTTACAAATACCATATAAAATCCATGGTAAATCTTCCCACTGACCACAAATATGGTGGCAGATGACGTCATTCGGGAACTATCTATATACATATTTTGACCACTGGTCCAAAATTATACATGTACCAATCTGGTCCACTAGTCCAATATATGTACCAGTCTTGACCAGTAATCAAATATGCATACCAATCTGAACCACTAGTCCAATATGTGTACCAATGTGAACCACTAGTCCAAAATGTTTCTCAATCTTGACCACTTGTCCAATATATTTAACAACCTGGACCTGGTCCACTAGTACAACACGTAAGGTTGACTTTCCAAGCTTATGACATTTGGAAAACAAAGGATGCCTTTTAATGCCATTTGATGCGACAATTTATGTACAATAAAAGGTTTAAAACATGGACAGATAGAGAGTTACCAAGCACTTTTGGTCGCATTACATGTACATACATTTGGATAAGGTGCTTCCTAAAGTTTGCAAATTTCAAATACAACTTGAATCCTTGAAAAGCATAAATCTTGAGATGGTCAATACAATCTAGAGATAGCTAGTACAATCAAATTCAAACTTACACTTGATTTAGTTGCATTATTTTTAAAATGTAGCTTTAAAAAAAATTCTGTCATATCGCTACAATGTCTACAGTGTGGCAGTTTATAGTGATGTCTAGCACTGCGGAATCATGACGTGGACATGTAGCATGATGTCCCACCAACTTACATTATCCTGACATCAAGCCGACCAGTCCTAATACTAACCTCTTAATGCTGAGTGCCAAGCTGTTAGTACCATTTTTGTAATTATGATTTTGTATGACTCAGCTGGAGATCAAACCCACAAACTCCTGCATTCAAGGCAGATGCTCTAACCACTAGGCCACCGGAGCGGTCAACTTACATTCGAAAGGAATGATCAAACTGAACAAGTGTCAAGAAAGGAGAGTCATGTTAACAAAACTATCATAAAACAATGTTTGTCTAAGTCCTTCACTCTTTATCCTGAATCATAAAATGCCGATATAATTGTTGTCCTGCTCATAATTGTGACAGAAGAGAAGTCAGCCAAGCATAAATCAGAAATCTGAAATATTTTATCAGGAGTTTTGACTTCAAAAGAGAGAGGAATTATAATCAGAATGGTGAATTTTTTCATTGTGGAACAGGTTTTCAGCTTCATTATACTAATGAAGACCCAAAGCATTGTAACATTGAGTAGTTTTTGTTCATCTGTTTCAAAATTTTTATATGGTTTCTGTATGGTTTCTGTATCATGAAACATTTTGACTAAAAAAATGATCGAACTCATTGTATGCTAAAATTGGTGAAATTGTCTTTCAAATATTTCACTAAATTAAAATTAAATTTATAAGTTTTATGATTATGGTATGAAATGACTTGTGGCTGACACAAACATAATTGTGGGCAAAAGTATAGTACTCAAATGAATGGAGGTGCACCAGAGAAGTCAATAGGCCTACTTGTTCATCTACCCTAGTATGATTGTGTGATTTAGATCTTTAATATAAATGGAACAATTTTTCAGTCATCTAATTTTTTTGTCTGCAATGTGGCAGGTAATAGTGATGTCTAGCAGAATCATGGAATCATGGAATCATGCAGCATTATGTCCCACTCATTACATTATCCTGACATCAGGCCAACCAGTCCTAACACTAACCTCTTCTGAGTGCTTAGTGAAGCAGCTGTTAGTAACATTTTCATATGTCTTTGGTATGACTTAGACAGGGTTTGAACCCTCAACCATCCATATCTGAGGCAGACAATCTAACCACTTAGGTTATTCCTGGTGTGGGAAAAGTTCTCTAGAATTTTTACATACATAGATGCCATATGGACAAATATAATTGTTTTAATACCACCCCTCCCCCCTCCACCTATTTGTATGGTAAGCATGAGCACTAGTAATACAGAAGGCTGCAAGTGTTGTGCAGCATTGATATATTATCAAATATGTGTGGAATACACCTGTTTAATACATTACCTGTCTTGGACAAATCACCTAATAACCAACACTTCACATTACTCACCTGCCTTTTCGGAAGAAGTCCTAAGAATCTCTGACCACTGGTAATTCCAACAAGAAATAAAATCCAATTGGATTCATATCAATCCCTGACCTAGATGGAAGTGGCACAACCATATAATGGAAAAAAGGAAGACTCCACTGGTAAATCGATCTCCTGAATTATTAATATCCTAGGTATGTTATCTCTACCAAGCAAGAGAGCCTACTAACAGGTAAACCAGCCTGCACACACCTGACTTAGGTATAGGTGATTAGCTGTCCGTTATGTGGCAGTTATTAGCCACAGTGTCAGTCTTATGAGAAAAATGTTCCAGTTGAAAGTGTGTGCCTGTGTGTGAGTGTATATATTTATATATATAGATATATATATATATATATATATATATATATATATATATATATATATATATATATATATATATATATATATATATATATATATATATATATGCAAGATCTGACATGTTGGTTGTCACTCAACTATGCCTTATATGCCCTAATTAAAATAACATTGTAAATTTATAAATAAACATAATATACAACTTTGTTATACCACATGGGGGGAGCCATATCTCAATTATACAATTATGTGGCAGCCAAGGACTTAATGGTCCAATTACCACATGAGCTGTTAATCAAAATCCTGGAGGGATTTAGTAGCACAATGAAATATAACAAAAGAAATGTTTATTCCCTTAAATAATTTATTCTGACCCATTCAATTAGTGTCATTGATTAAATTTAATTGGTATAAATTTTAAATTTAATTTACATAAATGAAATATGCATGTGCGCAGTTACATACAAATTATATCTTGTAAATTTAATTAGTAACCTAGCTCTAACTTCAGTTTGAGTAATTAGTCACTTCATTTGATAAGTGAAGCAATAAATTACACACTGGAAACATTTTAGCTGCAAAATTATACAAAGGTATGTTAAGATATTAATTTTGAAACAGACAAAACTTTTGTTATGGTTAGCATTAAGAAAAATGTCAAAAATTGTTACAAAAATCCTTAACTTACTGTTTGATAAATAATTAAATTCCATGTCAGTAAGAAACAGGAAATATTTTCTACACCTTGTGCCTGGAGATTTCGACAATGGGTAGTGAGGGTCGACATTCAGTTCAGGCAGGCATTTAATAGTACCACTGATATACAATATAAAACTCATGTCATATTTCAAACTTTACAAAGACTCACCTATTAGATTATTATTTTCTACAATTAAAGTGAGAAAAAAATACAAATAGGAGACCACTTTGTTCTCATTGGGGTAAACAGACAATGGTTTGTTTTCTTTTTAAATGGTACTTTCATCACTTGGATATTTCTCTGCGTATTCCCCAGGGACTCACCAGGCAGTCAATTTGGGCTGGCTTTTGTGGGTATCAAGCCTGTTACCCATTTATTATTAGTCAAATCTTCTACCAAATGAGCAAGCTAGAAAAAGGACTGGATTTCTATTTAAACCTTCCTTTCTGTTTATTAACAGATAAAAACATGGTTCCCATGCTTTTCTAAATATAAATTTCCAAGTCTTTTCCAGGTCTTTCCAGGATGAAATTAATTGTTTCAGGATTAACATATGACTGTTACTGAATGGAATTAAAGAACATTTTGGATTATTAAATATGCATTTTCCAAATCTGAAGATGTTTCTCTTTCAAGACTCTCCAAAATGTTTGTCAGAAAAGTGATCTTGATCAAAACCACAAAAAGAGTCACACAAAACAAATCTGACTGTATTCCTATAAATTGGCATTTTAAGTCAATTAAATATACAGAATACAAATTGTAACTTTACTTTGCTGACCTGCAATATGTTGCTACATGGAAACGACATAATGAACATAATTTATTTTGTTTCCTTTCAAACCTTTAGAGCAATATACACTGTACATGCATATTAAAAATGCATTTTCCAAATCTGAAGATGTTTCTCTTTCAAGACTCTCCAAAACATTTTCTATCACAGTATGAAAAAAAAAAACAATAAATGCAAAGTATCAGAATATTATTTTGTAATGAGTAATGTTTAACACTAAATTTATGTGCCAATAAAATCTCAAACAATATTTTTCAACCAACCTAAACTCCTTAACATGATCTGATTAAAAATTTAATCATTTAAAGACATTTACAAAAGGGTTGATTTAAATTTTGACAAAAGGTCTTCAAAATTGTATACTTTTGTATAAACAAGGTCTGTAGTTTCTGTAATATGGTTTTCTTGTAGTTCAATAAACATTTCCCCAAACTTGTACTGATACATGGGCTCTTATCATTTCTTAATATATAATAAAATTAAAATATAATAAAAGGGACGACAATTTCCCATTTCTCCTGTGTTCATTTTAAAATCTGAAACAAATGCTTCAAGCATTAATAGTCACATGACTTCACAAATCTCAAATAACGACATCGAAAGTCCAGTAGTCATGTGATATTAACAACAAACTTCTTTTTAATGTTGTTGTACAGAATTTCAATTATATTAAATGAAAGTCTGATACATTTTGTAAAAAAGCAGAAAGAACGTATAATTTTCAACATATTTCTAGAAAAACTACAAGAAACTTAGCCAGTCTGATTTATCAAGCAGAGTAGTCTGGTTCCTGCCTCATATGCTCCCTGAGTGAGAGAGTATATGTCAACGTGGTAGTCATGTGATACAACAAAACTCTGGAAATTGGGTTTGGAATAAATTTAGAGAATTTAATGCTCTTTTGTTTTTGTATTTTTATTACAACCAGTATATGGCTTTCATTTAATATTTTTTTCAAACATATTTGAAAATGATGGCTGTGAGATTCTGTGTGCCTGTGCAACTAGCAATCAAAATCACTAGTACCAGCTCAAAATTTCATCAACACATTAGTTTTATCATCTTTCAGCAGATTAGAGACATAACGATTTTAATACTCGCAATTTCTGAGAAAATAAATAATTTTTAGATTGATTTCATGCAGGTATAACTCTATTTAACAACGTTTAAGTCTGCTAGCCCAACAGCAAAAAGGTTATGCTTTATCGCCACCATGTTGGCCTCTTGGGATGCTAGACTGGTTTTCATACCTAAAATATAATTTTTTTATGGATATTGAATTGTCTGTAAAAAAAAATTGTCTACTAATACAATGAGCATTTGGACTGTCTCAACAAATACATTTATGGCAAGTACCCAATGATCCATACTGCAACCTCCTAAGAGCTGGTTAGAACTCAATGAAAATTCCCGGGGGGTTATCTGACTTTTGTCAATATTTGCAAAATTTAAGGACTTTTCATGGCTGGGGGAAAACAAATTCTGCTGACATTTTCTTGATTTCCCTGTAGCGTGGGAACCCTGTAAGAACATACATAAAAAAATGCATCCAAAGAGACTATTTTTTTTATATAAACTGGACAAAAACCTATATTGTTATGTATAGAGTATGTAAAGAAAAATGACTAATGAAAATAGTAAGAAATAAATAACATTAGTTTTCAGTGATGCCAATTAAGATTGTGCCTTATTAAGTCATTTAAGAACAAAATATTACACAATGCAGGACAGTGCTCAGGTCAGAAGAAAAAAAAAAAAACAATTTCCTGAAGTGAAGTAGTTTTGATTAACAAATTATGCCCTGGAGGGTTTTGCTGTTTATGCATGAAATGCAAGTAGGAAACACATTTTGGGGGCTACTGGTATTTCTGAATACATCCTAATACATATTTTGCTTGTGCATTGCATGAGCAGAAGGGGAAAAGTTAGAGTTCTTTTTTTTCTTTCTTTTCTGCATCATTTTTGTAAGGAGACTACTCTATATTCCAAATGACCCTCTTATCCGACTTTTTGCACATGTTCACCTGTGTGTGTGGAGTTTAGACCAGTCTGCTTTAGAATTGAGGCTGAAAAGTCTCAAATCTGGACAAGAAATCAGATTCCGACCACGGGCGAATTTTGGGTGAAAGAAAAACAGGTAAACAAAATGAGATATTTCCCTCTGTATTTTGTAGTGCAACTAAAATGTCCTGATTATTTGGTATCATTGTAGAGCTAAATCTGTCTACCTTTCAATAATACCACCCACTTTAGTGTATCATACATGACCATGATGTTAAAGAGCTTGGCAGTTGGCTACTACCTCCTGACCCATAAACACAGCACCAGGGGTTAATATGTTAAAAGCAGACAGCAGTAATGAAAGGGTAAATGCATTTTACAGTTTCGAGTTTGGTGAGGTAAATATAAATAATACAATTAAAGTGTTTGATGTTATATCATTAAAACCTTAATTTTAAATCATACCATGCATCAATTAATGCTTGTGATATGTAGATATATAAATAATATAAAAACCAATATCTGGGGGTAATGAGTTTGTGATATGTAGATATATAAATAATATAAAAACCAATATCTGGGGGTAATGAGTATAAATTTAGACTTTGAATGAAGCTGGCCTGATCAAAATAGTCCTTTTATGAAAAGCAGTTTGGTTTTAACTGTAGTACTTTTCGTCATGTATGTACATAATAATTTTCTTAAAATTTATAAAGTTAAATGTATATTCTCTGTGATGTTGACTGTTAAATAAAAATCAAATCACTCCAAAGCTTGACAGTAATTTTGTTAATAACATTAAAGCCCCAATCAAACATAGCTCAAAATTAATAATGTTTAACTTAGCTTTTACCTAGACACAAGAATTCTGGTTGAAAGGCCACGTCGGTTTATTCTTCTAAAAAAATATAGCATCTAACAAGAAACAATTTTCAAGACTGGAATAATTAACTAAATTTGAAAATACATAATGAAGGATAAGAATTATATCTATTTAATAAAGAGGAAAATATGAAATCTTAATGTACAGATAATTTCTGGTTATGATGACAAAATATGGATACAGAAAACCTGTCTTGAGAGACCATTTGTCTTGATAGGGCTGGTTCTCCATGAACAGACTTATCAACCAGAGTGATATGACCTGTCTTGGGAGACCACCTGTTTTGTGAGACCATTGTTTTTGGGAAGACGGGATGGTCTTTCATGACTGGTTCTAATTTATGTATTTTTAATGATAAATACCAAAATAAATGATTAAATTCAGTTTAATGCTAGGCATCAAACTTAATTTTGCCATAATTTAGGAAGGAGTGTCAGGTACAGGTATAAATAAAAATTATCTAATGTGTAATCCAGTTAAACAAATACATTATCAAACACAAATTTATTAACAATATGTATGTTGTGTATTACATTATATTACTCTACAGCACATGGTTTTTATTCCTGCATGCAAGCAAGAATTAGTGCAACTAATGCCTAATAATAAAGGTTTCATTAATTAACACTGATTAAAATAAATTAATTATATCTTCCATTTTTAGACTCATTCATTTTAAATGGAAAAAAAATCTGAGAAAAAAAAAGTGGAAAGAAAGGATAAAATTATTGTATTTCCTTATCCAATGAAAATTTTAACTAAATTGAATATCCCTAAATGTATGCTAAAATTTAACTAACTTGAAAGTCCCTGATTATATGCTAAAATATAACTAACCTGGAAATTTCTAATTATATGCTGAAATGTTACTAGAATGTCCCTAATTATATGCTAAAATTTAACTAATTTGAATATACCTGATTATGTGCTAAAATGTAACTGGAAGTTAATTAACCAATTTTAATGTCGTGATTTTATCCTAAATTTAACTAACTTGACAGTCCCCTGATTGTTATGCTCAAATTTAACTAACTTGAATGTCCTTGATTATATGCTAAAATTTAACTAATTTGAATGTACCTGATTATATGCTAAAATCATTGAACAAACTGAATGTCCTTTATTATATGTTAAAAATTAGCTAATTGGAATGTCCCTGATTATATATTATAATTAAAAAATTTGAATGTCCGTGATTATATACTATAATTCAACTAATTGGAATGTCCCTGATTATATATTATAATTAAAAAATTTGAATGTCCCTGATTATATACTATAATTCAACTAATTGGAATGTCCCTGATTATATACTATAATTCAACTAATTGGAATGTCCCTGATTACATACTATAATTCAACTAATTGGAAATGTCCCTGATTATATACTATAATTCAACTAATTGGAATGTCCCTGATTATATACTATAATTCAACTAATTGGAATGTCCCTGATTATATACTATAATTCAACTAATTGGAATGTCCCTGATTATATACTATAATTCAACTAATTGGAATGTCCCTGACTACATGCAAAAAAGATTCGTGAATGTGGAATTTATTGACTATACATGTACTGCAAAACAATCCTGAAGATGCCAGACAATCCAAAATGGTCTTTAGGCAGCTGAAGCCAAATGTTTTTTCAGAATCTTACAAATTTTCAGGTAGGCAGATAGAAAAGTAAGAATGTTTGAAAAAATGTTGCATAAACTTTATTTTAACAGATAAAAGAAATACATGCACAAAGTTAAGAAAAGTTAAACTCCTACTTTCCTTGAAAGAATTTATGAAAACGGATCATGCAAAATCAGCATGCATAAGTACCACTCATTCTGTTATATTTGGGGCAGTACAAGATACATTGTATTTAAACAATACAGCATGATAAAATTACAGCTGAGAACATTATTTTTGTTTAAAAATGCTAAAGAAGGGAGAATAAATTATTCTTGTACAAACCTTGGTGTGTGTTTCGTAAGCTTATCCTCCAAAACCTGATTCTTGGTAGCTTTCTCCTTTATCTCTCTATCCATCTGGATCTGTAGTTCTGCTAGAGAAATCCTGAACAAAAGCATAGAGCTGTCAGGTATGGTCACATAATTATACAGAAAGTACTATACATTTCCACTCATTTTAAAGGTATAGTCCAGTGGTTCCTAACCCCCAGGTCACAACTCAAATTAGGACTGTGTGGATGTTTCTTTAAAGTGTTGCCAGGATTTTGTTGCATGGCAAAATCTATCAAAATGTGGAAATATGGTTGTTTGGCTCAGAAAAAACCCACATTTTTAGGGTTGTGGCCAAAAAAGTGTTAGGAACCATTGGCATACTCAAAATGCATGAAACATGCTTTTACATCCTTAAATTTGAATTACTAATATCAATTAATGTTTGTTCTACCTACTTACCATATTTTATTAGAATACATGTATATTTAATATTACTTTTTTCCTAATTCTGTAATATTTCATTTGCTCTTTAAATTTGAAAACATTAACAAACAAGACTTAGCCACTTTCTGATATCCTGTATTTACTAAAAAAGTTGGCATGTGAGATCTATCAACCAAGTAATGTACCACTAAGAGATTTTTGTCTCACCTGAGTTTTGTCTCACTATTCTGCAGTGCTTCTAATCTCTGTCTTAGGCTTATGAGGACATGTACTAGTTCCAACATCTTCTGATGAATATTCACATTCTTGTCTGACATCTGAGAAAAAAAGTCATTTATATATTACTGACACAGATCTGCATTATACGGCATAGTCAAACTGACCTAACAGTCACCATTTCATAGCAGAAACCTGGCCATAGTAAATTTTCATCTGACAAATTTCCTAAATAAATATCCTGAGTAGTATGGTCACCTGCATTCTGCAGTCCCCTGCCATGTGTCTCCTGACCAAATGATGTTTTCTTCCTGCTTAAGTGGTCATTACGACATATATATATATTTTTCCGGATAAATGGAGTCTGGATTATATATATATATATATATATATATATATATATATATATATATATATATATATATATATATATATATATATAATTCAAGCAAACTAGAACTTTGCTAATCAAGGGCATTGCTAAGATCATTGCTGTCCAACCTGCGGCCTACAGGCTGATTTTAAATATCCCGCCATGAGCAAATATTTCTTATCTCACTTGTTCTCACTGGTCTCGAGTCACATTGTCAATGCAACCCAAAGATGTTAATTTCAGATTCACCTGAAATGGACTTTTTATCATTATCATAATTGGCCAAAGCAATTACTAAAACCTATCCTAATATATAAAGTGTCAAAGCTGTGAGTTGGCTGGATGGTGGGAAAAACAGTCATGTTAATGCAGGAAATTTGGAAATCCCTGTTAGTGCCAGTCTGCCATGTATAGATCAATATACTAATCTATTTGTCCTCAAATTAAAACTTATCAAAAAGTGTCCTGTTTCTTTATGGTCATTGGTAATTAAATATTTAAAACATTTCTGTAAAGGTAGGCAATATTGTAAGTCATGAGTCACAATGAATAGCCATATGAATCTTCTATTTACTCCCTATTTATCACTGGCCTCTTACTTGCACTGCTCCGTTGGCCTGGTGGTTAAAGCGTCCACCACAGAAGCGGGAGGTCATAGGTTTGATCCCTGGCCCTCACATGGCGCTCAACATTAAGAGGTTAGTGTTAGGACTGGTCGGTCTGGTGTCAGGATAATATGACTGGGCATGGCATCATGTTACATGTCTGAGGCATGATGTCCCAGTGCTAGACATCACTATAAATTGCCTCACTGCAAACATCATAGCAATATGACTGAAAAACTGTTAAAGCTATGTTAAAAATCCTAATCAAACAAATAAACAAAATGGCCTCTTACATAATCTGTATTGGACCACTCCAGTGGCCTAGTGGTTAGAGTGCCCACCTTGGATGCAGGAGGTAGTGGGTTTGATCACTGGCACAGTCATACCAAAGAATTACAAAAATGGTACTAACAGCTGCCTCACTTGGCACTCAGCATTAAGAGGTTAGTATTAGGATTGGTTGGCCTGGTGTCAGGATAATGTGACTGGGTGGGACAATGAAAACGAAAGAATCATATGCTATATGTCTGTATCATGATGTCCTAGTGCTAGATATTACTTTAAACTGCCACAATGCAGATATCGTAAAAATATGACTTTTTTTTCCAAAGCTATGTTAAAGATCCAAATCAAAAACACACATAAGCCGTATGTCTGCGAGTTGAGCATGACCAGCTGTTTACGAGATTAATTTATACAAGGTGGCCGACAAAAAGTCAGTCCTGTATTTTAACGTCAGGTGGAAACTGTTAATTAGCAGTGAAATGATTATTTTGTTAAAAAAACAAAGATCAATGATTACTTTAAGTTGGTGAAAATTTAATTTATAAGATGGCTTAATGTAAGCAGGATAAATTAATTTCGAGTGGAACAAAAATTTGGACAAAATATATCGGATCCATACTTTATGAATTTGTTGAATAGTTCACATAAAACCATATTAATAATAATAATAATAATAATAATAATAATAATAATAATAATAATGTACTAAAAATAATAATAATAAAAACAATAGTAGTAGTAGTAATAATAATAATAATAATAATAATAATAATAATAATAATAATAATAATAATAACAATAATAATAATGTACTAAAAATAATAATAATAAAAATAATAGTAGTAGTAGTAGTAATAATAATTATAATAATAATAATAATAATAATAATAATAATAATAATAACAATAATAATAATGTACTAAAAATAATAATAATAAAAATAATAGTAGTAATAATAATAAAAATAAATAATAATAATAACAACAACAACAACAATAATAATATAATAATAATAATAATAATAATAATAATAATAATAATAATAATAATAATAATAATAATAATACATGCTTATCATTTGTTCAAAAACAATCTTAAAAGGTGAGCATGTGTACAGAGCTGGATGCTATTACTGCAAATGGTAAGTAAGCAAGTAATAAGTAATGATGAAATTAATCATGTTAACCTTACTTAATGATATACTTATTAAACCCATTTCATCAAAAATATGTACAGGTCACATATGTACTTAATTGAAGAGTACTCTGGTTCAGCATGGAAATACTGTTTCATCGGAGTCACAAAAGTGTGCCATGTTATAGATAGTCACTTTATAATGAGATACTGAATATATTGTACAGTGGTCTACAAAACTTCAAGGGAATCATCATCGGTTACAGTGTTATATGTGAGGTTATCTTGTACTGGGTACAGTATTCCTTGTACAGTAATCCCTCAGTATAACACTGATAAGACAGCCATCATTGTCTATAGTATTATACAAGGTCACCTTATCCTGGGGTACATTAAATATAGTACAGTAATCCCTCAGTATAATAATGTTTAAGGGAGTCATCATTGTATACAGTGTTATGTGAGGCCACCTTTTATTGGGGCACATCATACACAGTACAGTAATCCCTCAGATTAACAGTGTTCAAGGTTGTCAAATAAGCATTCCAACTTTAAAGTTTTTAAGAATCAAAGGTTAAATAATCCTCATATTAATTCAATCTATACAATACTATATTCATTTTATATTTTTAAAAATACAATTTATGATTATGGTCATGATAATTTTGGAAAACTTTTACACAAGTCCTTCTTGTTTTAAATGTTCAAACTATTGGAATGGTTTATCTATGGCCTCTATTGGAACTAAAAATTCTAATTTGTATTACATTCCATGACATTTGTGTTGCCAATATAAATAAATAATCTTTTACAATATTTAAAGCTGTGACTAGAACCATCTTCAACTGTACCTACCTCTTTTTCTGCTCTTCTCTTGAAATTATTCACCTGATCCATGAAATTCTCAAATGATCCCTCACTGGAAATGAGATCCACTAAATCCACTAATTCAACTTTAATGGTGGCCAATTTGTCTGTCAACTCTGATATTTTCTCTCTATCCTGAATCTCCTTCTGTTCGAACAATTTGACTGACAAGATTAACTGCTCATTTGACACACTGTCAAATGACCTGTTACTTTCCTCCGACTGGAATATTTCTGAACTTTGATTGTCATCCTCAGTCTTGTCTTCTACGGTCATATCCAGATTGTCATTTGAATTAATAATAATAGAACTTTCTGAGGTATCTTTGTTTTGGTTATCACCGTTAACACCTGTAGTATCATCTAAGCCAGCAGATCCAGACTTTTCCGCCGAACTAAGACTGAAAGTTGTCTCCTTTAGATGGAGAGTCTCTCTCTGAAGTTCCTTAATTTCACATTTCATATCCAACATTTTTCCTTCAAGAATTTTGATTTTTCGGACTAATTTCACATTTTGAGAATTTAGTTCTTCAATCTTCGTTCTATATTTTATTTCCTTTTCACTAAATTCCTTAAGTCTTCTTAACATGTTGAGCGGCATGCTGCCCATAAGGGAAGACTCAGAAACTGGGTCCTTAAGAAAATGCTGCTCCTTCTCACTGAATACACTGGAAGAAAGGGGATCCTCAGAAGGGTTTTCTGATTCTACATTTGGGTTATCAGACATACTAAACTGCTGACTGGAACTTGGCGTGTCCTGCTCAGCCACAAGTCTGCTTACATCTGTAAGGCTGTCATTTTGCACTATATGTCCACAGTCTTTAAGTCTCCTTTCAAGTTCATCATTTTGAGCATTCAAGTCTTGCAACCTGGCAAACATTCTTGACTCTGACAGCCTGCAAGCTTCGATCTCCTCTGTCAATATTCTGGCAGTTTCTTCACAGTCCTGTGCCTTTTTAAGTAGGCCAACTTTCTCTCTCAATTGATTGTTCAATTCCTCCTTCAATAACTTCTCAGTCTCTGATATTTCAGAAAGCTTGTTTTCGTAATCTGTCTGAAGTTCTTCCAGCTTCTCTTGTGTGGACAACAACTCCTTCTCAAGCTCTGCAAGAGCTCTCTTTTCACTAGACAAACTTTTCATCAACTTTTCCTCACCTTTTAACAATGCCTCTACTTTTTTCTTCTCTTCTTCATACTGTTTCTGTATTGCCGTCAACCTAAGAGCTAAATCAGCTCTGTCTTTATCCGAGAAGTCAATGCTATTTCTCAGTTTAAGCTTTTCATGTTCCAGTTCTCCAAGTTTATCTTCAAGGTCTTTTTCACTCTCGAAGTTGTTCTGTAGTCTCCTTATTTCCCGCTTAAAATGGTCTTCTTGATCCTCTAATTCCATGACCCTTTCCATCAAAGAATCTTCAGCCTGTTCAAGAAGCTTCACTTTTTCAGACAGATATCTCACCTGTTCATCAGTGGCTGTCAGGTGACTCAGTTTTTCTGTCAACTCTTGGTTTGTCAGCTCCAAATCTTGAATTCTGGCAAAAAGTCCTGACAATGGTTTCTGTTCACTGTTGTTGCCAGTTTCATCATCATTTGTACTGATGCATTTATCACACATCTCAAATTTCCCCCCAACACGATGAATACTCTCATATGCTGAATCAACAGAGTCTTGACGACATGAATTTATATTCTGCCTCAAAGCACGCAGATCTTCTCGGAGCTTCAGCTCTATTTTTTCCAATTCATGAACCCGATTTGAAAAAATCTCACATTTCTCTTTAGCAATTTTCAACTCATTTCTGAGATTTGATTCAACTTTTTCTAAAGATCTCATTCTCTCTGCAAGCACTGAATTATCATCAACATCCATTTTTGTTGTATTTTCAACACTGTTTTGATTTGAATCAGACTCCATTGTTTGGCTTGAACTGCGGTTTTCACGAACACTTTTAAGTTCTTTGGTTAATTTAATTTCAATTTCTTCAAGTTCACTAACCCTGTCCATAAATTTACACTCAGCGTCTTCAAAAATTTGAAGTCTCTGCTCAACACCTTTTAATCTCTCTAGGTCTATTTCATATTTATCTATGATTTCTTCATAATACTCAATTTTCTTTTGAAGTTGGTTTTCGGAATTGTCCAATTGAATCACCCTATCATGAAGATCACTGTTTTCTGTCCTTAACTGTTCGACCTCATTCCTGTATGTGACCAACTCACGTGCTAAACTATCATAGTCACCCATGTTGTCATTTCTTTGATTTTTCTTTAATCTCTTTTCTTGTTTTCTTAATTTATCATTGAGTACTTTATTGTCTTTTTCACATTGTTCTACCAGATTTGACATTTCAAGTTTAGATTCATTACATTTTTTTAAATTTTCATTTGCTTCCAACAACTCTTTCGTTAAGCATTCCAACTTCCTCTTTAAATTTGACACATCTTCTTCTTCCTTCTCATTTTCATGGTTAGGCTGAGACAAACAACTGTTTAACTCCTTTTCAACTTTAACAAAACTTTCTAATTTATGGGCCACCTCCACTCTGACATCATTATTTTTTAACGTCCTTGAAATGTCAGAATGTTCCTGACTGGCTGTTTCAGAACATTCTAAACATTTTATTTTTTCCATAAGTTCTTCTTCATGCTTTTCAAGTTCAGTAATCCTAGATACGAAATTGTTCCTAATTTCAGTCTCATTTGTTTCAAGATCTCGCACTCTCTGAGACAAAATCTCATTATTTTCTCTCTGTTTTTCAAGTTTTTCCTTTAGCATGTTCACACTGCATACTAGCTCTCCTACAGATTCAAGCAACTTATTTTCATCTCCTCCATTGTCTGGAATTTCTTTTTCCCACATCTCCATGTTGTCCATATATGGATTTTCATTCAAAGGCTGTTTACCTATTACATTTTCATCACTAATGTCCCATGCTTCATCATGATCTTTCTTTTGTCCTCCAATCACACATTCTTGCCAATCCTTCACACTGACTTCTGAATTGGTCCCATCATTCATATTTGCCAATAAAGACCAAACAGCTCTTTCTTTGTTCTTCAAATTCCAAATTATTTTCTTTAATTTCCCTTCATTTTCTTGCAATGATGTAATCTTGTTTTCAAGACTTTCAAATCTGAGATAATTATCCTCTGTGGCTTGTGCCAACTCTTGTTCTAATTCTTCCACTTTTTCATTCAATTGTTCTATAACTTGATTATTCGCATCTTCACTAGCAGACGACAGTTCTAGCGCCAAATTTGGTCCTGGAATTACCTCTTGTTCATTTTCCCTCTCCAGCAATTTTAATTTCAAATCTTTATTTAAGTTTGCTAATAGTTTTATTTTTTCCTCTAAACTAGCTTTTCTATTGGCTTCCTCATCGGCAACTTTCTTCCAGTTTTCTTTTAAGATTTCCTCACTTTCCTCTAATTCCATCACTTTTGCCTTCAGTTCCTGATTCTCTATTTCCATGGTAATGACCTTCTCCTTCAAGGTTTCCACCAGGTGAAGGTCAGACATGAGCTCCTCTCTGAGGTCAAGACGCTGTTGAAGAATCTGATTATTCAGCTCTAGGTCAGCGATCTTTCTTGATGACAACTCTTCAGCCTCTTTGAGGTATTTCATCTGAAGTATAAAAGTTTAAGCATAACAGTTTTGTAAATGCATATATACCACCTCAATTTCTTTTGTGGAAATACAATCCAATAAATCACTCTGAGCATTTGTCATAATGACAGTTAAGAATAGTTATGGTGAAAATTAAAGTTATGAACTTGATGATAACCTGTGAAATGTTGGAATAGAGAATAATAACAATAAAAACCACAGACATCTGGCACAATGCATAATTATTGATTGATCTGGAATAAACCAAACTAGACAATTACTAACATAACAGCACAAAACTGAGTTATGTCACTGTCTTGCCGGTTCCTCAATTGAGGTAATGTTAGTCCTATAATGTAAAACATAGCACATGTTTTTGTTTCAGTGCCATCACCTCCCAGAACAAAAATATTTTGTCTTACATTGTAGGACTAAGGTAATGTGAGCAGAATTTGATGTAACTATCATCAGACTTTATTATATACTGCTTGCATACACTGCTCAAAACTGTAACAAAACACAAAAAGTCCAGTAAGAATAAAAACGAAACAAGCTCTTTGATGTATATTGAACTCTTCACCATCTGCTAATGCATGTATGCGATGCTAAATGTAGCCTTGTTACCCCCAGAGATGCATACAAAAGCTGTTAACAGTACTCTCTCTGTCTCTGAGCTATCTCATGCATATGTTTCCAGCCAAGAGTTGGGAAACCCAGAAGATGCACATAAACGTTTTGTGCTAAAGCCATGAATAGGATAAAATCACAAACATCCTTGTTTTTAAACAATATTTAGCCAATGATATCAGTCCTTACTTAAAATGATGAAAGTATTCTATTAGTAGTTTAATAGCAAATAAACAGGAATTTTCTTTGAAAATGAGGTTAATTATCGAAGTGAAACCAAATAGCAACATTCATGTATTCCAACGATGTTCCAATGAATGTAAGGAAGGATTTGAAATTGATGACATCACAAATGACATAGCCTTTCATGATCCAATCATAGATGAAGGATCAGACATTAATGCAAGTCCTATTTCGACACTTGACATTTCAGATATCTGAATCTGAGGATGAAACGTGTGACAAACTTTTCTGGTCAGAACACGCCAGACCATTATAGCAGATTCAGGGTCAACATTTAACTTTGATGGAAATGCAAAGAAGATTTCGGATCACAATTTTTCCCCCGAGGAAATATTCCAGTTGTGCAAAACAGTGGTGAGAAAAGTAGTCTAATATACATTATAAACACAACAGATATCTTGAGGTATATTTTTTTATTATTACGAATATATGATGTAATTGTTGGTGGAAATAAGTGGCAAGATTGATATATAGAATGCAGACAGCATGTGCACTAACTCACTCAGGCAGTCAAGGGGGTTAAGCCTACAAACAGCTGCATGAAGGCTGGCTGTTTATCAGTCTTGGTAGGCAGGGCAGCAAATACAATTAGAAGGTAAAGAGTTGATCAAAATTAAAAATTTTGCTGCAACATTTACAGCCAATCTTGCCCTAAAAATTACCCTACATAATGGTTACCTAGTTACAACAAGCATTCTAATTCCTTCACCCCACTTGCTACATTTCATTTATAGATGTCATATAACAGTCACCTGTCTATATAATATGTGGTCAACATCCAGGTACAGTAAGTATTTCCTAACCAAAGAATAACTACTCATATAATGCTGTTTGCATGTACATATGTTGGTATAATCTGGGTCATGATGTGTGTGTGTGTGTGTGTGTGTGTGTGTGTGTGTTTGTGTGTGTGTGTGTGTGTGTGTGATTTGGATTTTTAGCATAGCTTTAACAATTTTCCAGTCATATCACTATGACGTCTGCTGTGTGGCAGTTTAATGTGATGTTTATCATTGGGCATCATGCCACAGACATGTAGCATGATATCAATCCTTGGCATCTTTAGCTATCCAAAACAGGGTTCTGAATAAGTGCCCTTTTGCAGACAAACAAGTACTGTGCCCAAAGCAAGTAAAAATCAATCAGCAGATGAGAGAGTTCATAATGTAACCCTTTAGGTATTTTAAAATAAGAGTTCCATCTTGTAATAGTCAGGTTAATGGAACCATGAAAACTTCTTTTTCAAGAAAAGTGATTGGTCAAATCAGGCAACCATTATGAAAGTTTTATATTGAAACACTTTTTTGTTGTGAAATATTTGTATTTGTCAAGCTAGAAACTTGTTCAAGCAAATACACTTCAAGGGATGTAGCTCTTCTAAGACTGCTGGCTTGTCAGGCCTTTAGATGGCAGATTGGTTCAAAGTTATTACTGTTCTGCAATAGCTTCTCATTCCTAGATGGTATACAAAGCTGTAGATCTTTGAAGCATGCCCAAAATTGGATAGGTTTTGTATATACAGTAAAACCTGTCTTGAAAGACCACTGCTATGAGACCACCTGTCTTGAAAGACCACCTCAATGCACAAATTTATAGATTATGTAGTATTGTGGCCTGTCATGAGAGACCACCTGTCTTGAGAGACCATATTTATTTGGCAAAAGAGGTGGTCTTTCAAGACAGGTTCTACTGTATCAAGTATGGTAATGGTGTGAGTTAATGGAATATGCCATTTTATAAATGTTATTATATTGCCTATTTATAAGAAATATACTGAAATACAATGTTAATGATTTAAACAATACAATGAAATAATTTGAAAATTTACATATAAGTAACATCCTTTGGCAATGGAAAAATACTTGGGCAATTCATTATGGATCAATTAAATATGGCCATGCATATGTATCCATTTAATACAATTTCAATGTAAATGTATCTATGAAATACAACGTATCCATGCAATAATATGGCCATGCACATGTATCCATTAAATAATATGGCCATGCAAATGTATCCATAAACAAATATGACCATGCACATGTATCCATTAAATAATATGGTCATGCAGATGTATCGATTAAATAATATGGCCATGCAGATATATCCATTTAATAATATGGCCATGCAAATGTATCCATTAAATAATATGGCCATACACATGTATTCATTAAATAATATGGCCATGCACATGTATCCATTAAATAATATGGCCATGCACATGTATCCATTAAATAATATGGCCATGCACATGTATTCATTAAATAATATGGCCATGCAGATATATCCATTAAATAATATGGCCATGCACATGTATTAATTAAATAATATGGCCATGCAGATATATCCATTTAATAATATGGCCATGCAAATGTATCCATTAAATAATATGGCCATGCACATGTATCCATTAAATAATATGGCCATGCACATGTATCCATTTAATAATATGGCCATGCAAATGTATCCATTAAATAATATGGCCATGCACATGTATCCATTAAATAATATGGCCATGCACATGTATCCATTAAAAAATATGGCCATGCACATGTATCCATTAAATAATATGGCCATGCACATGTATCCATTAAATATTATGGCCATGCACATGTATCCATTAAATAATATGGCCATGCACATGTATCCATTAAATAATATGGCCATGCACATGTATCCATTAAATAATATGGCCATGCACATGTATTCATTAAATAATATGGCCATGCAGATGTATCCATTAAATAATAAGGCCATGCAGATGTATCCATTAAATAATATGGCCATGCACATGTATCCATTAAATATGGCCATGCACATGTATCCATTAAATAATATGGCCATGCACATGTATCCATTAAATAATAAGGCCATTCAGATGTATCCATAAACATGAACTATTTAGCACTCCATATAGTAACTGAAAAGTTATGTAGAATAAATATATCAATTGTCATGATGCTTTATTTAAACTTAACCATCAAGTTATCATTCAAATTAATTACAAATCATCTGACTACATCAGGGTCTAACAGATTCTATGACTGGGGCTGACTTTCGTCAAATTCAAGTTGCATACTGGTCTACTATATGTTTTATGTCATATTCATTTTCAAATCATCAATGAAAAATAATTATAACTCACTTAATACCAACGGAAAGGAAAATGCAACATCTCAAGACTGACAGTGTTATGTATTAATACCAATGGAAAGGAAGATGGGAAGTCTCAAGACTGGCTGTGTTATGTATTAATACCAATGGAAAGGAAGATGGGAAGTCTCAAGACTGGCTGTATTATGTATTAATACCAATGGAAAGGAAGATGGATAGTCTCAAGACTGACAGTGTTATGTATTAATACCAATGGAAAAGAAGATGGGAAGTCTCAAGACTGACAGTGTTATGTAGTAATACCAATGGAAAGGAAGATGGGAAGTCTCAAGACTGGCTGTATTATGTATTAATACCAATGGAAAGGAAGATGGATAGTCTCAAGACTGACAGTGTTATGTATTATTACCTATGGAAAAGAAAATGGGAAGTCTCAAGACTAACGGTGTTATGTATTAATACCAATGGAAAGGAAGATGGAAGTCTCAAGACTGACAGTGTTATGTATTAATACCAATGGAAAGGAAGATAGGAAGTCTCAAGACTGACAGTGTTATGAATTAATACCAATGGAAAAGAAAATGGGAAGTCTCAAGACTGACAATGTTATGAATTAATACCAATGGAAAAGAAAATGGGAAGTCTCAAGACTAACGGTGTTATGTAATAATACCAATGGGAAAGAAGATGGGAAGTCTCATGACTAACGGTGTTATGTATTAATACCAATGGAAAGGAAGATTGACAGTGTTATGTATTAATACCAATGGAAAGGAAGATGGGAAGTCTCAAGACTAACGGTGTTATGTATTAATACCAATGGAAAGGAAGATGACGGTGTTATGTATTAATACCAATGGAAAAGAAAATGGGAAGTCTCAAGACTAACGGTGTTATGTATTAATACCAATGGGAAAGAAGATGGGAAGTCTCATGACTAACGGTGTTATGTATTAATACCAATGGAAAGGAAGATGGGAAGTCTCAAGACTGGCTGTATTATGTATTAATACCAATGGAAAAGAAAATGGGAAGTCTCAAGACTGACAGTGTTATGTATTAATACCAATGGGAAAGAAGATGGGAAGTCTCAAGACTGACAGTGTTATGTATTAATACCAATGGGAAAGAAGATGGGAAGTCTCATGACTAACGGTGTTATGTATTAATACCAATGGGAAAGAAGATGGGAAGTCTCATGACTAACGGTGTTATGTATTAATACCAATGGGAAAGAAGATGGGAAGTCTCAAGACTGACAGTGTTATGTATTAATACCAATGTAAAAGAAATGGGAAGTCTCAAGACTAATGGTGTTATGTATTAATACCAATGGAAAAGAAGATGGGAAGTCTCAAGACTGGCTGTGTTATGTATTAATACCAATGGGAAAGAAGATGGGAAGTCTCAAGACTGGCTGTGTTATGTATTAATACCAATGGAAAAGAAGATGGGAAGTCTCAAGACTGACAGTGTTATGTATTAATACCAATGGAAAAGAAGATGGGAAGTCTCAAGACTGACAGTGTTATGTATTAATACCAATGGAAAAGAAAATGGGAAGTCTCAAGACTAATGGTGTTATGTATTAATACCAATGGAAAAGAAGATGGGAAGTCTCAAGACTGGCTGTGTTATGTATTAATACCAATGGGAAAGGAGATGGGAAGTCTCAAGACTGGCTGTGTTATGTATTAATACCAATGGAAAGGAAGATGGGAAGTCTCAAGACTGACAGTGTTATGTATTAATACCAATGGAAAAGAAGATGGGAAGTCTCAAGACTGACAGTGTTATGCATTTATACCAATGGAAAAGAAGATGGGAAGTCTCAAGACTGACAGTGTTATGTATTAATACCAATGGAAAAGAAAATGGGAAGTCTCAAGACTAATGGTGTTATGTATTAATACCAATGGAAAGGAAGATGGGAAGTCTCAAGACTAATGGTGTTCTGTATTAATACCAATGGAAAAGAAAATGGGAAGTCTCAAGACTGAAAGTGTTATGTATTAATACCAATGAAAAGGAAAATGGGAAGTCTCAAGATTGACAGTAATATACCTTAATACCCATGGAAAAGCAATGAAAATTCTTGACAGTGTTATGCCTTAATGCCAATCAAAAGTGAAATGGATGTCTCAGGACTGACAGTAATATGCCTTAAGAAAGGGAAATGGAAAGTCTAATGGACTTAAATTAAAGTCATTTGCACCAATCTGGGATGTGCAACTGTAAGAATGGGAAGTCTCAAGATTACATAATTCAAACTGGGCAACCAGCTTTTTGAATTTGTAACCCATGGGCTTTCTGATTTACTGGACATTTCCAGGTGTTTTCCAGGTATTTGTTCCATGTATGATCAAAGTGATACTGTCTACACCTGTCCATTCATTATAAAACAAGTCATTTATAAAATATTTGCAACCTGTCTCCCCCTCCCCCCATTATTCAAGAACATGTGTGGCTCATTTGCTGCATTCCATATAGTTTCTGGAATCATAATGTTCACCATAATCTGATTACCTGTCTAACTACTGATGCTGCATAACGATGATCAAAACAAATGAATAATCACCAAAATATGTTAAGGTAAATTCCTATGGACCACTAGGTTTTGCATATTTAGAATTTAAATGGACTGATGACCTTGAAAATCATGACATAATATGAATTTTAAAGTCAAAAGTAACTGTTACATCTGACTTAGAGTCAGTACAGGTGTGTTCACACATCAAGACAGTGTTTAAACACATGTACATAACCTGATTTCAATCACTTTGCTTAAAGTTTGATTCTTTTCACTTAAACATGAAACTATTCAAGTGTGTTGTAATATAAAAAATAAATTCAGGTAATGCTGCACTCATGGTTACATTTAGTTACCATGGTCTAGGTGCTAATCAACTTCTAAAGAATGTTTAGCAGGTATACAGGTCTTAATTCCTTTTTCATTTTTATAGGTTTAAGCTTTCTTCCAAATATCAAAACAAAGATTATGTGAATAAGAATATTTCAGGCTTTTAGAAATCTTACATGACACAATTATTTGACATCAGTCATACCTGACCTTTTGTACATGAAATCACTTACCTGACACATGTAAATGAAATCACTTACCTGACACATGTACTTGCCAGTTTGTTTTGTTTGTTTTATGGTTTAACACCACTTTTCAGCACAAGATAGGCTATACATAGGCCAGTACTAATGGTGGAGGAAGAACCTGGAAAACCCCGGAAAAGAACCACCGACCCACGAGAAGCTACTGGCAAGCTTTCTCACATGCCCACATTGGCCGAATCCAAGACTCAAACCCATGCAGACAGAGGTGAGATGGCAGTGATCCGTAATGGACAGCGCTTTAGACCACTCGGTCACTCGGGGACCCCCTGTACTTGCCAGACACAAGAACTTGAAATCAGTCTTACATGATACCAGTACTTGAAATTAGTTACCTGACATTAGTACTTGAAATGACTCTTACCAGACACAACTACTTGAATCCAGTCTTACCAGGCATAAGTACTTGAAATCAGTTTTATCAGACACAAGTATTTGAAAACTTGAGATCAGTTTTACCAGACAAAAGTACTTGAAATCAGTTATCTGACAAAAGTACTTGAAGTCACTCTTTCCAGACACAAGTACTTGAAATCAGTTTTACCAGACACAAGTACCTGAAAACTTGACATCAGTTTTACCAGACACAAGTACCTGAAAACTTGACATCAGTTTTACCAGACACAAGTACTTGAAATCAGTCTTAGCAAACACAAGTACTTGAAAATAGTTTTACCAGACACGAGTAAAACAAGTACCTGAAATCAATCTGCTGACACAAATATTTTAAATCTGTCTGTCATCATGCTAATTTAATGACACCAAAAACATTGCAACAGTAAACGTTTAGTAAAGTCAGGAAACAAACTAGAAGGTCATGCCTTGTTAGTAGAATTTACTAAAACATCTTTTACATGCTAATCTAGGTCTATTACGATGCCAAGTTATCTTTAAGTTCATGGTCATATATATATATGTATATATATGTATGTATATATGTATGTATTTATGTATATTAGCTTCATTATTTAGATCAATACATAAATGCTGGATGCCAAGTTAATTTGCCATTCTATCTTATGTCACATGCCTTTCAACCACTAATTTCAGAAGCAAGAACATGCTGAAATCATGCCCAGGCCATACCAGTACCTGTTCCTGAAGACTATGCTCAACAGATTCCTTGTCGGCGATGACATACTGCAGCTCTTTGACCCTTGCATGAAGTCTTATAATCATCTTGTCTCCCTTATCCTTCTCTATCATGGTTTCCTCCAGTTTTTCTCGGATCACTGCCTCACTGGCCTCAAGATCATTAATTGTATTCTCTGCCAGTTTCAGTTTGTCTTTAACCTGTCTCTCAAAGACATCAGCTTGATGCATCCTCTGTCTCATTTTGTCCAACTCTTCTTCAGTTTCTTTTTCTCCCCTTCTGAATGTCTTCCTGTCTGAACTCTCAAAACCACTGCATTCAACAAGCTCGTACTTCAATACATCATTCTCCTCCTCAAGCTCTTCAATCCTGTCCTGCAGTTTTCTTATCTTCCTGGACAAATCGGAATAGGATTTCTTCCCCTGAAAGTTTGAGTTTTCTGAAATCTCACTCCCTCCATCTTTGGAATGTTCTCTACCTTCACTACCTGAGTCATCAACATGGGCATCATCATCAATATCATTATTTATTTTGCCATTTGTTGCATTCAATTCAGAGTCATCAAGATTTATCTGCCCTTCACTGACTGACCCTTTACCTTTGTCTTCATTCGCAGTAAGTTTTTCCTGTAATGATTTCTTACCATGAGAAGAATTTTCCAACAAAAATATGAACTCATCAGCAACAGTAATACAGGTCCTGAGTGCAAGTACTATAAACAGTATACTATATATGTGCCATGTGGTAAATTGCATTACCATAAACAGTATACTATAAACCTGCCATGTGGTAATTTAAATTATCATAAACAGTATACCATATACCTGACATGTGGTAATCTGTATTACCATAAACAATATACTATATACCTGCCAAGTGGTAAATTGCATTACCATAAACAATATACTATATACATGCCATGTGGTAATTTAAATTATCATAAACAGTATACTATATACCTGCCATGTGGTAATTTAAATTACCATAAACAGTATACTATATACCTGACATGTGGTAATCTGTGTTACCATAAACAGTATACTATATACCTGACATGTGGTAATCTGTATTACCATAAACAATATACTATATACCTGCCAAGTGGTAAATTGCATTACCATAAACAGTATACTATATACATGCCATGTGGTAATTTAAATTATCATAAACTGTATACTATATACCTGCCATGTGGTAATTTAAATTACCATAAACAGTATACTATATACCTGACATGTGGTAATCTGTGTTACCATAATCAGTATACTATATACCTGACATGTGGTAATCTGTATTACCATAAACAATATACTATATACCTGCCAAGTGGTAAATTGCATTACCATAAACAGTATACTATATACATGCCATGTGGTAATTTAAATTATCATAAACAGTATACTATATACCTGCCATGTGGTAATTTAACTTACCATAAACAGTATACTATATACCTGACATGTGGTAATCTGTAGTATCATAAACAGTATACTATATACCTGCCAAGTGGTAAATTGCATTACCATAAACAGTATACTATATACATGCCAAGTTGTAAACTGTGTTACCATAAACAGTATACTTTATACCTGCCATGTGGTAAACTGTGTTACCATAAATAGTCTATACACCTACCATGAGGTAAATGGTATTAATATCAACAGTATTCTATACATTTGCCATGTGGTAAATGGTATTAATATCAACATTATTCTATACACCCAGAAACCAATCTGCTTATATTACATGGTTGAAATGAATTGTCAGACATGCATCAAATACTAGTAATTGCTGCTTTTTGATGATTTAGGGAACTGGATAAAAGACCATGGGGAGAATTACATAATTTTACAGATACTGACCTGAACCCTAAGAAGTTCTTCCCTCTCTTCAGAGGTCAAGGTTGACTGAAGCTGGTACTCATTGATCTTCTCCTGTAGTTTGACCTTCTGTTGTTGAAGGTCACTGACGTTGGACTGAAGCTCCTGTGCCATCTGCTGCCAGACATAGTGAAACATATATATATATATATATATATATATATATATATATATATATATATATATATATATATATATATATATATATGTACAGGCTAGCATAAATACATGTAAAGTTTCTTCACAATTAACAAATGAATGACACAAGTATTAAAACAAGAGTCCTTTGAGGGTACAGATGCTCTACTGGCTGAAAAAAATTCCAGGAAGTCAAGATAAGATCATTTCATCATTTTAACTGATGAGTGTAGAAACCATTTTTGATATTCTGCAGCCATAATAATTTTTAAAATTAGCTGTTGTGATGAAAATATTTGATGTTGGATTGGCACCATTTTCATTAAATACTAACAAGGCATCAGAAGAACTCTTCTGGTGGAAATCACAGGTTGATATGCTTTCCATTTTGGAGTAGTAATGATAATATGATTTTCAAGATGGATGCCATGATGGCACCATTTCTATTTAATATCAACTAGAAATCATAAGACATCTATCAGTAAAACCCCATGCAGAAAAGACCATTCAATCAGGAGAAATATTAATAACAAGATTTTCAAGATGGCCACCATAGCAGGCATATTGATTGTCTGAATGACAGCACTCGGACAGCTAGACATAAAAAATTGTTTATTAAAAAACCCGTGTTGATACACAACCATTAATTCATGAGAAGATGAAATAAAATTTTCAAGATAACCACTGTGGTGGCCATATTGGAATTCTATTTTCATTTAGGACCAACAAGACCATGGGATTATGAGTATGCACAGCTTCATAGCAATCCTCCAAGTAGTTAGAAGGAAGTAGCAACAACAAACTTGTGCTGAATGACTAATGGATGACTAACAAGCAGCAACAGACCATCCCATAATTTCTTATGGTCTATGAATAGTAGAGATAAAAATAGTATCTTTGCCATCAGACTACTGAAATTATGAAAACTACTAGCCTCTGACTAGCAGACTAATTTCAAGCCCAGCATAATTTTTGCATTGGTCAATTTCTCATGATTGTGCTTTTAAGTATCATCATACAATTCTTTGTTGGCATCATATGGGAATATATACAGTTCCACATCATATATACTAATAAACACAGTCAGCACTTGCACTGTCCTAAAACAATAAAGATTGGAAAAACAAAATAAACCTGAAGCAACAGAGATCGGAAAGAAAAAAAAATCTATTGAAAAGGATAAAAAAGACTTGTAAGTTTCACCTGGACATTTCAAGGTATTTTAACATGTCTTAGTGAAAATTCTGAAAAGGGAGTGATCTGATTAGCAAGGGGCAACAGAACTGGGAGTTGTCTTGATTTTAGCAAGACATTAGACTCACCTACAACTGGAAGTTACTTTGATGTCAGTACCCTTTATGAATTGTATTCAGCTGGAGATAATCTGTTAGTGACAATATTGAAGGACCATTAATTTCTCAATATTTGTCAAGATAATGCCAGACAAGCAAAATCTTATTTACATTAGTACTGTCTGACGAGATTAAGGCAGAGTGTTATGTATATCTATATTATGTGTGTTAATTTTCATGACTTAGTAAATAACATATTATATACTATCTTTATGGTTGTGTATTTGTACTTTAAGATGAAGTCATATATTTTGCGTGAACATGTTATTGTTCCCTTTTGACCTTGGAAGCAGTAGAAGAAATCTTGATGAGGAAATTGATGGGACTCCTCCATTGGAAAACCAGGTGACCTAATTCCTGATTGGCAAGCTTAAGCAATTGACCTTGTTGACAAAGTTAATAAGAGTGATTCAAATTAAGTATTTGAACCTCGTTCTGGTTCTGAAACTGCATCTTAGTTTTTCATGACAGTGATGATTTACTTAGACTTAGTTTTTCCTACCATAAACATAAACATTATTCATAGCATACGAGAGTGAAATAGCTGTGTGGATTAAATTTTGTAATTATTCCACTTATTCATTTGAATTACAATGTGCTCAGACTTTACGATTTAGTATCTGATTTGGATTTACTGCAAATTCACTGAAGACATTTTGGATTATATCATTGTAATATATCAAGACTATTGGCAAATCAAAACAATAGACTGAACTTCATTTGGAATACACTGGAAATCATTCAGAGTAAACCACTTCCTTGATAACTCACGTCCTGATAACTTGTGAACCTGCTTATAACATGGGGTCAAATTTAAACCAGAAAATACCCCAAAATTGATCCCTATTTAATGAACTTGATGAAAATTGTGATCAAAATTAGTAATGGAAATTTTGATATATCGATCATTTTATCATCAAAAACGGTAGATATGACCTGGACATTTTAATAAACATTATGAGATATCAAATTTAAAAATAGGTCATAGTTTTTTACATTTTCTTTCCAAATGACATTACTAGCATACCACAATTAATAATATGTCATGAAATTTTGATCAATGAAAATGTAATTTATGGCAAGTGGAGGCAGTACTTTAATAAATAAATACAAATTAATCAATTTTGTTATCAATTGAAATTTGTGTTCTAGTTCTATATTTCAGTTCCTTTTTAGTGTAATCATAATAAATGCAATGTGCCCTCTTTTAATTAAGTGTAAAATGCATTACTACTGTACCAGTTATGTATGCGAGCATTTCTCTGAGAACCTAATTAAGTGCCGACCGTGTTTTGATAATTGACTTGTGGAAGTATTTCTTGTATTGTTGCACTGAATTAAAAGCTGGCCACCTTTATATTTGAAAGATCTTTCACATGTTGGACATTTTGAAAATAAATGTTATTTATACAGAATAGGGAAAAACTTCATTAGAAGAGGCATGTAAAGTATCGATTTTGAATAAGTAGTGAACCTTAAAGTAGAATGTGCTGAACTTAAAGATTTTATCATATTTAGAACAGAAGAGTATTTGGAAAGGGTCATTTAGACCTTTATTCTTAATTGTTAGTCTTAAAACTTCAAAGTGGCCAGTGTTCTGATTCAATGATATTGACGGGATATCTTAAAACAGTTTGAGAAAGAGACAGTTGAATTTCCGATCCATGTCATATAGTCATTTTTCAAAGGGGAAAGTTTTATAACCTCATTCAGAGAACAAAACAAATGGCTGTCTAGGTTATTCTGACAGATGAAACAAATGTTTATATTTGGAAAAATTGAGAAACCACTACTTATGATTGGCTGAGTGAAATTAAAGCATTCATCTTGGAAATAATAAGCATTTAAAGTGACAACCTTGGTAGAAATTCTTTAGACAGAAATTTCCTGAGAGAGAGAAGTTTGCCTCCGGGTGAAGCCTATGAAAGAATAAAGCTTTCCTCATTAAACAAGGGAGGGACCAGGTGTCGGTTTTGTGAGAAAGACAAGGTTTGTGCCAGATGCACAAGTTCTAAAGTAAACAGCATTAAGGTACTGTACACAACTTTAATTTCCTGTAATATTCTATTTTCTTGCTGATTGTATGCAACTTGCTACTATGACTAGGTTTCATATTATGCATTGTTCATTCAATTTCATGGAAATGTGTTGATGCTAGAGTTGATATGCAATTGATCTTTGTCAATTTCATGGAAATGTGTTGATGCTAGAGTTGATATGCAATTGATCTTTGTCAATTTCATGGAAATGTGTTGATGCTAGAGTTGATATGCAATTGATCTTTGTCAATTTCATGGAAATGTGTTGATGCTAGAGTTGATATGCAATTGATCTTTGTCAATTTCATGGAAATGTGTTGATGCTAGAGTTGATATGCAATTGATCTTTGTCAATTTCATGGAAATGTGTTGATGCTAGAGTTGATATGCAATTGATCTTTGTCAATTTCATGGAAATGTGTTGATGCTAGAGTTGATATGCAATTGATCTTTGTCAATTTCATGGAAATGTGTTGATGCTAGAGTTGATATGCAATTGATCTTTGTCAATTTCATGGAAATGTGTTGATGCTAGAGTTGATATGCAATTGATCTTTGTCAATTTCATGGAAATGTGTTGATGCTAGAGTTGATATGCAATTGATCTTTGTCAATTTCATGGAAATGTGTTGATGCTAGAGTTGATATGCAATTGATCTTTGTCAATTTCATGGAAATGTGTTGATGCTAGAGTTGATATGCAATTGATCTTTGTCAATTTCATGGAAATGTGTTGATGCTAGAGTTGATATGCAATTGATCTTTGTCAATTTCATGGAAATGTGTTGATGCTAGAGTTGATATGCAATTGATCTTTGTCAATTTCATGGAAATGTGTTGATGCTAGAGTTGATATGCAATTGATCTTTGTCAATTTCATGGAAATGTGTTGATGCTAGAGTTGATATGCAATTTATCTTAATCAATTTCATGGAAATGTGTTGATGCTAGGTTGATATGCAATTTATCTTAATCAATTTCATGGAAATGTGTTGATGCTAGAGTTGATATGCAATTTATCTTTTAATTTTACAGTTATTATTTCATTAGCAAAATTGATTACCTGAGATCCAAATGTTAATATGGGCAATATTTAGAGGGTTATATGAATAAATATGAAATAATTTTCTTTGTTAGGACGATAATCATTATCGAGAGTTAACGATAACTACCTATTACATTTGCTTTTATAATGTTTATATAATCTGGAAGTGAGTAGTGAATTTTATGCAATAGTAATCGAACATGCAGTAGCATACGGTAAATTCATGTGATAATTTGGGGCAAGGTACTACAGTAGGTAGACTTTACACAGTGTCAGAATGGAAGATTATTTTGAGTAACTTAAATCTAGAAAGTGCTACATATAGCGATTTAGGGATAATTTTGTCATATAAAGAAACAGTTTTCCAATGGAGATGAGACTCAACAGTTGAGAGGAAGGTGCTGCAATCACTCGTAGACATTGCGTTCTTTTCACCACTCATTATGATGATGAAATAAATCCAAACTAGACTCAGCTAATAAATTCTGTTGATATCATTTTTGTTGAATTGAAATTACCACTATTAATTTGTTTGCTTAAATTAATTTTGTTATTCTTCTTGTCTAAAAGGGCTCGTATTGCATTATTTCTTCAGAATAATCTTGCCCAGTTCCTGTTGAGATTCTATCTTTCATTCACACCAGGTCATAATATCAAGGGAGGTCATTCCATAGCTAAATCCAATTAACTACCCCTCTCACTAATAGGAGGAGTATTTTATAGCGCATTATAAAATTATTATGGATGTAAAATGAGGATTCAGACATTAAAACAGCTCAGTCTCCTACCCCCCCCCCCCCAACACCGGTTTTCTCGATGTCAAAGTGAATTTTTTTAATTTTTGGAGGTCCCTTGGGAACTTGCCCACTTGCTTATAGCACAGTCTATGTTTGTGGACCCTGTTGTGATTGAGTTATCAAGGGAGAGGTGTACTCGATACTTTTGGACTTGTGGTAGAACTTTTATGACTACTTAGGATTTCATTTACAATATTTTAAGTTATTTTTGTCTTTCACTTTGTATTCTCGAGAAATAATTTAATTGTTGCATTTTACAAAACTTTTTTTAGGACCATAGAATTGTAACAATATCACATTTTTGTTGATAACATTAGACGCTATGAAGGCATTTATTAATGTCAATCATGGGACACTCTTTAAAAAATTGCTTGCTGTTTAAATACCTGTCTACATAGTTATTTTTGTTTTTATTCTTGGGTTTAACATCATTTTTCAGCACAAGAAAGGCTGTAGATGGTGGTCAGTATAAATGGTAGAGGATGAATCCAGGAAAACCCCGGAAAAAAACACCAAACCACGAAAAGCTGTTGGAAAGTGTTTTCACATTGGCCAAACCCATGGTGAGATGGCATTGTTCCATAATGGTAAGCTAATAAGGTCCTCTGTCTACAAAGTTCATTCCCTAGTTAAATGCTATGGCAAACAGATGTACTATGCGCATTGTAGAAGTGAAGCATCCAATCCTTTCCAGGTAACCAATGAAGTGAGGTGAGGAGGTGTTCTTTTGCCTTTGTTATTTAATATATAAGTAGATGATTTAACTGGTTTTAAATGTTTTATATCTTAAAAGTTATGTTTTGCTAACAATTTATATTGATAGATCCTTGTTTCACATGTTTAAGAAAATTATTAAAGATCAGAACTTGAGAATGATATCAAAATCAGCATTTAGTTTTTCCATCTTCTCACAGAAAATAACTTCCAGGAATTCAAAATAAGCCCATTTGTATGTGCTGAAATCATCTTTGATTGATATCAGGAGTAGTAGTGATAAAATAATTCTAGACGGCTGCTGTAGTGTCTTCTGGATGTCTGATTGGTGACATTTTCGTTTAGTACAGTTGACATCATAAAATGTCATCTGGTGGAAAACCAATATTGATATGACTTTCCACAGAACTAGGGATAAGTATTTAAAGATGGCCATACTGGTAGCCATATTGAATATCAGATCAGCCCGGTGAAACCACAATACGAATATTCCACTCAGAGGAGTAGTGAAAAAAAGTTCAAGACTGCTGTCATGGTGGCCATAATATACATCAAATCAGCACCAGTTTAATTTTGGAACAACGATACCATCAAAAGAAGTCTTCAGTGAAAACACTATGTTGATAAGACCATCCATTTAGAAGATTTGTAAGATGGCAGCTGTTATGACCATACTGAATGTCTGAATAGCACCATTTTTATTTAGGAACAACTAGACCTTATGATGATTTTGTTGTTGTTGTAGTGTATAATGCCATTTTTCAGCACAAGATGGCAGCCAGTATCATTGTTGGAGGAAGAACCAAGGAAAACCCCAGAAAGAACCACTGATTCTTGAGAAGCTACTGTCAAGCTTTCTCACATACCCACATCGGCCAAATCTGAGACTGAAACCAGCGCAGACAGAGGTGAAGATGGCAGTGGTTAGTAACAGTGAGTGCTATAGATTACTTGGATACTTGGGGCCCCCTACCATAGGATGTGTGTGCATTCTGCCAAGTACTTTAGGACAACTAGTGATAATGTGTACTAACAGCTGGATGGAAGTCTTGTGAAAGACAATGGATAATGGACAATAGGCCATCCCATACGATCTTCTGGTCTATGATAGGATCCAGCATATTCATTATCTACGAGAGAGAGAGAGAGAGAGAGAGAGAGAGAGAGAGAGAGAGAGAGAGAGAGAGAGAGAGAGAGAGAGAGAGAGAGAGAGAGAGAGAGAGAGAGAGAGAGAGAGAGAGAGAGAGAGAGAGAGAGAGAGAGAGAGAGAGAGAGAGAGAGAGAGAGTGAGAGAGAGTTAAAAAAAACCACTCAGTTTTGGTTTTCAGCCAAGGACATTTTTTTTTACATATCAACAAAAAATTTCCAAACTAAACAAAAAAATACTTTAATGGTAACACAACCATGGAGTCCTCAGATACTGTGTAAATATATCCTCTAAATATAGTTCATGATAACGCAACCATGGAGTCCTCAGATACTGTGTAAATATATCTTCTAAATAAAGTTCATGATAACAAAACCATGTAGTCCTCAGATACTGTGTAAATATACCCTTTAAATATAGTTCATGATAACACAACCATGGAGTCCTCAGATACTGTGTAAATATATCCTCTAAATATAGTTCATGATAACACAACCATTGAGTCCTCAGATACTCTGTAAATATACCCTCTAAATATGGTTAATACTAACACAACTATTGAATCCTTAGATACTGTGTAAACATCCTCTAAATATAGTTAATGGTTACACCTATTAAGTCCTCAGATATTGTGTAAGCATCCTCTAAACATAGTTAATGGTAACACAACTATTGAGTCCTCAGATATTGTGTAAATATATTCTCTAAATATAGTCATGCCATGATTAAAGGAGGTTTAATGCTATTTATATGTTTGTCCTACCTGTTTGCTTTTCTCCAGCTCCTGCAGTACCCTAGCTTGCTCCTGGTCCCTGTTTTCCAGCATCCCTTCCAGCTGCTGCTGTAGGGTCCAGATTTGGTCCCGATAACTCTCCTGCACATGCTCTGCCATCTCCTTTTGGATCTCCTGAGCTGCCTCACTTATCTCCTTCTGACATGGGTCCTGAAAAATTATTTCTTAAACTTTGGAACAACCCATTTGCCATGACTCAACTGATTAAAAACCCATTACTCATAAGTATGGATCCTCTCACAAAGAAGTGAATACTTTGACCAGCCAAAAATATCTTAACTGAATCCATTATTAAAACTTGGGTCACAGTGATATACTTTTAGCACAATTTAATTGTGGGTAAAAAATTGTCCAAAATATTTAGGGTAAGACAAATGGATTCCCCAAAAAGCAAGTCACTTATGCTTGAAACTTAGGCCACAGTGACATAATTTTGGAATAGCTGAGTAATAGCTTGCACATCAGTACAATCGGGCTATATGGAGTTATTTAAAAGGTAAGTTCTAAAAATTAAAGATAAAAAATTTCAAAGAAAGAAAAAAACATGAAGACAAACTTTTGCACATTAAGATAAATACAAAATAAAACAATAGATAAAAGGCATATATGTTGACATTCTTCAAAAAGTACATTAAAAAATACAAGATAGAATTAAAACTATATACATGATAGAATTAAAACTATATACATGATAGAATTAAAACTATATACATGATAGAATTAAAACTATATACATGATAGAATTAAAACTATATACTATTTAAAAGAAAGGGTCATGATTTGATTTAAACTCTTCATTCTAACATTTCTCAAGTGGTATACACTTAGCATCAGTAAGTTTCTTAACAGAGTTCATATAACAAAGATTCAGCCTCGCATTCAACACAGCTGTTTTCCAGTGTCAGTAGACATGGGTAGAATTCAAAGTGTAGTTGAGGTTTATCCTTCTGAAGATATGTATGAATTAATTAAAAGTGTCCTTGGTTGTTCAGATTTGGATTCTTAATGTAGTTTTAAAAATATTTCAGTCATATCACTATGAGGTCTAGTAATGAGGTATCATACCGCAGACATGAAGCATGATGTCCTCTTACCATGTCACATTATCCTGACACCAAGCGTACCAGTCATAACACTTACACCTCTTAATGCTGTACACCTAGCGAGGCAGCTGTTACACGAGTGTAGGTACAAATATTGAAGGCTAAACAAATGAACAGCTGTAAATACAAATAAAAAAAAATAAAAAATTTAAGTCACACTGATCTAGTCTGGGTATGGTTGAGTTATTGTCTTTAAAATGTATCCATATGCTAATTTTCACGGATAAACTGGGCCTATAATGCTGATGGAGTACAAGACAGACAAATGAAAATAGGTTCATATTTGAAAAGTCTGTTTTCTCATGGGTTCTAATGTATCAGTTAGCTGCAGTGATACCAATTTTTTTTTTCTGACATACCAAATTTGCGATTAGAGAGGTGCAGATTCAAAGCCCATATTGGATTACAGAGGTGCAGATTCAAAGCCTATATTGGATTACAGAGGTGCAGATTCAAAGCCTATATCGGCTACCGTGGTGTGTCTCTGGGCAAGCCATCTATTTCCACTTGCCGTGTCAATAAAGAACCAACCTGCATTGCTTTGCCTTGTTAATACTGAACCAAGCCAATCCATTGCATTAAAAAGGAAAACCAACTTGTCATGTTGAATCATCAAATTGATTAATGCTGACTAATACAATATGTTCATTATAAATTTAATGAATTAAATTAATAATTTTAATAACTCGGCTATTAAAATTTCTATAAAAAAAGAAAGTGTAAAAAAAAAGTGCATGTGAAAATTTAAGTTGCCAAGTGATAGAATAATTATAACAGATTATTAACAAATGTGAGGTTTTAAAAATAAACACAATCAACACATAAAAATAAAAAAGAGAATGTACTGTGGTTTGAGAAAAATGCATGGCAATATATACTGTAGGCATGATTTTATAACACTGCTCATGTGCTGACCATGTTACATTTTTAAAAAAAATTACAGATTGGTTTCTAAAAGAATTGAAAGAAGTAGACTATATATATGCATCTATCTATCTATCTATCTATCTATCTATCTATCTATCTATCTATCCATCCATCCATCCATCCATCCATCCATCCATCCATCCATCCATCCATCCATCCATCCATCCCATCCATCCATCCATCCATCCATCCATCCATCCATCCATCCATCGAGAGAGAGAGAGAGAGAGAGAGAGAGAGAGAGAGAGAGAGAGAGAGAGAGAGAGAGAGAGAGAGAGAGAGAGAGAATTAAAAAAAATCACTCAGTTTTGGTTTTTATTGAAACCCCTATATGTATCCAGTTTTATGTGCAAACAAATGTTTTTAAGATTTTGAGGGATTAGGTCACAATGACTAACTTTATAAGGTAAGACTACTCACCTTGACTAGGGTTTAAAATATTTAGGGTTAACAAACAGATGACACATTGACAAAGTTTTATTATCAATTTTCATGAAGGTAGGTGACAAAGGGTCCAATATACATGACCAAGGGTGTAACTAACCAATTACCAAAAACTCAGAAATCACTCAACATGAAAATTAGGTCATACTGACCTAGATTTGATATGGTTGCATTATGTTGCTTGAGATGATACTCTTATGACCAAAGAGATTTTTCGCAGATATGACAAAAGGTATTTTAGTGTGGGAAAAAGTCAAATATACAGCAGTACCAATATCAGGTTTCTAATAGAAATATGTGGAGTTATGACTGATCAGCCTGATGTCAGAATAATGTGACTGGGTGGGACATCATGCTAAATGTCTGTGGAATGATGCCCCAGTGCTAGACATCACTATAAACTGCCACAATGCAGACATCCTAGCGATATGACTGAAAAACTGTTAAACCAATTTTAATAACACACACACACACACACACACACACACACACACACACACACTGTCTTTTAAAAATGGGTTTAAGCTCCTTTAGAGTCCTTTAAAGATAGGCTTAGGTTCCTTTAGTGTCCTTTATTGATGGGTTTAGGTGCATTTAGTGCCCTTTATAGACAGGTTTTATGATGCATAATATAATTCCTGGGTTCCAATAATGTCCTTTAAAGACAGGTTTAGGTTCCTTTAGTATCCTTTATAGATAGGCTTAGGTTCCTTTAGTGGCCTTTATAGATGGGTGTAGGTGTATTTAGTGTTCTCTATAGACAGGTTTTATGATGTATAATATAATTGGGTTCCTTTAGTGCCCTTTATATATGGGTTTAGGTTCCTTTAGTGTCCTTTATTAATGGGTTTAGGTGCATTTAGTGTCCTTTATAGACAGGTTTTATGATGTATAATATAATTTGTGGGTTTGTTCCTTTAATGTCCTTTACATATATAAACTTAAATCTCTTCAGTGCACTTTATAATCAGGTTCAACAATATAATGTATAGTTCAATGGTCTATTTATGGTAGTGTCTTTTATAAACAGGTTTAGCAATGTGCTCTAACTTATAGTTCCTACATTAAGTGTCCTACATAAATAGGTTTAACAATATACAGACCCCTTCCAGAATGTGGCAATCCTCATACTGTGCGAGTTCCACATCAACGCTTGTGGCAACATCACATCTGAACACTGCTGGTTGCTAAAATAGAAGAAATTAACATAAATAACATGATATGGCCTTGAACTCAACACAAAAATTACATGGTCTTGAACTCAAACATTGCTTGGAGGCAATGATTGTAAACATTTACCACCTTTCAATTTGTGCTTATCCAACAACATATTTGATTAAAATCCAGATCAACTTATCAATGATTTGACTGGCAGACCTACAACAGGTCTTTTTCAATTGATCTGTGTGTGTGTATTTCAGATTTTAAAGGTAGATGTATAAAAATGTCAGTCATATCGCTACAATGTCTACAGTGTGGCAGTTTATACTGATGTCTAGCACCTAGCACTAAGGGCATCATGCCGACACCAGGTCCAGACATGTGGGATGATGTCCCACCCAGTCACATCATCCTGACACCAGGCCGCAGACATGTGGGATGATGTCCCACCCAGTCACATCATCCTGACACCAGGCTGCAGACATGTGGGATGATGTCCCACCCAGTCACATCATCCTGACACCAGGCTGACCATTCCTAACACCAGTCATTTAATGCTGAGTGCTATTACCATTTTTATAACTCTTTGGTATGACTCAGCTGGGGTTTGACTCCTGTGACCTCCCACATCCAGGCAGACATTTTAACCACTAAGCCAATGGAGAAGTCCTTCATTGACCATTTGTTTCATCAACTATAATAGAGCTACCATACTAATTAATTAATTAATTTAAAAAATAATTCTGAATGTAAAGTTATTGTTATACCAACTCTCCATAACACAAATTGATTTATTTCAAAAGCTGCTAAAAGTTGTGGACTGCTCCAGTGACCTAAGTGGTTGCTGTCCACCACTGCTGCATAGTTTAATGGTTCAAACCACATTACAATATATATGATTCTATCTTAATTTTAAAACCAGTTCAATAGGAAAAATGCATTTTTTGTGTGCCTTGTACAGTCTGTATCATTGTATATTACTTATATATAATTAATGTCACATATATACTGTATACTTTTACTTTTGTATTCTGTAGAATTCAATGTAACATATATACTAGTATCACACACACACACACACACACACACACACACACTGTTGGGTTGAATATTACATAATAGAACTCAAAATTATATACAGATTGAAGAATTGCAATACTATTTATGTACGGTTTATTATAATTCAACATGATTTATATACCGGACAATTCAATATAACATATAACCTATAGAATTCTTTAAATATCAAAAAGTAAAGTAAAATTTCATCAGCATCAAACATATGTAGAAAAAAAAGACAGAAAACCTAACAACTGTTTTCAAACTGCATGCACCTTGAAAGGGAGACTACTTTTGAGAGCATGTAAATGACTACCGAAAATGTATATACATTGTGTTGTTTTAATTTAGTACATGTACCTCTCTATGATGACTGCTTTTCTCAGTACAAGACTATTTCATAACAGTCATGTATTCTGGGCATGTTATGGCAGTTTAATGTGGTTCATTTACATATCCTTTTAGGTCCAAAGTGTACATGTATTTGTAAATACTTGTATTTTGGATCCAAAGTGTATGTGTATTTGTAAATACTTGTATTTTTGGTCCAAAGTGTATGTGTATTTGTAAATACTTGTAATCTGGGTCCAAAGTGTATTTGTATTTGTAAATCTGTCAATTTGTTCACTTCATATTTATAACACCATGAATTTAATTTCCTATATTTATCTTCTTATGGACACATAAGTGCAACCTCATTTTTAAAATTAATTTTGACTTTTTAGACAGTACACAGCCTATTCATTTATTTAGTTGTTTTCTACATAAAGGCTTATTAGTTTTGATATGTAAATACGACTAATGGATCTAGGTCCTTATACTCCAGTGGTACTTTTATATGCATGCAGGCACTGATGTAACAAACATGGCTGTATAACAACCTACTACCATTTATCCAGATGTTGTTGTTGTTGTAGGGTTTACCATAATTTTTCAGCACATGATAGACTATACATGGTGGCCAGTACTAATGGTGGATGAAGAACCTGGGGAAACCCCCCAGAAAGAAACACCGACCCACAAGAAGCTACTGGCAAGCTTTCTCACATACCCATGTTGGCTGAATCTGAGACTTGAACCCATGCAGACAGAGATGAGATGGCAGTGATCCGTAACGGAGAGCGCTTTAGACCATTTCAGCAACTCAGACCCCCTATTTTTCCAAGTAGGGGATTAATAAACATAATTTGACTAATAAACATCAAAATATGTAAATTTTGTAATAATAAAAATTTAAAAAACAAATAAACACAAAATACCTATAAAATGGTATCCTGATGAAAAGAAATGTTTTAGTCTTCAAAGTGAGGGTGGTACTAAATTTATATGAGTACCATGAATGGCACATTATATGTCCACCCCAACCCCTCTATAAAGGAACTAAAAAGGTACAGATGACTGGAGATTATTTACAACAGGGTCTCAATGACTTCAACTGTTGGTCAAACTTGAAACCTGAACCTTGTCTTGAACTAAACCTGATGTGCAGAAATCAATTGATGTCTTTTTGGAATGATCATAACCTTGAACTTTAGCCTTTGGATGCAGGTGCAAATCATCCACAAAACTTTGGTCAAGGAATTTAATCCATGGAATTTAATTTAATAATTTAATTCAGCAAATCCCATTTTTCTTAGAGCCAAGACCTTGACCTTTGATCTTTTTACCTCCAAATTGATAGTACTCTCCCTAACTTTACATGCGAACACTCTACAGACCTTCATCCAGGTACATGATCTAGAGCTAAGTCATTATGCTAACCCCATTTTTCTTAAAGCTAAGACCTTGACCTTCGATCTTTTGACCCCCAAATCCGCAGACCTTCATCCAGGTACATGATCTAGAGCTAAGCCATTATACAAAAACTATTTTTCTTCTTTCAGTTTGTAACCTTCATCAAAATAATAGTTGTCTTTCTTTATCAGCCTTTTGGTCACCAACAAACATTTGCCAACATAAATGACAGATAACTGAAATATTTTTGCAGCAACCAGTCATCTCTTCTCAGTCAAATACTGTGGCCTTGATCTTTCGACCTCAAAGTCAATAATAATCTTTTTATCACAAAGTTTGGTCCTTTGTCTGTGATACGGAATTAACATTTCTATGCAGCAACGAGGAACTTTGGAGAACTCAAATTATTGTGTGGAAAATTAAATTGACTGAAGACTGATGTATAGATAGATAAGATGATAACATAACATTTTATGTGTGCGTTAAAAGAATTTCAAGTACACTAGAACCTGTCTTGAAAGACTACCTCTTTTGCCAAAAAATGATGGTCTCTCAGGTGACTGTCAGGTGGTCTCTCATAACAGGTCACAATGCTAATAAACAATAAATTTGTCCACTGAGAATATGGTCTCTCAAGACAGGTGGTCTCACATAGCAGTTGTCCTTCAAGACAGGTTTTACTATAATACCATATTCTTATGATCTAAGAAAGATGTACAGCACCTTACTGTATTGCCCGATTCCTATTTCCACACAATACAGCTAGTGGCATACAACAGTCTTTGAGGGCAACATTAGAAAACCTGTACCAGGTGACTTGCTCATGTAATGGAGACAACCACATGGAAAACTTGGAATAAAACTGCAACCACTTTGGTAATCCAATAAATCAGACCCCTAAAACTCTGCAAATACCAATTGATGATTGTGAGGTCTGATATCATTCACTCATTTTAAAGTTTCCACTGAAAAAATCCAGCGACACTTCAACTGACTCGAGCAGATCAATGGAAACTTTAAAAAAAGTGAAAAAGTTGAAGTCATGAAGGATTGGTCATTGTTTAAGATGGAACTTAGAAATGGCCACATGAGGTATGTTTGTTATTCCTCATTAATTTATGAGTTTCTTGAAGGTAGGATCACTGTACAGATCACTGAAAAGGACCCTTCTGCTGACCATAACTCATGAGCCGTGGTTCTCTAAAACATAGACCAGTATGTTGTGGACTCCTTTGACTGTATCAGTTGTAAACATGTGACATCAGAACCAAATATTAAGTATCTTCACAATGTTATAAGTAGGATGTCACTCTAGGTGCTGTATAATTCCAGCCTGTTAGCAGATACATTTGGCCAGAACTTTAATCCCAGCATTCTGGATAGTTGATACCAGAGACTGTCAACACCTCCAGCTTCTGTTGTTTATCTTCCCAGGGCTAACTGAGCATGGACTTGTTCTTGACTTGTGATAAGGCACACATGTTAAATTAATAATAATCCATTATATGAAACCCTTTCTAGAACAAGAGCAGGGTGCTAGAACAGGCAGTTAAGTTATGGGCTACACTGGACTATATTGTTTCTAGTTTTTGTGAAATATTTAGGACCCTTACTTGGTGTTTGTATGTCCTGTGAACCTGAATGTAACACACAAGTTTGGGGGAACTGATTTACTGCACTACCACCTAGTTTTATATGAAGACTCCAAACATACTTTGTACATAATGCACAATAATGCATGTCAGAAAGGAATTTAGACCAAGTATGACAATGTCTGATAAAAACACAATACAATTAACACATAACTAAACACACATGGAGCAGACTATTTTTAAAACAACAAGGGCATCCTCCAAAATGATTACTGCAAATTCATACACAGTGGTATCTGGGCTTAGAATTTGGACAAAAGTGGCATGACCTCACTTATAAATTATCTCCAAAACAGCAGGCCCAGATGATATATCTTTAGATTTTATCAATGTAGTCCTGTTTCTCAAAACAAAATAGTTAATACTTCTTTTCTTGACTGTCTGTATTGCACATTAGTTGGGATGAATGCCCTACAGGTCATGCCATATAGACTCATATATATATTGTATATAGCTCCATATAAACTCATATACATTGTATATAGCTCCATATAAACTCATATATACACTGTATATAGCTCCATATAAACTCACATATACATTGTATATAGCTCCATATAAACTCATATATACATTGTATATAGCTCCATATAAACTCATATATACATTGTATATAGCTCCATATAAACTCACATATACATTGTATATAGCTCCATATAAACTCACATATACATTGTATATAGCTCCATAAAAACTCACATATACATTGTATATAGCTCCGTAAAAACTCACATATACATTGTATATAGCTCCGTATAAACTCACATATACATTGTATATAGCTCCATAAAAACTCACATATACATTGTATATAGCTCCATATAAACTCATATATACATTGTATATAGCTCCATAAAAACTCACATATACATTGTATATAGCTCCATATAAACTCACATATACATTGTATATAGCTCCATATAAACTCACATATACATTTTATATAGCTCCATATAAACTCACATATACATTGTATATAGCTCCATATAAACTCACATATACATTGTATATAGCTCCATATAAACTCACATATACATTGTATATAGCTTCATATAAACTCACATATACATTGTATATAGCTCCATATAAACTCACATATACATTGTATATAGCTCCATATAAACTCACATATACATTGTATATAGCTCCATATAAACTCACATATACATTGTATATAGCTCCATATAAACTCATATATACATTGTATATAGCTCCATAAAAACTCACATATACATTGTATATAGCTCCGTATAAACTCACATATACATTGTATATAGCTCCATATAAACTCACATATACATTGTATATAGCTCCATATAAACTCACATATACATTGTATATAGCTCCATATAAACTCATATATATATTGTGTATAGCTGACAAGAGTCCATCATAGATCTTGATGCTCTTTTGGCCAAAAAAATATCCAGGAGTTCAAGATAGGACTATTTCCCTCTTTTAATTTCTCAGTCCTAAAACCATCTCTGATATTCTTCAGCGATAACAAAATTTTCAAATTAGCTCCTGTGGTACACATATTGTTTATCATATTGGCCTGTGATAGACATATTGGATGTCATATTGGCCTGTGATAGACATATTGGATGTCATATTGGCCTGTGATAGACATATTGGATGTCATATTGGCCTGTGGTTCTAAGACATATTGGATGTCATATTGGACTGTAATAGACATATTGGATGTCATATTGGCCTGTGGTACACATATTGGATGTCATATTGGCCTGTGGTTCTAAGACATATTGGATATTATACTGGCCTGTGATAGACATATTGGATGTCATATTGGCCTGTGATAGACATATTGGATGTCATATTGGACTGTGATACACATATTGGATGTCATATTGGCCTGTGGTAGGCATATTGAATGTCATATTGGACTGTGATAGACATATTGGATATCATATTGGCCTGTGATAGACATATTGGATGTCATATTGGCCTGTGATAGCAATACTGGATGTCATGTTGGCCTGTGATCTACTAGTAGAGCTAAAAATAAGTGGTGATCTTTGATTCTAATATGTACCGGTAGATCTAATAGTCTGTGCAGTTTGAACTTAACAGTAAAACAAAGACACCGATGTGTTAGTGTCTTATGGGATATCAGATCTGGTCTATCTAGTCTGCAGTTGGATTTCAGATCAATGTATATGAAAGGACTAAAACTTAAGTTATTTTGTTCTCTGCATGTAATTTGGTAAGAGAAAAAAAAAAACTCAACTTGCAAAATCCCATGCTGTTATTTCTTGCACCATTTACTATTATACTCTATGAACCCCTTTGTGCACTGTATCAGATGGTCACATGACTCATCATTTGGATCTGACCTTGGATGGCAATATCACATAGACTTAATGCAGACAAGAGGTACTGCATCATATTTGTATCAAATCAATGAAATCTTTCCAATTCCCAAATGAAATGAAGTAATGCTATGGCAGTTTTATATTTGACAACATAAGAAAAGACATGCTAAACATTGCTTGGCTTTTAATAATTTAGGTTAATTCATCAATACCCTTCACAGTTCCAAAGACCACTCCAGTGACCTAAATGGTTAGAGTATTCACCTTGGATGAATTAGGTTGAGGTTTTGATCTTTATCCATGTTAAAATCACACTTTGCATGCGTACAAGAGATTGATTTGAGTTCAGAATGGAAATTTCAGTCATAGTATTTATACTTTACTGATCACTAAACACAAAGTTTGTTTGTTTTTTATGGTTTAACGCCATGTTTCAGCACAATATAGGCTATACATGGCGGCCAGTATCAATGGTAGAGGAAGAAACCGGACAACCCCCGGAAAGAACCACCGACCCACGAGAAGCTACCCTTAAGCTTTATCACATAACTACATTTGTCGAATCTTAGACTCGAACACATGCAGACAGAGGTGAGATGGCAGTGGTCCGTAATGGACAGCGCTTTACATCACTCGGCCACTCGAAGCCTCTAAACACAAAGTAAGAAAAAGCCAAAATAAATTACATCTGCTGTGCAGATGAGTGAAATTCAGCCATCACATGCTCTTCAAAATCCTTAGACCACTCAGGCCCATGAAGTGTAATTGGATTATGAGAGATGGAAAATGAATGTGTACATGAAGTGTAATTGGATTATGAGAGATGGAAAATGAATGCTCTAGGGCCCTCAATTTGGATTCCTAATAATATAAAATATTGGATCAAAACTAGTCTCATATCTCATTGTGGGACCTGTTAAATATAAAAATGGGATCAAATCTGATTTCATCCCTCAATGTGGGTCCCTAATAAATATAAAATACTGGATCAAAACTTGTCTCATATCTTAATGTGGGATATGTTAAATATAAAAATGGGATCAAAACTAGTCTCATATCTCAATGTGGGATCTGTTAAATATAAAAATGGGATCAAATCTGATCTCATATTTCAATGTTTGTCCCTAATAAATATAAAATAATAAGTATAAAATACTGGATTAAAAACAAGTTTCATATCTCAATGTTGGGCCTGTTAAATATAAAAGTGGGATCAAAATTTGTCTCATATCTCAATGTCACATCCCTAATAAATATAAAAACTGGATCAAAATGAGTCTCATATCTCAATGTTGGGCCTGTTAAATATAAAAGATTGGATCAAAATGAGTCTCATATCTCAAAGGTGGGGCTTGTTAAAAGTGGGATCAAAATTTGTCTCATATCAAGCAAGCAAATTGGGGTTTTATAGTAGCAACCGACCACTAAGGGTCATTTGTGCTACTTTTATATCCAGCATATCGCTGGACATTTATTTTCCCTTGGGGAAGGGTCGTTACTCCCCCCCCCTCAGGCGTTTATGTGCATACCAATGCACTTATTAATTTGGGCATTATACCGAATTACTAATAAGTAACTATCAGTATAGATGTAAGCCCTGGGGCAGGTAGGTAAGGCCCATCCACACCTCCCCTAACAACTTCTAGATGCGATACCTGCAGGAAGAGGCAAAGGCAGAAAAGGTCCCAATCAGACTCCCCGTCGTCCCACACGCAGAGGCAGCGCCAAACACACACCCAGACCCACCCACGAAGAAACACGAGACGCCCCCAAGACACCCCCGGAGAACACAACCCACAAAGCAGCAACACACACCGAACACTCATATCTCAATGTGGGGCCCTGATATACAAAACTGGAAACAGGTCAGGACAGAACCATTAGAGTTTGAGGGGGTATTCTTGTTAAAGCCTGGCAGGCTTCAAAGATAAAAAGTCCTTACCACATGATAAGACGATGAGGGGCAAAATGTATGGCAGTATATTATAATTGGACAAGTCTTGGGGGAGGGTGGGGTTAAGGTACCACATTTTGTAAAAGTCTGAGATGGACTAATAATCTCAAATATATTTTAAAAAAACTAAATTATGATTTTTGTTTCCTGCTTGCTGTTATTTTTAATTATCCTCAATTTGAACCATAAATGCTTTATTTTTCCAAACATTTTACCATCTATTAATACTGGAGTAAAAACTTTGATTTGAATCTGGAATAAGGACAAATAGCATCAATAGTGTTTTTTTAATAAAAAAAAACTGGATCTGGTACATTCAGTAGGGCTATTTACATAATGAGTCACTCATTGATTATGAACATCCTATTGGAATTTAAATACTGTGCTTAACTCCATCAAATTGAAAACAGCCTTGACCTATATCTGTCTGTGCATGTGGGAGACCTGGGGGCCATACAGTTTGTTAGTATCAATCAGCAGAATAAATGACAGGACTGATTTGCCCAGACTTTATGTGATGAGAGATCAGGGTTTATGTCATTCAATGTTTGATCTCATTTGTGATACCCACAAGCTTACACACTAGGTTTTAGCTAATGCCAGAAAAGTGGACAAGTTCACAATATAAAAACAAATGTTTTAAATCACCCTTACAGGTAAAAACAAAAATTAATAACATTTACTCTCTGCACTAAGTTACTCTTGGAAATTATACACACCTTCAATGACAACATTACTCAAAACTCTGTTCTTGAATACTTTGGCATAGATAGAATTTGTTTCACCAGAATTCAATAACAGTCCACATTTGTTGATGGACTAAGAATGATTATCCCAGACATTTTATTTTGGTTTAGGTAAACAGGTAGAAGGATAATTTCTTGTAGCTATATTGTCCGTTTATTTTCCATTTTTCTTTCTATATCTATATTAATGTTGTAAAATATTCACCAGTTTAGAGCACAGGATATGATGTGATGTGATTTGGATTTTAAATGTTGCCTTAAAAATTTTTTCAGTCATATTGTTTATAGAGATGTCTAACACAAGGGCATCATGCATGCCACAGACATGTAGCACGAAGTCCCACCCAGTTATATTATCCCGACACTAGGCCGACCAGTCATAACACTAACCTCCTAATAATGCTAAATGCCAAACGAGGCAGCTGTTGCAGCCATTTTTATAAGTCTTTGGTATGAATGACTCGGCTGGGAATCAAACCCATGACCTCCCACATCCAAGGTGGATGCTCTAACCACTAGACCACTGAAGCGGTCCAGAAACTCTCATGAAAATACTTTCCTATCAGTTTAGATTCAAAGATATTGCCTTATAAACAATATGTATCAATGATTTATACAAAATTTACTATCAAATGGTGTTAAACAGGAAGTAAAGCTATCCTATGGGCAATATTTTGTAGCAGTAGATCAATTGTCTATTTTTAATATTATCTGTTTATCTAAAGGCACCTCATCTTATATATATATATATATATATATATATATATATATATATATATATATATATATATATATATATATATATATATATATATATATATATATATTACAAGATGAGGTGCTTATATATACACACACAAATGTAATTGTAGAATTAAGACCTCATGGAATATTGGTTAGATGACCAAATAAGCTTCTTTAAATAATGTCATTATTATTATTATTATTATTATTATTATTATTATTATTATTATTATTATTATTATTATTATTCATACATAAATGCGGTTCATATTTTGTATTTAATATATCTCTAGTCATGCAGTACAACCCAGTAAATTACAAGTTTGTATTAGGGTCATAATCTCTGTAGCTAGCACCTGACAGTTCTTGTTGGCTGTTGGGGAGATTATTAGAGGCATGTTGAGTTGAACATAAGTGGGGGGGGGGGCATCATTCATCACCAGTTGGAAAAATCTTTACTGTGTTTTTACTGCAATATCCAGTCCAAACAGGGTGTCACTTCTAAGTCCTAACCAGCAATATATGCTAGGAAGGGGCCAAGACATGCCAACAAAAAATACCAACTGAATATATTTGAAACTTAAACTAGTACAATTAATTATTTATTACTCAAACATATGTAAAACAATGAAATTTGATTTTCTGCCATATGTTTAACCTGCATTTTTCCCCTGCTGCATTGTTCTCCCTGCAGGTTTGGTGATGGTACAATATGTCCATTAATGCATCCTGCTGATAGAGGCAACCTGTTACAATTTTTGGGGATAAAAGCAGTTTAAGTTTGGTTTAGTTAACAGCATACAAACCTTTACAAATGCCAAGCAATGTTTAGCATGTCTTTTCTTATGTTGTCAAATATAAAACTGCCATAACATTACTTCATTTCATTTGGGAATTGGAAAATCATACAACATATTAACTAACATGTAAATGGATGACTGTCAGGAACTATCAGTTCAAATTAATTATATATTTCAATTTCTCTCCTAAAGAGGAATTTTGTTTTTTCTTTTCTTAAAGTATCTATCTATGACTCAAATATCACATCACTAGGATACTGAAAAGGTTGGTGAGAATTGATTACAACACGTACATTATTAAAGATAAACATCGAGATGATTGCCAGATAGAGCTTTAAAAAAATCTTTACCCTCCAAGAGCATGTAATGTGTTTGACCAGGCCATGAAGCAGCTCCACGATAAATGTGTCATCATGAAAATATATGCAGTCAGACATGGCGTTTGGTGGTGGCAAGATACCCGACCACCAAAGGCCCCGTTCTTGAAGGGGCTCCGTGCTTCAGACCTAAGGTCATCCTTATAGACATAATCAGCGTGTGCAATAGCATACCAATCGAGATACCGATACTCTGGCCTTGCATGGTCATGGTCGGCCCTAGGCCCACTGTACTCCTAACACCACCTCTGTATGCACCTACAGGTAACATATATCAACAGAATCTTAGAAATGTTAATTTAAATAGTTTAAAGAATATATTCAACAATGACGTATCTTATAGACTGACTCCATACACATTGTAATAGCTGTCGTTCACTAAATGTACTGGGTTGACAAGGAGTATGGTCGAGTTTCGAATCATTTTATTTAAATGACATCATTTCATTTATAGTAAACCATGGTTAGAATTTTTAGTAAACATTGCAGCCTTCCAAATGAATTCCAAGACTTTTTAAAAGATTGCAGTTTGTGCAGAAAAAGATATGACCTTGCATTTTCAGGAATTTTCCTATGTTTGACACTGTCTTTATTTTGTATGTCTTGGGAAGTTTCTGCAGCATCCTTACCTGTTATTTTTTTGTCTAATAGTGGATATTTACTTTTTGGGTTGGAGAGGTGTTTTTTTTTTCTGAAATACCTGGCAAGGTGTTTGACTTCGCTGCGTTTGCTTTTATTCTGCTCGGCACTATATTGTCAGGATTGTGCTGTAACTGTGCCATTAAACACTATACTTATATGTACTTCATCTTTTATGTAACTTTCTTGATAGTAATTACTATGCAATACTTCTTACTACAGTGTGGGCATGCAAATGATTATAGAGATATCAAGGCTATGAAATGTACAGAGATATTAAGGCTATGAAATGTACAGAGATATCAAGGGTATAAAATGTACAGAGATATCAAGGGTATAAAATGTATAGATATATCAAGGCTATGAAATATACAGATATATCAAGGCTATGAAATAACATCCTCAGTCCTGATACTTGAAATGTACAGCTATCACATATTGGTTTAGAAAAGATCTTAAAGAAGAAAGAAGAGTTTTCCTTGACTGAGTAGCTGAATTCCTCACAAATCAGTGACTGCTAGCTAAACTGGTTGGAATACTTCCAGGTTTATCCATTATCCTGTAGGTACCAGGACAACCTGGCTGGAAGTATTTCCTCTGTGGCTGGGAAACCACTCTGGGTAATGACACAACAATTATTGCATAGCCTAATGGGGATAAGCAGGGTCATCCAAAGTTTGTGCTGGATAAAAGGTTGCTTCAGGCAAGCAAAGCACACCTCAACCTTTTGAAAGAAACACTGCAAACTAGTTTATCTACATGTATTAATAACTAAATATAGGTGTTTTTTTAAACGTAAAATTTTTCTTTAAAAAAAAATTCACTTTTTCTTAATTAAAAATTTCACATTATTCATACTCTGTCATTAGGTCCCATCTCAATTAATTTCTGTCCCAAATTTGTATAGCAACTAAATTATTTGCACTGTACGGCAACATAAATACCAAAATGGTCAATAAAAGTCTCTGTAGCTGTTAGACAGGTACTTGGAATGCTGTTTCAGTTTAGTGCCAAAAAATCAGTCCAATCATATTGCTGCACAATCAAATCACAGATCTATTCCAAGACCTGAAGGCAACATTAAAAGACAAGTATCTAAGAATGCAATAAACGCTTGATGTACCTGTGTAAATATAATTATTATCAATCTTATTCTCAAACCATTCAAATAAAGGCAGGTGCTGTACTTGTTGCTTGCTGTATTATCTCTTTTCACTACTTTATCTCTTACACTGGAATTCACACCTCCCCCCTACAAGTGCCATGGGTCTTTTCTTTATATGTCTTAGTAAAGAAACAATTTCAGATCATATTTTCATAAGCTAGGTAGGTTCATTATTCATTGTATTGTTCAAAGGACAATGTTGGTATGTTCTCTGTAAGATGTTTAACATTCTTCCTCTAAAAACAAATGAGCATGTATATCATTTATTTTATAAAACTAAAATTTAGTTATAGGTTAGTCCAGTGAAACAATTTAGGTCACAAGACAACTAATTATTTATTGAGCTACAGAATTTGTCAATATGTAGGGAATACAGTAAAACCTGTCTTGAGAGACCACTGCTATGGGAGACCACCTGTTTTGGGAGACCAGAATCTGAATGCAGATTTATTGATTATAGTGTTATTTACCTGTTATGAGAGACCACCTGTCTTGAGAAACCATTATTTTTTGGCAGAAGGGGTGGTCTTTCAAGACAGGTTCTACTGTATTACAAACTGCTCAACAGTGGCACTCTTGATTCTTTGGAAACACCACTGCCAAAACAAGATATCTTCAACTTTCTGGCACGAAAGCAGGCTCTTATTTTTACTTCATTTTTTTTATAGGATTCACAAAAGCTAATAGGAAATATTTCTGCTGTGAAGAATTTCCAGGAATCCAAGATAAGACCATGTCTTCCTTTTTAACTTCTGAGTGTCAATAACATCTCTGACGTTCTTGAGCAATAACACCATTTTTTCAAAAGTAGGCATTGTTGTAGACATATCCGATGCAAGGCAGCACCAGCTTTAATTTTGGCTTAAATAGATAACATACCTCGTCTTTTATGAATTAAAGATCACAAGTCAGACTGTTTCAATGTCTTTCAGATGCATCTAATCAAACAGCAGTGGCATATACTGTTTTAAATTCACAGTCATGGGTTAATGAAAAATTAAATGGATGAATAACTCTTTGCTACTGAAGAAGGACATATGATGGCTTAATACAGCAATCCCTTACCTCACCCCTCATTATAACACTGTTCCTGTTATGAGGCAGGTAAGGCCACAAATTTCATTTTATTATGCAGCAGAAAAATTAGGCAGTCCCACTATAAAGCTTTATATTATATGACTTCCATGGACTGTGTTATAATGAGGGAATACTTCATAACAAAGCAGTCTCACTCTATGTGGTATATTGAATGACTTCCATGAAAGTACTAGTGTGTTATAATGAGGGAATACCTAATAACAAAGCAGTCTCACTCTATGGTGGTATATTGTATGACTTACACAGACTGTTATAATGAGGGAATACTTCATAACAAAGCAGTCTCACTCTATGTGGTATATTGAATGACTTCCATGGACTGTGTTATAATGAGGGAATACATCATAACAAAGCAGTCTCACTCTATGGTGGTATATTGAATGACTTCCATGGACTGTTATAATGAGGGAATACTTCATAACAAAGCAGGCTCACTCTATGTGGTGTATTGTATGACTTACACAGACTGTTATAATGAGGGAATACCTCATAACAAAGCAGTCTCACTCTATGTGGTATATTGAATGACTTCCATGGACTGTGTTATAATGAGGGAATACTTCATAACAAAGCAGTCTCACTCTATGTGGTATATTAAATGACTTCCATGGACTGTGTTATAATGAGGGAATACATCATAACAAAGCAATCTCACTCTATGGTGGTATATTGAATGACTTCCATGGACTGTGTTATAATGAGGGAATACTTCATAACAAAGCAGTCTCACTCTATGTTGTATACTGAATGACTTCCATGAAAGTACTGGTGTGTTATAATGAGGGAATACCTAATAACAAAGCAGTCTCACTCTATGGTGGTATATTGTATGACTTACACAGACTGTTATAATGAGGGCATACTTCATAACAAAGCAGTCTCACTCTATGTGGTATATTGAATGACTTCCATGGACTGTGTTATAATGAGGGAATACATCATAACAAAGCAGTCTCACTCTATGGTGGTATATTGAATGACTTCCATGGACTGTTATAATGAGGGAATACTTCATAACAAAGCAGGCTCACTATGTGGTATATTGAATGACTTCCATGGACTGTGTTATAATGAGGGAATACCTCATAACAAAGCAGTCTCACTCTATGGTGGTATATTGTATGACTTACACAGACTGTTATAATGAGGTCACTTCATAACAAAGCAGTCTCACTCTATGTGGTATATTGAATGACTTACATGGCCTGTGTTATAATGAGGGAATACCTCATAACAAAGCAGTCTCACTCTATGTGGTATATTAAATGACTTCCATGGACTGTGTTATAATGAGGGAATACCTCATAACAAAGCAGTCTCACTCTATGTGCTATATTGAATGACTTCCATGAAAGCACTAGTGTGCTATAATGAGGGAATACCTCATAACAAAGCAGTCTCACTCTATGGTGGTATATTGAATGACTTCCATGGACTGTGTTATAATGAAGGAATACTTCATAACAAAGCAGTCTCACTCTATGTGGTATATTGAATGACTTTCATGAAAGTAGTAGTGTGTTATAATGAAGGAATACTTCATAACAAAGCAGTCTTACTCTATGGTGGTATATTGTATGACTTACACAGACTGTTATAATGAGGGAATACTTCATAACAAAGCAGTCTCACTCTATGGTGGTATATTGTATGACTTACACAGACTGTTATAATGAGGGAATACTTCATAACAAAGCAGTCTCACTCTATGGTGGTATATTGAATGACTTCCATGGACTGTGTTATAATGAAGGAATACTTCATAACAAGGCAGTCTCACTCTATGTGGCATATTGAATGACTTCCATGGACTGTGTTATAATGAGGGAATACATCATAACAAAGCAGTCTCACTCTATGGTGGTATATTGAATGACTTCCATGGACTGTTATAATGAGGGAATACCTCATAACAAAGCAGGCTCACTCTATGTGGTATATTGAATGACTTCCATGGACTGTGTTATAATGAGGGAATACCTCATAACAAAGCAGTCTCACTCTATGGTGGTATATTGTATGACTTACACAGACTGTTATAATGAGGGAACACTACTTAACAAAGCAGTCTCACTCTATGTGATATATTGAATGACTTACATGGCCTGTGTTATAATGAGGGAATACCTCATAACAAAGCAGTCTCACTCTATGTGGTATATTGAATGACTTCCATGGACTGTGTTATAATGAGGGAATACCTCATAACAAAGCAGTCTCACTCTATGTGGTATATTGAATGACTTCCATGGACTGTGTTATAATGAGAGAATACTTCATAACAAAGCAGTCTGACTCTATGGTGGTATATTGTACGACTTACACAGACTATTATAATGAGGGAATACTTCATAACAAAGCAGTCTCATTCTATTATGGTATAGTGTATGACTTATACAGACTGTGTTATAATGAGGGAATACTTCATTTAAACAGTCTCACTTTTACATGGTATATTATATGATTTCCAGTGCTATAATGAGAAAATATTTCATCATAACTCAATTTCACTATATGGTGGTATATTCTATGACTCGCATGCGTGTTGTTATAATGAGGAATGACCTCATTATAAGACAGCCCCACTATAAAGAGGTATATTATATGACTCCCATGAACAGTATTATTGTGAGGAATTGCATCATTATATGCAATTTCACTATGTGGTGGAATATTCTATGACTCCCAATGACAGCATTACAATGGGGGAGCACTGTGTCAAGTACTATATAATTGGCAGCCTTGTTATAAGGTGGTATATTGTTTGATTTAATGAGGGATTACTTCAATGTAAGGCAATCTCACTATAATGTATCATATTTTATGAATACATTGGGAAGAGTTATAACGAGGGAGTATGATAGTTTTCGACTAATGAGACTGCTAGCATCTTCTATTTAAAACATTATTATTACAATTAACTATTAATGACATTGTATAGACATCAAGTATGTGAAAATAATAGAAATGAATTTGCTTGAGGCTGAAACCGCATTATATTTCAATTCTTGGTTAATACTTTCTTCTATATTTTTGTTTTGTTATTTGTTTGCCTAACTTTTAATACATTATGGGCTTTATCAGGCCAAAGAAATGAGAGCTAGAGGTTTTTCCAAAGACACCACCAAAAAGAAGCAGCCATTCTGAACTGGTAATGGCAGGTATCAAACCATTGAGCCTTCAATTATTAATATGGGACTCGACCAGCTGAGTTCCCACTCATCATGATTAAGTTCATGGGAGTTTCAAAAGTGACCAAAATTATAAATGAGGACACCTTGTGCTGGGGTCTTGTCCAACATCGGTATGGCCATATTATACATTATACAGAAAACACACAAAATAAACAGTAATTTCAAAATATATTATAGAATATCAGTATATTTAGATTTCTGGTAATAAAACCATTTGAAATAAATAGCTATATTGACCAATACAACATAAAATAAGAACAGTAATAACATATATTGAGAATTTTAAAGTGACAACTTGAATTTTGTGGCGCTAATACATTGCAAGTTTTAAGGTGATAAATTGTTGTACAGTGATTTTATTTGGAGTTTATGGTAGTAATACACTGTATTTTATGGTACTAGTACACTGTGTTTTACGGTGACTTTATTTGAAATTTGTGGCAGTAGTACTGAGTTTTACAGTGACTTTATTTGGAATTTGTGGCGGTAGTACTGTGTTTTACAGTGACTTTATTTGGATTTTGTGCCAGGTTTACATGTATGTTTACCTTTGCAGATGCTACACAGTATATCCATCAAATGTAAAAGTAAGTAACATGCAGATTGCACAGGTAGTTTCCATTGATTTCCATGAAATTCCGACTATGACCTGAATAAATGGGATATCTAGTTACCAAAAGCAAAAGGATGGTGGAGGGGGGGGGGGGGGGAAGGTTACTGCATATCACTAAACATCTGTGGCAACAAATATACAATATTACAAAATAATATGTTGATGATAATCAATGGTATATAATAAAGGTAGATTCCATCCTTGTATATAAATATCAAACTACATGTACGCATACTATTGAGGTTGAGGTTAAATTAAAAACTTATTTCCACAGAAAATTAACTGTGTTAAATGATTTATTAAAATGACATGACATGGTCTCATATTTGAGTTTCTAAAAGTACAAAAAACATTTTGGTGGCGCTGAGACAAATGTTAAAGGTCAACTGCAGAGAAAATACTCAAAATATTAATTGTGCATCCTTCTGTATACAGAACATCGTGTACATTAAAAATCCATTTCTCTTGCAAAATTTATTTGAACTAATTTCTAAAATTTGGTTTACAGACTAAATCCCATGAAATGACGACCAACTAGACATCATATAGATGGATTTACTTAGTGTACTTATTGATATAACCATCCATAAAAGAGTGGCAATAAAAACATTTTCAAGATGCCTGCCATGGCTCCTTATTGGACATCAGATCAACAGCAGTTTCATTTGAGACCAACTAAACATCCTAGAAAGTCTTTTAGTACAATAAGATGTCATAAGAAGTCTTTTTGATTTGACCAAACATTCCAAAGGAGTAATGATAGCAAGGTTTTCAAGATGGCCACTATGGTGGCCATCTTAGATTTCTGAGCAGCACAATTTTCATTTAGAACTAAGTGAGACATCATAAGAAGTCTTGTAATAAATTCAAATCTAGGTCTGATCAATGATCTTAACATTTGTGGATTATCTTGATCGATATTAACTAGAGAGATCAGTAATCAACTCAAAATATGAGAAGTTTAAGTACTCTTTTTTGTCAGGAGATTCTTTAAAAATAGTAATAACATTAGTTTAACCACTATGACATTAATATTAATGGCTGCTACTATAAATAAATTCGTATCTATCATCTGAATACTTCAACAACTTTTTAAATGAAAGCAGTTTTTTTTTCCAATATTTTTAAGAAATTTTTTTTAATGATAAAATTATTTGAACTGGATGTATACAGACAATAGCCTCATAATGCAAGTGACTTTGTTACCAAATATACTCGCTTATAAGTGCAGTAAGACTGCAAACAACAAAGACTATGATCTGCCATAGCAAAATACACCTGTAGATGAGTGTCTGTTTTGTTTCTTCTGATGCAACAGCAGATCTGGGTCTATTCAGTTTGCAGTTGGATTTGACTTATAAGTGATACATAAGGTATGTGACTTATAAGTGATACATATGGTATGTGACTTATACGTGATACATACGGTATGTTAATCACAGCAGATCAAGTAATGCAATTACTTTAAATGAAGATTGATGAAGAATAAGAAATCACTTAAAGAAAGAATGCCAATGTAATAGATTTCATGTTTATCTAAGAAAGGTAAAAGTTCTTATCCCCAACATAATCATCTAAATATGAAATAAAAAATATGTTAACTGTTTTTGCAGACCATTAATTCTGTTAAAAGCTTTTGAGTACATAAATGTCCGTTTATTAAAAGACTTTGATAGTATCACAAAAGTAGTAAATATATAGGTAATATAAAACCTATCAATTATCTTTCAAAGTATGTATATTTTTTCTTACTTAATGTGGGGTCTTAAAAAATGAATTGATCTTTTTAATATTTATCAAGCAGATGGAATGTTTTACCATGGCAACAGATTACAGAATAAAAGTTATATTTTTAAAACAGTTTATTTTCAGAGAAAAAAAAAAAGCAAGATACTTTATGGAAATCAGTAATTTCAAATGAATTTGTGGAATAATTACTTTGTCCAAAGTGACGAATTTCCCAAATGATAAGAATACTACAAACATACACACCATACCTTGTAACAAATGAAAACAAGCTAGAAATGTGCCAGTGTGAATCCACTCTGTTTTTTACGAATTGGTGCCAACAGAAATAAACAATCAAGAAACGTTCTGGCAGAATGCATGTTAATGCATATGTACTAACACACAAAATATATTCACAATGGATAAAAAAGCAACATAGGTATAAAAATATCATCAGAGAGTGACAAAAGTGATATGCTGATGTCATCCGACGCTAATTATGTCAGCCATTTCCGGGTTAATTTCAGCATGATAACACATACATGAAAGACCAAAAGGGACATAACTCTTGACAAACAATAATTCCCTGAACAGCACACTATATTCCGACATCATGTTTAATATTCCTCTATGAAAATAATCAAAAACTTTTTGCAGAAACTATTTTCATTTTCAGTCACAATGACCTTAACTGTTGATCTTGTTAAGTCCCAATTCAATAGCATTCTTTGGGCATGTCAGCAACAAAGTTTATTTGAGGTATATCGTGTACCAGGTAATACCAGCGTCATTATGCAGACACCTTCTTTTTTCAGTCATAATCACCTTGACTGATGATCTTTTAAACCCTCAATGTTGATAGCATTCTTCCTTATCTCATGGGCATGCCAGCCACAAAGTTTGGTTGAGATTTTGAACCATAAATCAATAAGATTCTTCCTACCCCGCGTAAAAATCATTCCAAAAATTTAGCAACGGTTGATATGGTGTGTAACTAAAGATACTGCGCAGAAATTTATACATGTTTACCCAATGTCAATAATAGCTGTCAAATTTCATGGCAACACCTTAAAGGTGCGACACCCATCCACCCTCCCTGAGAAACATGACTGCCAAATTTTGTGGCAACACCTTAAATGGCGGGACACCCATCCACTTTCCCTGAGAAACATGTCTGCCAAATTCTGTGGCAACACCTTAAATGGTGGGACACCCATCCACTTTCCCTGAGAAACATGTCTGCTAAATTCTGTGGCAACACCTTAAATGGCGGGACATCCATCCACTTTCCCTGAGAAACATGGTTGCCAAATTCTGTGGCAACACCTTAAATGGCGGGACACCCATCCAACTTCCCTGAGAAACATGGTTGCCAAATTCTGTGGCAACACCTTAAACGGCTGGTCACCCATCCACCAACCCTGAAATACATGGCTGATACAGATGACTTGTACATACTGTACATCCATGCGAAGACAAAATTCAAAATGGTCATCAATAAGGTAACCAGAAGCCAGTACATGTACATTTTTAGATGCAACAGTAATAATTAAAAGAACTTTTAAAAAAAATAAAAGTTGTTAAACAGCAGTTTCTTAAAGTCAATTTAAACAGTGGAGGCATATGGTTAGGCAATCCTATTACAAAGTATTTCAATGAATCGAATATATTGTTTAGTTACAATGCTAAATGCGTTGGAAAAAGGTATTTGTGAAGAAAAGGTATTTGTGTAGAATAGTGAAAATGATCCTTGGAGTCTTTTTGTGGACAGTTTTTCAAGTTCTGCAAAGTACTTGCCAGTTAATTGTTAAGAAAATATTTCTTTGTATCGCATTCCAGAGAATAAAAAAACCAACAAGTTTCAACAAAATGGTCCATTTACATCATTTCAAAGTTTATTGTATTCATTTAAAATCTTCTGGATCTTTAGGAAGAATGCACGCTGGAACATTTTGGTGTCAGCCTGGTCAACACCTTAAAAAATTGTAGGCATGATAGATCTAGCGATACCTTAATAAATAAGTTATTGAAGCAAAATGCCAATGAAAATGTTATTTTCACATTATGTTAGGTAAAATATGAAGGTGACACATGGGTATTTTCCATAGAAAATCTCTATTCAGATTGCTAACAAAGCTTTGATAAATACATAGAATGAAAAATGTCAGCTTACATTGTGAGTATGCATATACAGATACATACAAACAAACACACATGCATGCATGCACACATATATATTCATGCATGCACACACAGACACAAACACACAGACACACACATACATACATACAGCGCCGGTGCAAGGCATTTTGGCGCCCTAGGCGAGATCAGATATTTGGCGCCCCCCTTCCCACTCACGCCCTCCCACCCGCTCATCATGAAATAAAACCCAATTTGCAATTTTTTTCTGGTGCCCCCCTTAGCTCAGCGCCCTAGGCGATTGCCTAGTTCACCTAGCGGAAGCGCCGGCCCTGAACACACACACACAACGCACAACACACACACCAAATTGCAAATTAATATAATGATTATACTTCTATGTTTCCAGTTAAAAAAACAAAATGCATAATTACATAGTAAACATTCAACCTAGCAATTTTGGTAATTAAAATCTAATAGCATTAAATGCACTTTACTGGGCTATATCGCTTTATTGGGCTACATATATCACTTTATTTGACAAAATCACTTTATTTGACTATATCACTTTAATGGGCTATATCACTTTATTGTATCACTTTAATGGGCTATATCACTTTATTTGACTATATCACTTTATTAGGCTATATCACTTTATTTGGGCTATATCATGCCAAGAAATTTGGGGCTTTAAAGGTGCCTTTCCCAAGGACATACTGAGGCAGCCCTACTGGGCTGGTTCAGAAAAGTACTGAACAAAAACCCCACGGTTACAAATCCAACATTCTACAGAGTTAATGTGGCTCCCATGGATTATTGTATTCTAATTAGTTAACCCTATTGATTATAGTGGCCCAATTATTTAGCCCATTATTGTAACTTACATATTTAGCCCATGGATTATTGTAGCCTAAATATTTAACCCCATGGATTATTGCAGCTTGATTATTTTACCCCATGGAAATATAGTGGCCATATTTATTTAACCCCATGGACTATTGCAGCCTAATTATTTATTCCCATGGATTTTTGCAGCCTAATTACTTAACCACATGGGTTATAGTGGCCTAATTATTTAACCATATGGATTATAGTGGCCTAATTATTTAACCCTATGATTATAGTGGCCTAATTATTTAACACCATGAATTATAGGTCGCCTAATTATTTAACACCATGGATTATTGCAGCATAATTATTTAAACCCATGGATTATAGTGGCCTAATTATTTAAACCAATGGATTATAGTGGCCTAATTATTTAACCCCATGGATTATAGTGGTCTAGTTATTTAATGCCATGGATTATTGCAGCCTAATTATTTAACCCAATGGATTATAGTGGCCTAATTATTTAACCCCATGATATTGTGGCCTAATTATTTAACCACACGGATTATAGTGGCCTAATTATCTAATCCAAAATTATTTTAGCCAAACTATATAATCCTGGGATTATTGTAGTCTAAAGATTTAATCTTAAACCAAGAACAAAATCTAGAAGTTTAATATTAACATACATATAATATCACTCTGAAAATCAAGACAATTCACCTACTTAACCCCCCGCGAAAGTCGGATATCTCCAAACTAATAAAACTTTTTATTATCTTTATTTTTGAACAACAAATCTCCATGAATGCATTTTACAACATATATCATATACATGTACATATATACATGTCTTTTAAATATAATTAGAGTCATGGGTACTATTTTCCTACTTAGACAACGACACTGCAAACGAATGAATATCAGTACTTTACTAGTCATGACACGATTCATCTCCTTTGACATGTACTGATACTCTGTACTTAAAGATAAGATTTATCTTAAATCACTCATCTTTCTCTTTAAAGTATTTTTATCAATAGAGACATTGCCAGGAATGTGAAGCCGACAATATGGGCACCCATATCAATTGTCAATTTGTAGTTAGTTTAATGCATGGCAACTGAGCTTCATTTCCCAACAAGACTTTAGCAATAATAGTATTGATTTTCTTTAATCTCGTTACCACACTAACTTGTTAAAATATCAATTGTACTGAAGCTCCTTTATGTGCAAAGAATCTCACAAATTAAAAGAAAATTAATGAAATCCAGAAAACACTATGCTGATTGCCACTAAATGTTTACATGTATTATCGTTTTTAATCAAAATTCAAATATTTTTTAAAACTTTCTCGATGACACCTTGCAAAAACCTTTTTGGACCGTTTTCCTAGGGCAGCGTTATTGTTGGTGTGATTTAGCACCATTTTTCAGCACATGATAGGCTGGCTATTCAAGGTGGCCAACATGACTGGTGGAGGAAGAACTCAAGGGGAAAAAGCCCTGTAAGTAACCATGAGCCAAAGGAAATCTACTTGCAAGCATTGTCATATGCCCACATTGGCTCGAAGGGACTGTAGTCAAATCTAAGCAAAACACTTTGTATAACATAGCAATGTGCAACTTTAAATTCTTGGCAGCTTGAAGTTTCAACCAAGGCAAACAATTAAAAGGAGAATATGCATACATACCCTCAATCAGACAGAAACAAACAATTCAGAAAGACCACTTTATAAAACCCTAATCTGTCCTTAAGCCTTATATAGACTCACCTCATGCAATGGTTAATTCAAGCTGTACATCCACATGAATAATTATTACAATTCCTTGATAAAATGGAAGCAAGCTATGACACTTATGCCTTATAAAGCATAGATGAGAACCCGTTCACATTGGAGCAACAATGTATATAACAGGCAGAAACTGTATGCATCCCTTCCTGAGGCTGTAGAGGCTAAATTCTATTCCATATGTATGTGTAAGCAGGAGTTAACATTTTCACATTGGGCTGCTGAAGCTGGAATTATATTGCCAACTCATTACAATAATTACCAAGGGTTCTCTGCATTTCTGGGAAGAACAATTTGTCTACACCAATTTAAAGTAAAAATAAACAAGTAAGGCTCTGGTATAAAAAAATAAATGTCTAGAATCAAAGATAAAACAAAAAAGACACATTCATGACCGTTTTTTTTCTCTCATTAATTGGTTGATTGGCGCTTAGTGACATGTCAACAGATGGACCCTTATAGGGTGCTAAAGCAACTGGGATAAAGTAAAATTTGTCTTGCCCAAAGACAAACCACAGTCAATGAGATGGCTTGATCAGGCAAGGTTATATCATGCTAAAGTAATTGGAATAAGGTAGGCTTAGCACACACTTTTACTTTTTTTATTATGAATAAGAGAATCCTTTCTTCTTTTATTAAGCCATAAGAGCGATACACAAATACACTTAAATACTGAGTTTAATGTAGATATCACATATACAGAGTCTACAATGTAGAACTAAATTGAAATGATTAAAAAAACTAAGCTTTAAAAAATGATAGGAAAAAAACGCATGAAAATATTAGCATTAACATAATGGAAAGTCTCTATAATATGACATTAGAGTTATAATTGACCGAGTTCTACAACTAACACGTTATATACAAATGCAATATACCCATCCATAGCAGCTGCAGTATTTCTGCATGGGAACATTATGTACAACTATAATACCTTAGCACCTAAAATGAAAGGTGAGTCCAGGTAAATATCTGTGACGTAAACTGATGATAAATATGCCAGTAATAATGTCACATACCTATTTAAATGTGATGTATATTACAGGAACAATCATAAATATTTTGTAAATTTATACAGCAATTAACTTAATTTATATACCTCGTCACCAAAGGTTCCTATATATCTCTTCAAGCAATCATATTGATTTACGAGAAAAGATTTCATTTTCAAATATAGTTCTTTACTAGTTTATGCTAATATGACTATAGGCCCTGTTAAATGTTTGTAAAGTATTAAATTTTGAATAAGAAGTGAACCTTAAAGTTGAATACAACGAGCATTAAGAATTATCACATTTAGACCTGGGGAGTATTTGGGATGGGTCATTTCGATCTTTATTTTTAATTTCTTCTATGTTAGTGTTAAAACTTTAAAGGAACCAGTGTTCTCATTCAATAAAATTGACCGGATATCTTAAAACTGGTTTGAGAAAGAGACAGCTGAACTTCTGATCTGTGTTAAATAGTCCTTCTTCAAAGGGAAAAGTTATATAACGTATTTCAGAGATTCTGACTGGCAAAATAAATGATTATCTTAGGATTCTTTTTTAAAAGAGACCACTGCTTATGATTGGCTGAGTGAAAGTAAGATGTACACCTTGGAAGTAATGGAAAATTAAAGTGACCACCTTGATCAAAATTCTTTAGTTTGAAATTTTCTGCGAGAGAAAAGGTTGGCTCAGAGGAAGCCTAAAAAAGAATAGTGCTTTCCTTGTTAAGCAAGAAATGGACCAGGTGTCTGTCTTGTGAGCATGACAGGGTTTAGTGCTGGATATACAAGTTCTAAAGTTAACAGCATTAAGGAAACAGTTTTCTGAGGGAGAGGGAGACTCAACAGTTCGAAGACAGAGTCCACAAAAAAAATAAATGATGAGTGAAGTCCAAAGAGGGAGGAGTGATGAGTGAAGTCCGAAAGGGGTAAGTGACAAGTACAGAGTAAAATCTAGGAAGTCTAAGATGTATGAGGCAGTCAGAAAAGGAAGACTCAAGGAAATTGGAAACATTGGAACATAATCGAGAGGAAGGTGATGCAATCAGTCATAGACATTGCACTCTTTTCACCATTTGTTAGGATGATGAAATAAATCCAAACTGGATCATGTTAGTATTTAAGTTGAACTGAAATCACTACAATTAATTTGCTTGATTAAATTTGTTATTTTTCTCGTCTAAGGGCACTCTTATTGCATTATTTCTTCCCAATAATCTTGCCTAGTTCTCTGTTGATATTCTATCTTAAACTCAGACTGGGTCATAATATCAAGGGAGGTCATTTCCTGGATAACACAGCTAAATCTAATTAACCACCCCTCTTACAGAGATGGAGATACATGTATTACAATGTTACTGGTATGAGGGTTTAAGAAACATTCTGAAATAATCAATAACTCGAAATTGGATTGATCTTTTCCTAAACCCTGTACTAGTGACCAATTAGCATGTTCAATCCTGCGACGCTCTATGTGGCACAAGGGTGGTAGCTCTCTTCCAAGAAAAACACTAGTTATTTATCACTGAAAGTTGTGTAACACTAAGACACTATAGCAGAATGACCCAAAACTTTAAATTATCAAGTAATATGGATTTTTTTGTATGCCTTTTAGCAAAGTTCGAGTAAAAAAAGGCAAATACAGTCAGCTCCAGATATGTGCATATCGTATAACTGCATATTCCGCTTTATTGTATAGCTTTGTGCCGGTCCCGATTTGTTACCATTGTTTTCAATGGATATCAGTGTCGGACAATTGCATATCGTCTATATGCATATTTTGCATAATTGCATACATTTTTCTGGTCCGAACATGCAATAATATGTGTTAAGTTGCTTCGGATAACTGCATTGTTCAACATTGTCCCTTTCAAAATGAAAAGAAACCGATTCTGAACATTGGCGGTCAATGTTGATTAATGAGGTCTGTTAATATCAACATCACAGCTATTAGATTTCCGTTGGTCACCAGGAGGCGCTATAGTAGATAACCATAAATATTATCAAGACGGCATTAGCTCTCTGATTCTCTGTTAATCACCAGGAGGCGCAATAGTAGACAACCATAATAATTAACCAAGCATGGTCGACAGCTTTAACACTCTTTAACTTTAACACAAACTCGCATCGCCCTCATTAAGAATCTGATCTAGTTTGGTCATTAAATTCAACAGATTAAGACTGGAGCGCTGACCACAAGTCTGCTCCTCGATCTACTGACAAAACTGACCTCCATACAATACCAGAGCAAATCACGTCACATTTAAATGAACTATGCCAGATGGGGGTTTGTTTCGGAGAAATAATGGGTATCAGTATGCATGCTGCACCAGATACACGTCATAACATGAATGCCGGTTTAGTGCATATGCCTCCTAATTACATATCATAGCATCGGTCCTGAGGCCATGCATATAAGCAGAGCCGACTGTATTTAAAAAATGGATTCATCCATGTAAAACAAATCAAATGTAAATCAAATATAAGACCAAAATTTAATCTTCCTCTCGTACAAGGTAAATAATGTCAGTCAATGTAACAGCTAAACATTACAAAAGAAGTGTCTGAAGGCAAATCATGTGGACAAAAATGTGTAAAAAAAATATCTATGTCAACTTTCTCTTAGTAGACATCTAAGCCAGCTACCAATATAAAACATCATGGATTATTATATTTCCTTGGATTCAAGATAAGGGGAATTGTGGGAATGCTATGTCAACTTTCTCTTAGTAGACATCTAAGCCAGCTACCAATATAAAACATCATGGATTATTATATTTCCTTGGATTCAAGATAAGGGGAATTGTGGGAATGCTTTTATCTATACTCCACTTCAAGTAAGGAATTCTATTGGGATGAATGAGACTTGCACCATTTTCAATATGCATATTCTTGTACCAGAACTTGAAATTTCAAGAAAGTTTGTGGATCACTCCGGTGGCCTAAGTGGTTAGAACATCCACCGTGGATGCTAGAGGTAAAAAATTTGATCTCTGGCAGAGTCATACCCAAGACTGATAAAAATGGTATTCAGCATTAAGAGGTTAGTGCTAGGATTGGTCGGCCTGGTGACAGGATAATGTGACTGGTTGGGACACAGGTGGGACATGATGCTACGTGTCTGTGGCATGATCCCACAGTGCTAGACATCAATATAAACTGTCAATTTGCAGACAATGTAATGATATGACTGGAAATGTTTTTTTTTTTATTTTTGTTTTAAGGTTTAAACACCATTTTTTCAGCACACGATAGGCTATGCATGGTGGCCAGTATTATTGGTGGAGGAAGAATCAGGGTAAACCCCCGGAAAAACCACCGACCCACGAAAGCTAGTGGCAAGCTTTCTCACATAACTACATTAGCCAAATCTTAGACTCAAACCGACGCAAAGGTGAGATGGCAGTAATCCATAACAGAAAGCACTTTAGACCACTCGGCCACTCGGGGCCCCTAGGAAATGTTTTTAAAGATACAGTAAAATCCAAATCACACAAACACACACATATACACACATACATACAAAAATACACACACACATACAATAGGTTATAAATACTTCAAATAAAACCTTGAATATTTTTAAAGAATGGCAGTATGTCTGTAAATGCAAGATAATGATATCAAAAATATTAATCAATTCCAAACATTCTTATTTGACAAATTTTGACATTTTGCATTCCAGAGAGATACTGTATATATACATGTACTCGCTTACAAGTCCAATTGCAAACAACGTAACCCCTGATCAGCAGATGAATCGTGGAAGCAGATCAGGGTCTTTGTTGTTTGTTCTACTTATTACCATATATTGTCACTAATAAGACGAGTCCAACTTTAAATTGCACAGACTTAGATCTGCCATCGCATAATGCATTGACAGATCTGGGTCTGTGAGGTTAATTGGGAGTAATCAATAGAACAAAACAATACAGACACTGATCGACAGGCACATTATGTTAGAGCAGATCAAAATCTTTCTTGCTTGCAGTTTGACTTGACTTTTAAGCAAGTATAAATGGTACTCAATGGTATAAGCAAGTATAAACTGTACTCAATGGTATAAGCAAGTATAAATGGAACTCAATGATATAAGTGAGTATAAATGGTACTCAATGGTATAAGCAAGTTTATATGGTACTCATAACCAATTGTATAGACCTAGATCTGTTAGTGTATTATGCAATGGTAGATCTGGGTCTGTGTAGATTTTAGTTGATTCAACTAATAGGCAAGTATAGACAGCATGTCTAAAAAATAGCAAAATATTCAGGAGATATAGATACAAAATTCCATTTCTCATGAAAAGATAAAACATGGAATACATAAATATCTAATTTCCCCATTATTATGGGATTGTTAGGAAAGTGAGTACAGCCCACTTCAATCACTATAACTAGCTATCAGTAAATTCCCTACTAATTAGATACAGGCAGCCAGTCTCACTGCTAAAGGAGTGGCACTCAATTATTTTTCTACAAATTCAACTATTGTACCATGCTAATGTACACCTTTTACACCTGAAACACTATTAACTGTAGTACACCTTTTAAAAAGACAGAACTAGCACGTTAAAGTAAAGTTATATAATTAAAAAAATTATATAAAAGGCAAGAATTTATTAGAAAATCACTGCAAGTTTGCTGTCTTAATGCACCAATATTTAATTCTGATAAGTGTAACTTAGACCAATCCATGTATAAGGCCCTTCATTATAACACAGTTCCTGTTATAAGGCCTTGTATTATAACCCACAAAGCCCTTAATTATAGCACAATTCAAGTTATAAGTCCCTTTATTATAACACAGTTCCTGTTATAAGTCCCTTCATTATAACACAGTTCCTATTATAAGTCCCTTCATTATAACACGGTTCATGTTATAAGTCCCTTCATTATAACACAGTTCCTGTTATAAGTCCCTTCATTATAACACGGTTCATGTTATAAGTCCCTTCATTATAACACAGTTCCTGTTATAAGTCCCTTCATTATAACACAGTTCCTGTTATAAGTCCCTTCATTATAACACAGTTTCTGTTATAAGTCCCTTCATTATAACACAGTTCATCATATACAAGGCAACTATGGTGATAGATATCATTATATTAGGCCAAAGTAAAATCAGAACACTTCATTAAAAGATGATTCACTAAAAAGCAGTATACTATATGGCTCAAATGGATGGCATTAGAATGAGGGATTACTGAATTATATACTTCCTTATAAGTACTTCATTACCTCACTGTAAGGCAGTATGCCCTATGGATCCCATGAAGCATGTAGTGTGTAACAATCATCTGTGAGATTATAAAATATATCCTGGTTACACCACTTTACCATTATTAACACTTTTAAACTGTTATATTAGAGACAGGAAGTTAAATGGAAAAATAAAGCCATATCACTAACAGGAAATGCAACTACTGCAATTTGAACCCTACAGTATTTTTCTCTATGGAAGAGCCCCATATAAAAATAGCGTGCTAAGAACCTTATATATAAATAGCCAGATGAGAAGTCTTTATACAAATAGCCTGATTAGAATCTAATATATATATATATATATATATATATATATATATATATATATATATATATATATATATATATATATATATATATAAACTAAATGTGATGGCACTTATATGAAATTTTTTTTAAAAGACTCATTTATTAAAGAAAACAACAATTACAAGTCTGAGTTTTCATCGTAGGAATTGATTTTTAACACACAAAGGTAAACATTTTTGCTGTGGAAAGCATCCTATGATTGTGTTCCAGTGCATTTACAACTGTGAAGATTATGAACATATCTTTTAAAACAGAATTATGATTTTTACATACAAATTTTGATCTTGTATTTTAGAGGGGGGTAACTTTGGTAAGTCTGCCTTTTGTGGAGTTTCTGTAATATCTCTACTGTATAAACCCTCTTAAAAGCTGATTCCAACTTAAAAAAAATAACCCAAAAAACAGAGCTGATCTGCCATTACATAATGTGCTGGCAGATCAGGGTCCATGTTATTTGTTTTCCTGATTAGGATAGATATAGATATAGATAGATATAGATCTGCTTGGACAGCACATTTTGTGACAGTTCTAGCAGTTTGAAGTTGGGCCAGACTTTTATGTTTGTATATACGATACTTTTTCTCTTCTGTCGCATGCTCAGCATTTACTTTTGGTTGAGGACTTCATTAAGGTGTTTAACAAGCCATTTATCAACACTATATAGCCAGGATTGTGTTGATGTGCTATTAAACTCTCAATTTTTTTTTATATCAAGACCTATTTACCAAAAGGTTTTGGAACACAGAAGTCAAAGTAGACTTCAAAGATAGCTATATACATGTATTTATTAATCACTTAATTATGTTAATAAAAAAAAAATTAAAAAAATTGAAGTAAACCTTTTAAAGGAAATATTTTACATACATTTCAAAAAGTAAATGAAAGGTGTTTTGTAAAACATGTCAAGCTATTTGTCACATGAGAGAATTTAAAGTTCTTTCTGTTACCAGAACCTTAAAATTACTGAAGCTCATTTTTATATGAATTTGTTTGTTTGTTTGATTAGGATGTTTAACATAGCTTTAACAATTTTTCAGTCATATCACTACAAAGTCTGCAGTCAGGCAGTTTATAGTGATGTCTAGCACTGAGGCATCATGCCGCAGACATGTAGCATGATGTCCCACTCAGTCACATTATCCTGACACCATGTCGACCAGTCCTAACACTAACCTCTAAATGCTGAGCACCAAGTGAGGCAGCTGTTAGTACAAATTTACTAAGTCTTTGGTATGACTCGGTCTGGGATCAAACCCATGACTTTCCGCTCCCATGGCGGACGCTCTAACCACATAGGCCACCGGAGTGGTCTTTATATGAATTATACTAGTTCAAATATCTGAGAATCCCCCAAAACGATTATGTAAACTGTCTTCTATGCTATTTCTAAAACAATTCAAAATTTACATTTTTTTAATCTGAAAAATAAATGAAAGGAGTTCCCTCTTAATATAAAACTGTACTTGGAAGATCATTATTACACCATTTTCTGCAGACTGACACAAAACAAGTAGTGTAATAATAATTGCTTAAGGTGAATGAACCTTTAAACTGTAATCTGGCATTACTGTTATTATCAAACAATGAAGGTCTAATGTATTAATGCTGAGGTCAGGGTGTACTGCGCTTGGAATGCCAACACAGGGCTTGGTGACCATTTCACGTTATATAAGTCTTAAGAATAAAGAGGAACAAGAAACATGACATGGACTGGTTCAATACACTTATTAAGTCACTATTTATAGAGCCAAAAATTAAAAAGTGAATCATTTAAAATGGAAAGAAAATTTAATATGTTAAATAGCAACATAAAATTATAATGTAATTCATCCAAATAGGTAAATATGTAAATCTGAAAATACATTGTTTCCATTTGATTTTTTAAAACCTTAAGTCCTTAAGTCATAGAAATGTTTGATAGTGAAAGAAACAAGAGACTGCAGTCATAAACAGATTTTTGAGTAACTAGTTTGTAACAATCTTGTTTTTGTGCTGAAAATACATCCCCATACCAATCAATCCCTAAAATTATAATTTGATAAATAAATCACCAGCTTATGTCTGTCCAGCATGTACAGCTTACAGCTGTCCAGCTTATGTATGTCAAGCACATACAGCTTACAGCTGTCCAGCTTATGTATGTCAAACATTACAGCTTACAGCTATCCAGCATGTACAGCTTAAATCTGGCCACCATGTACAGCTTACATCCATCTGTCCAGCATGTACAGCTTAAATCTGGCCACCATGTTTAGCTTACATCCATCTGTCCAGCTTACAGCTGTCCAACTTATGTATGTCAAGTATGTACAGCTTACAGCTATCCAGCATGTAAAGCTTAAATCTGGCCACCATGTATAGCTTACATCCATTTGTCTAGCATGTACAGCTTATTCCTGTCCAGCACATACAGCTTACATAAGTCCAGTATTGTAAAGCAGATAGCTGTAGTGCTAGACATTTAGATACAATTCTTAAAAAAACAATATATATATATATATATATATATATATATATATATATATATATATATATATATATATATATATACTTCAAACAATAGTAATGAATATATAAGGAAACTTGGACCAAACACCTAGTATACTCCTCAAGGCTTCAGCTCTCAGCCTACTTTCCTTTCGCTGCCAAGACTGCATTTACAGCATGATATATTCCAAAGAAATGTCTGCAACAATTGCCCATGTGTAACCATGGCAACACACATGCATCCAGCATTCCACACATACATTTCCATCTCAGTGCATACAAGATGCACGTTGTTAATCGAGTTGTAACAGTATGGAAAAACGTGCAATGCAAAGAAAGAAATTACACAGAAAAGAAAAAAGTAAAGAAAAACAGAGAAATGGGACATGTACATCCAAACACCTTGTTCTGCAAATGAGGACATTACTTCAGCAAATCATTGCTGAGCCAAAGACTGGTTTCTTTTGCAGCCAAACAAAAATTATTTCATATAGTTTCAAAAGAAATTAATAGACTTAAAAACTGTAATGCTTGTCAAGCATGTACAGCTTACAGTACAAAATATATTATACATTTTTTAATACTCAAAACAGGATTTTGTTGTCCATGTGCAAGGGCAGTCTACTCTAAAAGTTTCATCACTAAATAACCTACCTGTGTTGATGTGACTTAAAACACCCTAACCAAACTTAAACCAAACATGTAGACTGCATTCTTTATTTTCCATACTATTTTGTTGTAGTTGTTTTGTTGTTGGCTAGAAAATTGTTTTAAGATCTATGTACTCATCAATTTACAGCTTAAGTCATCATTCCAAAAAAAATCTCCTTGCGAGAAGATTACACAGCGAGTAGATTACACAGTGAGTAGATTACACAGCAGGTAGATTACACAGCAAGTAGATTACACAGCTAGTAGATTACACAGTGATGGAATGTTAACAATACGGTTTTAATATACACCTTGGAAATCTGTTATATTTCCAGGACAGCTATGCAGTGTGCAATCATCTTCACGTAAAAACAATTTGCAGCCAGAATGCAGCCAGAATTCTGCTTGTGCTTCTGCTTATATATCATCATGCTTCCTTTGACAAGGTATTTAAGTCCCTATGTAAGACCATCAAGGTAGGGACACCCCTTAGGATTCTGGGACATATATCCAATTCATTGATCTCATTCTATGTAAGACCATCAGGGTAGGGACACCCCTTGGGATTCTGGGACATATATACAATTAATTGATCTCATTATATGTAAGACCATCAGGGTAAGGACAGCCCTTGGGATTCTGGGACATATATCCAATTCATTGATCTCATTATATGTAAGACCATCAAGGTAGGGATACCCCTTGGGATTCTGGGACATATATCCAATTAATTGATCTCATTCTATGTAAGACCATCAGGGTAGGGACAGCCTTTGGGGTTCTTTGACAAACCCATTGATCTCATTCTATGCTTAGTGGATGGAGATCTTGATACTTTTCAAGCTATTACCCAGTGGACAAAGTCCCGGCAAGGGGGGGGGGGGTAAGCAAGGATCTATTGGCCAATATCAATTGCATATATCAACTGTCTTTCCATGTCAAGAAAATGTAAATGTGTTTAAAGGGTTTTGATCTCAATAATTTAAAGTCATGACCCAAGGTCTTCTTAAGTCTCTGAGGTTTAAGAATGGACTCAGGAGTCAATGCCAAGTTCTTTTCATACTCATTGGGCTATCATCATAATAGATTCTATGTCAGTGTTTAGTCAAGGCTGCCAACTTCAAGTGCCCTAAAATAGTCCTTTATGTATTCATAGTTGTAAGTTATTTATCTCTTGTAGGGGCAAAAGAGACTATATGAAAAACATGCAATATGTAATGTTTTTCCACTTGTGCATTCATTATGTATTTGATCCCAAGCTTTGAAAGAAGATATAATGATTGATAAGATTATAACAGTGTGAACATGGCTTCCCACACTTTAAATTATCCATTTAACTGAGCCAGGCTCTAAGTTGGAGTGTGTGAGCACAGATTTTTTGCCAGACTCTGCCAATCACCATTTAGGTAACTTGATACAGTTTACATGTTTATCTTCATAACTGTTTATAATTGGGTGTGTGTGTGCATGGCTTGAATTTAACAGGCACAAATTCAGCATAATTTGACAATCAGGCTTATGAATTATTTTGTAAGTGAAGTGTTAAATTTTCCAGTGATTAATTCCAAATAATTAGTAGAACTCTTAAAGTACCATATATATATATTCACTAATAAGTCATGTCAATTTACAAACAATAAATATCCTAATCTGCTGTAACATGTGCTGGCAGATCAGGGACTATGTTGATTACTCCTAACAAACAGCACAGACCCACATCTTTAGGCACATAATTTGCTGGCAAATTTCGGTCTGTGCAGTTTGCAGTTGGACTTGACTTATAATGCAATTACATACAATATGACAAGTCACCAATACAACATGTATAATTTTTAAATGTAAAACAAAGCGTGGTTTACCATGAAAAAGCTATTTAACACACAAGCCTATTACTGTGTATGTGACTGAATATATATATATATATATATACATATATATATATATATATATATATATATATATATATAGAGAGAGAGAGAGAGAGAGAGAGAGAGAGAGATATATATATATATATATATATATATATATATATATATATATATATATATATATATATATATATATATATATATATATATATATACAGAGAGAGAGAGAGAGAGAGAGAGAGAGAGAGAGAGAGAGAGAGAGAGAGAGAGAGAGAGAGAGAGAGAAAGAGAGAGAGAGAGAGAGAATTATAAATATATACCAGCCCAATGGAAAGTGCTATCCCTGGATTCTATAGAAGATTGTTTTAAAGTTGTTGTTAAAACACTTCCAATATATATATATATATATATATATATATATATATATATATATATATATATATATATATATATATATATATATATATATATATATATATATATATATATATATATATATATTTTTAGTTATAGCCACTATTGTGTAGATGTCATGCTGACAGCTACTAAAAACAAATTCCACTTGCTAAAAAAAAGGAAATGCAAATTGTAAAAAATAAGTTAAATCTGAGCCTGACAATGGTAGGCAGTTAAACAAAGAATGTCTGATAATCATGAAGCACTGCATTGTGCTCAGGTTTAACATTATATGGCTGCAGACATTACTTTGAAATGTTACAATGCCTGCTGTTTAATACTACCCATTCTAATTGGTTACCATATATATTCCAATGTAACAGCTCCAGTCAAAAATGAAAGAAAGTATTTAAATTAACACATGTCATTATATATTTATATATCCAATGGAAGGCTCAGTGTGTGTGTGTGTGTGTGTGTGTGTGTGTGTGTGTGTGTGTGTGTGTGTGTGTGTGTGTGTGTGTGTGTGATTTGGAATTTTAACATAGCTTTAACAGTTTTTCAGTCATATCACTAAGATGTCTGCAGTGTAGCAGATCATAGTAATGTCTAGCACTGGGGCATCATGCGGCAGACATGTAGCATGATGTCCCACCCAGTCACATTATCATGACACCAGTTGGACCAGTCCTAACGCTAACCTCTTAATGCTGAGCACCATTGATATATTTAACCCATCAATCTTGATGATGATTACAGACAGCTTTTCATTTGTAAGTAAGTAAGTAAAGTAAGTAAAGTAAGAAGTATGTATGTATGTATGTATGTATGTATGTATGTATGTATGTATGTATGTATGTATGTATGTATGTATGTATGTATGTATGTATGTATGTATGTATGTATGTATGTATACTAAAAGATGCATATCATTATACTTTCCTAGTGACCCTGAGAAGAGTGTTGCATCTTAGATTTTAAGTAATCCATATAAATTAGAACAAAGTGGAAATAACTCTGTCTAGAAGCATTAGTCTGCATAATAAGTGTAAGCTATGACCCAAGTAAATCATGACCTATCATAACCAAGTAAATCATGACCTATCATAACCAAGTAAATCATGACCTATCATAACCAAGTAAATCATGACCTATCATACCCAAGTAAATCATGACATATCATACCCAAGTAAATCATGACCTATCATAACCAAGTAAATCATGACCTATCATAACCAAGTAAATCATGACCTATCATAACCAAGTAAATCATGACCTATCATAACCAAGTAAATCATGACCTATCATAACCAAGTAAATCATGACCTATCATAACCAAGTAAATCATGACCTATCATAACCAAGTAAATCATGACCTATCATACCCAAGTAAATCATGACCTATCATAACCAAGACTAAAAATCATGACCTATCATAACCAAGTAAATCATGACCTATCATAACCAAGTAAATCATGACCTATCATAACCAAGTAAATCATGACCTATCATAACCAAGTAAATCATGACCTATCATAACCAAGTAAATCATGACCTATCATAACCAAGTAAATCATGACCTATCATAACCAAGTAAATCATGACCTATCATACCCAAGTAAATCATGACCTATCATAACCAAGTAAATCATGACCTATCATAACCAAGCAAATCATGACCTATCATAACCAAGTAAATCATGACCTATCATAACCAAGTAAATCATGACCTATCATAACCAAGTAAATCATGACCTATCATAACCAAGTAAATCATGACCTATCATACCCAAGTAAATCATGACCTATCATAACCAAGTAAATCATGACCTATCATAACCAAGTAAATCATGACCTATCATAACCAAGTAAATCATGACCTATCATAACCAAGTAAATCATGACCTATCATAACCAAGTAAATCATGACCTATCATAACCAAGTAAATCATGACCTATCATCAGAACAGTTAATGCAATACACAGAAGCAGCATTCCTTAAAACAATACTGTAAACACTTCAGGCACAATGGAACTTGTCTAATGTCGTTGTAAACACCTCATGCACAGAAGAACTTGTCCAACATTGTTGTAAACACTTTATGCACACTGGAACTGGTCAATCATTATTTTCAACATTATCAGAATAAAACTAATAACTTATGGATGGGAAATTTCATCATTCTAAATTTTCAAAGATTTTATAGTAACACCAAAAGACCGCATGTTGGTAAATAAGAGAATGAAAATAGGGTTTCTATCCATGGTTTCTTACAAGGTACAGGTAATGTGTACTTTGAGTATATTAATAAAGTACATTTATTATTAGGATGTAATCGCAAACTCATTATTAAAATCATCTGAAGTACCTTCCTCTCCTTACTGTTCTATGTACAGGGTAAATCTGAAGCATTTATTATTACTGTTCAATGTACAGGGTAAATCTGAAGCATTTATTATTACTGTTCAATGTACAGCATAAATCTGAAGCATTTATTATTACTGTTCAATGTACAGCATAAATCTGAACCATTTATTATTATTAATTCGATGTACAGCATACATGGTTGTATGTACAGTGTACATGGTTGTAGTAAATCTGAAGCATTTATTATTGTTGGTTCGATGTACAGTGTACTTGGTTGTAGTAAATCTGAAGCATTTATTATTATTGGTTCAATGTACAGCATACATGGTTGAATGTACAGTGTACATGGTTGTAGTAAATCTGAAGCATTTATTATTATTGATTCGATGTACAGCATACATGGTTGAATGTACACTTTTTGTACAGTGTACATGGTTGTAGTAAATCTGAAGCATTTATTATTATTGATTCGATGTACAGCATACATGGCTGTAGTTTGTTTGTTTGTTTTTTATGGTTTAACGCCATTTTTTCAGCACAATATAGGCTATACATGGCGGCCAGTATTAATGGTGGAGGAAGAAACCGGACAAACCCCGGAAAGAACCACCGACCCACGAGAAGCTACTGGCAAGCTTTCCCACATAACTACATTTGCCGAATCTTAGACTCGAACACACGCAGACAGAGGTGAGATGGCAATGGTCCGCAACGGACAGCGCTTTAGACCACTTGGCCACTCGGGGCCCCCATGGCTGTAGTAAATCTGAGCATTTTATATTTACCGCATCATTGTAAGTGTGATAATTATCATATATAATATCAATGGACTTAACCCTCAGAAGTCATTTGCACCCAAACATATGTCTAAAAGTCAGTTTGAATGGCGATATGTACTGTATTTACTCGTAAGTCGAGGCAAATTTCAAACAACAAAGATTCTGACTTACTGTGGCATAATGTGCCTGCAGATCAGGGTCTATGTTGATTGATATACTCATTACTCCAAATCAGGGTCTATGTTGATTGATATACTCATTACTCCAAATCAGGGTCTATGTTGATTGATATACTCATTACTTCAAATCAGGGTCTATGTTGATTGATATACTCATTACTCCAAATCAGGGTCTATGTTGATTGATATACTCATTACTCCAAATCAGGGTCTATGTTGATTGATATACTCATTACTCCAAAAAAATTATTAGATTATGTGTTGGCAGATCTGTGTCTATACAGTTTGCAGTTGGAAGTGCATTATACTGTATATTAAAAGAAAGTTTATTTATTTATTTATTAAAGTAATTGATTAAATTTTTATAGTAGAGCATTTTTGCAGATGTCATTATAAATGGCAATAATTGGCATTTGACAAAATAATGAATTGATTATATTTTGACACAAGCTATAGTTTAACTACAAAATGTTCCGAATGCAGGGTAACAATTGTTATTAAAAAAATCCAATAACATGTCATAGTTTGTCATTTCAGTTTGTTCTTCCATGTCTGCTATTAACAATGTCAACTATATTATCATTGATCTCTGATACACAGTTACCAATACACAAAATTATTAACAATAAGCTAAAACTAAAAAGGTGTAAATCACATAATTGCAGGTAAAAGTTCCACCTTTTAATCTCTTTGTTTCTAGATATTTGTTTTGACAGGTATTGAACAGACGTGTCACAATTAAGTATGCAACTGTTTTGTATGAACACTTTTATTCAACATTCAAAAGAGATTATTTTAAGTTAGATTTTTAAAATTTAGTATAGACAGTAATTAAAAAAATATTCTGATATACAGAATGCTACATACATGAAATTGACTTTACTGTATATAGCGCATAATACAGAATGCTACATACATGAAATTGATTTGACTGTATATAGCACATAATAAAGAATGCTACATACATGAAACTGCCTTTACTGTATATAACACTGATATACAGAATGCTACATACATGAAATTGACTTTACTGTATATAGCGCATAATACAGAATACTATAAATATAAAACTGATTTTACTCAGAATCTGCGATGTCAATGAGTATGAGCAGGTGAAAATCTGCCAAAAACCTGATGAATAAAAAACAAAATAAGAAAAACTGATTGGTTACCATTGAAAAATTACATTTACATTGTTTTAACTAAATCTTACAAAGATCTTTAAGCCAGTTAAAAGAAAACAACCTGTATGTTAGATCACATCTATTGTATTATTTACATCAGCATTTGGTAGTTTCATTCCTACACACTTGCATTTTAACGTTTCTATTGATTTCTCATATTACCCATGCATTTAAAACTTTTCAACAGTATTTGTTCCTGCCCTGCATGTGACTAGTTACTTTGTTTGTATTACCTTGTGTCTAAGATCTAATCAAGAGATCAGCTGGTGTCACTATCTGATTAAGTAGTGAGATACTGTGATGATGGTATCTGCATGGTTTTCGAGGTCAAATATACTACAATGCTTCCCAAGAACTTCAAAAGATACAATCTGAATATTCTGACTTCTAAATGCAGCTACTGTCACTGAGTACAAAAATCATAATGATGAAAGCAAAATTTCCATGCTGAATATTAATTTGATACATTGATATCCTAATTATACATGCTAATTAATAATTTCAATTCAAATCCATGTCTCTCTATCCCCTAGAGCTATACTAGTACAGTAGAACCTGTCTTGAAAGATCACCCTTCTATCATAAAATTATGGTATGGTCCCTCAAGACAGGTGGTCTCTCAGAATAGGTCATAACACATCTATCATTCAATTTGTGCATTGAGAATATGGTCTCTAAAGACAGGTGGCCTCACATAACTGTGGTCTTTCAAGACTGTAGTTCACATTTACATAGACTTGATTGAAATCCTTCGTCTATTTCTTTGAGAAAGTCGAACAAGAATTGGTCATTTCAAATTTGTAATACCCTTTCTGAATTGCGAATGTATATTTGGCTTAATGTTCCCTCCATGTGTTGCAAGTTGTGTTTAATGGAAACAAAGTCACAAAAGCTGTGTGGTTTACTGCTTAGTATGTCAAGGGCTTAAATCCTACCACTATATCAACACGTGTTCTTTGGAAAGGGACATAACTCCAACTGCGTTGGGTGACCAAATATCCATCATACATTGCTGTGCCATAACGCACAAAAACCCAAACTGTTCGTATTCAACGCAAAAGTATTAAACATCAGAGCCTAAATTTTAAATGCAATTCTTTCCAACAGTGCTTTTTCCGACATTTTTTCTCTCAATTTCTCTTAAAAAATATGCTTTTGATGCAACTAAAGGTCATTTTCAGGGAATCTTATAACATTTTTGGTATATTTATCAAACAAAATATGCAAAAACAAAACCGAGTTTTCCACTACCCAAAGGCACTAAAAAAATGCAAAGTTGGCTGCCTTAAACATAAACTTTTTGACACAGATCCTTTTAAGACAGAGTTCAAGAGGCCCCTGGTGGCCAAGATCACTCACACATCTCAGTTCTATCCATTTGAGTGTCTGCTCCAATTACATGTATCTTGATATATGAGAAAGCTTGCCGGTAACTTCCCATGAGTCTAAGGTTCATCCTGGGGGCCATTTTTGTCCTCCATCAACTATACTGGCCATCATGTGCTGAAAAATGGTGCTCAAAAATTTTGTGAACAAAGGTGACTTGCCAAAACTAAACCAAACCACTTGTATTTAATTAATATTTGTATTTTAAGTTTTTTCCCCCCATGAAATAAATTTATCCTTGGCTTCAAAATGAGTTCCATATAATGAACGAGTCAACTCGGAATTTAATTATTTAATTTTTATTTATTTATCGCAGCTGTGTCTCATAGCTTTAGCCATACCAGCTCTATTGCAAATAGGCATTATTTAAATTCCAGTATAAAATAAATGTTATAATAGGATAATTAATCGTAATTTTTAGTATAGCATTGCCATAATACCAAAGACCTTGATGACAAGTGGTAAATTAAATCTGAAAAGTTGCAATTAATGATCAAAGGCAAGGAACAAATTAACCTAATGCACATATTTGTATAAACTGGAAACCACCTGACTGGAATTGGCACAATAGGAAGGAAGCAACTAAGGGGACGATAAATCACTAACACCTGTGACACTTCATGAGATTAACCAACTCACCTTTATTCATAAATTAGTCATGATACTGAAACACAAATTCCATAGGAAATGTGTGGCACTGAAAGGTTCAAACCAAAGTCAGGATCAAACTATAATGGATAGAAGTAAGCCATACAATTCCTTAAAGTCAATAATTGTTTTCAAAAATATTCTTATATGAATTTGTCATTTTAGACGTATCATGGTTTTTATTAATTTATTTTTTCTTCGCTGTGTGTGTCTACACATGTAAATGATAAGTTATCTCCCCTAATGTAGTTTTAGTGGTATACCAAAGGCATATTCCCATACGATCTTTTCTAATACTTCTGTGGTAGTACATGTATGTATATGTAGGTATGAATGTCTCACATGCAATATATTTAAATGACCACACATGCATGCGATATGCTTTAAGGGACAAAATATTGTATGGATTAATAAATTACTCTTTTGTCTATTTCACCATTAAATTTTGTTTCTGATTATCATCAAATTTCCTTGCAATATCCTGTTCCTAAAAATGTATTACATGCTTAATTGACAGGTTCTTAGTCCCAAGGGCTGCATTTGGAGTGGAGTTCCTTGCCTATGGACACATCATGGCAGCTGACTCAGACTTTGGCCTCACACCTTTTGGTCAGAAGTTCATTATGCTAACCAGTGACTAATATGCCCTTAAGCCTTAATTGGTTGCATACAGGTCAGCAGACCAGCTCTAGTCATTCTACCTGTACATCCCCCAAACCCACAGCTGGTTTAGTTTTGGTAGAAAATGAATAAATATTGCCAGTCAAAAGATAGGATTTATAGAAGTCACAAACTGTAAGGAATAATTTACAATCAGCATTCCCCTACATCCATAACAGGATACCTGCACACATATCAGGACATTCATACATAAAAATGTTCATGCATATGTACCAGTATGTTTACACATAAATATCAGGATGTTCCTGCATGCATATCATATACTCCACTTAACTGCACATCGGTTAAATGCACGCTCCAGATAACTGCACGTAATCACACCGGTCCCGTTTTTTTCCCAATGCTTAAAAAATGTACTGTACCATACTCCAGTTAACTGCACACTCCGGTTAACTACACGGTCTCGTGACAGGCCTGAGGATGTGCAGTTAACCGGAGTCGACTGTATGCATATCAGTATGTTCAAAGATGCATATCAAGATATTCATGCATGCATAGCAGAATGTTCATACATTCACATCAGGATTTTCATAAGTATGTATTCAGATATTTTTTTAATCTTAAAAGTCACATCTAGGATTAGAAACACCATAAATTAAGTCATTGAAAGATATATTCTAACATTTTGTTTAAAAACCCACTGTTGGGCGTTGGGCTTACATTATTCATATCTTGTTTTTGTACACAATTTTAGGAAACCATAACATATCTCTTGATTCCACAGATACACCTGCACAATCTGGTGGGATTTCGAATCGTTCTCAGTTCAGAAAGATTAAGGGAGCTTTCAACTGGCACGATAAATGGCAAAACAAGACCTCACCCCTCAAAGACTAAATATGTTGCTTATGTAGGACATTTTTATTGATGGAACAACTTACATTAATGTCAGGAATAGAATCTTTACTCTATCCCAATACCAAAAAAAAATCTAGAAAACGAAGATATTTTAGTAACTTGTTTTTTTCTTCCTCCAGTAATATCCATCTCAAATACTGATTACACCTGTGTTGTCATGTTGTCCTCTTACTTCATTTTAAAATAAGATGGTGTTTTGATTGCTTTTGTTGTAGGGTTTAATGACATTTTTCAGCACAAGATAGGCTATATGTGGCCACCAGTATAAATGGTGGAGGAAGAATCCATGAAATATCCCCAGAAATAACTACCAATCCACAAAAAGCTACTGGAAGCTTTCTCACATACTCACATTAGCAGAATCTGAGACTTGAACCCATGCAGTTAGAGGTGAGATTGCAGTGATCCATAACAGTGAACACTTTAGACATATTTACCATTTTTGGAGCCCCCAATGGTGTTTTAGGGAATTTTTGAAAGAAATGTCTATAAAATTGATGCTATTTTATTTTTTTTTTATTTTTTACATTTTCTTTTCATATCAAAATGCAATGCAGGAACTCCTTCAAATTTCTAATAATGAGATTTTCTTTGTTTTTTTAATGAATCAAGATTCTCGATCATTATTTGAAACACAATGCATAGACCTCAAAATATGCCCAAAGCTGTAGCAATAGCAATGGATTCATGTATGAATTATTAGCAGAAGCCATCTTGAACAATTTTCTTTATAGGGCAGGATAATTATTCTTTTCCATCACAAGCACTGCAAATCTAAATTATCCAATTATGTGGAATGTGTATTAATATTCTTCTTCCCGTGGTGTAACAAAAAGAAAATGGCAGGAATATATATGAGTCAATTTGTCAATTACACAAATTTCAATATAATTCACTGCCCTTGTTTAAAACCGTAATAAGAGAACAAAATTGGGACAATTATAAACCTCCAACAAAGAAAAGAGATCAAATTTTCTGTGTCTTTTGTCCTGCCTTGTGTCCAAGCCATTGAGCCCTGATTGGACAATGCACTCATCTCTTTCACCTGCTAATTAACCAGCATGAACAATAACCCTATGACCTTAAATGTCTCTGGGTGAGAGGTCAAACAGGACATCTAAACTTGTTCAAATTAGTGAAACATACACTTCAACCCTTTTGGAGACATCAATTGTAGCACTTTGTTAATACCACCCTTACCATATATACTCATTTATAAAAGCCACTATATTTATCTAATGAAGCCATATATGTTCATATTTAGGACCAACATGTTTATTAAATATATGAACATTTCCTTTTGTATTTTTGTTTTTCAACCTGATTTTTAAAAAATTGAACAACATGGACCAATCTCTGCAAAGGAACTGTATTGACATCATTGGATTTCCTGGTTATTAATTTCGTCTTTCTCAGCTCGAATAGGCCTTTAATAGGTAATATTTCATTTCAAAATTTACTATGTTGGAAGAATTAAAAGGATGCGAAAAATGATTTAGTCTTAAGAATGCTTTGAATCTACTTTTGTTTCCAAATAAATGCCCAAGTCCATATCATAAAAAGATAGCTATTTTCATTGAATATTCTATCAAATTTATCCTCTTAGACAACATGGCAACCCACATTTAACAGGAATAAGAAAGGACTCATTTACAGTGCATGGTTTGTAAATTCCAGAGATGAAAGAAACATTATTAAAATATGTGTATTTCTACAGAACTCCCAGAAAAATATTGTAAATAAATTTATTTGAATAACATTACTTTATTTATTACATCTTTAGGCTGTAGCTACATGATTTAAATGGAGTACAGAAAAGAACAACAATGACTTCTCAGAGGTCAATAGATACATATATACATACATACATACATACATACATACATACATACATACATACATACATACATACATACATACATACATACATACATACATACATACATACATACATACATACATACATACATACATAATGTTTTCAAAAGTATTGAATGTGAAACTTACTTTCACACAATACAAACATTTTGGAGAGGGCTATTACTTGCAACTGTATATAAATCGCTCTGGCAATAAATTATAACATTAAACATGTCCGATCTAACCAAAATAATCACCTTACCTAACATATAAATTCAAATCTTTTCTGGCAAGTGAACCACCAATTTCACATCTAAACAACCTGGAACCATGTTCTTGCAAGAAGAAAAAGCTTGACTATCAATAATTTATGTACTATAGTAAGATTTAAGAACTGTATTCAAATTAAGGTTTCAACTCTTGAGTTCTAAAGTCCTATATTTTTGCACTCAACACAGTCCTACACCCACCCTAAATTCCTCCAATTTCACCTTTCATTTTTGTCTATGTCAAGTGACTTTTATGCAGGAATGCTAATAGAGTTTTCATCTAAATGCCCAAATCCATTTGTATAACAAAGAAGAGTCCCTTGAGGAGTCAGACACTCAGCTGACTGAAATGAATCCAGGAATTCAAGATAAGACCATTTCTTCTTTGTAACCTGCATAGTGTGGAAACCATGTTTGATATTTGTCAGCGATAAAAAGATTGTTAAATTTAAGCTGCTGCTTGAACATACTGGATGTCAACTTGGCCAAAAATAATTTGGACCACAATTTTTTTTTAGGACCAACATTAGGTATCCTAAATGGTCTTCTGGTGATATCATGTTTTTTGGAAGCAAAACTGCTAACAAGGTTTTCAAGATGGATGCCATGCTAGTCATAATCAATATCTTACTGGCACCATTTCAACTTAGTATCAGGCTTGCATCATAAGGTACAATGTCAATATGACTAGTCATCTACAAGTAGTGATAACATGATTTTCAACATGACCATTGTTGAAGTCATATTAAAAGTTGGATCAGCACTCTTTTCATTTGTGACCAACTTGACACTGTAAGAAGTCTTTCCATTAAAACCTCATATGGATATGATAATGATAACAAGATTTTCAAGATGGCCACTGTGGCAGGCATATTGAATGCCTGAATGACACCATTAGGACTAACTAGACATTATAATAAACCTTAAAATAAAAACCCCATGAAGTCTCTTCGGTCAAAACAACATGTCAATATTAATTTCAGTTCAGGGGCAGTAGTGATTAAAGTTCAAAATGACCACTGTGGTGACCATATTAATATGGTCATCCATTCAGGAGAAAGTGCAATAACAAGATTTTCAAGATGGCCACTCTGGCAGCCATATTGGAGGTCTGAACAGCATCATTTGCATTTTGGAGCAACTTAAGATGCTCTGATAAATGTGTGTGTAAAGTTTCATGGCAGTCCTCCAAGCGGTTTACAAATAACTAGCTTGTTATAACTGACAGATTCAGGTGACATAGTTTGTTCCAAAACATAGAGATAGTTTATAAGTTATGGAATGTTCTCACAAACAAGAAATAGTTCAAAAGTTATAGCATGTTCTCACTCAAGAGAGATAATTTATTAGTTATATTATCTTGACACATGTTTGTAACCTATAGCATGTTCTGAGACTTGATCATTTGTAAGTTATAACACATTATCTGACAAGAGATATGGTTTGCAAGTTATAACATGTTATCTAACAAGAGAGATAGCTTGTATGTTATAGCGTGTTATCTGACAAGAGAGATAGCTTGTATGTTATAACATGTTATCTGACAAAAGAGATAGCTTGTATATTATTTAGCATGTTATCTGACAAGAGAGATAGTTTGTATGTTATAACATGATATCTGACAAGAGAGATAGCTTGTATGTTATAACACGTTATCTGACAAGAGAGATAGCTTGTATATTATAGCATGTTATCTGACAAGAGAGATAGTTTGTAAGTTATAGCATGTTATCTGACAAGAGAGATAATCTTAAATTATAGTATGTTATATTATGTTCTCACACACAAGATAGTTTGTGAGTTTTGGCATGATCTCACACATGAGAGATGGTTGTAAGTTATAGCATGTTCTCACACATGAGAGATAGTTTGTGGAATAGTTTGTGAGTATTGGCATGTGGACATAGCTACATGTCTAATTATCACGTCTCTATTCTCATATGTGGTGATCCAATCTAATTTTAGTAAGATTGACTTGTGACCTGAATAAAGATTGCCCAAAAAATGATTTTCATTAAATTTTGCAAAACATACCATACCATTAAATATACCCTTCTAGCAAGTTTGTCAAAAGGGAATTAAGAAAAGATTATAAATGGCAGTTTTACAAACAATAAGTAACATACTCCATCTGATAAGGATCATTAAACCAAATTTGTCACCCTATTTGTGTGTGTGTGTGTGTGTGTGTGTGTGTGTGTGTGTGTGTGTGTGTGTGTAAGTGACTTGGATTTTTAACATAGCATCATGCCCCACCCAATCACATTATCCTGACACCAGACTGACCAGTCCTAACACTAACCTCTTAACGCTTAGTGCCAAGAGCTTCTTATACTATTTTTGTAAGTCTCTGGTATGACTCAGCTGAGGTTTGAACCCATGACCTCCCACATCTGAGGTGGATGCGCTAACCACTAGGCCATTGGAGCAGTCAAGTAAAAGGATGTGAACATTCCAACCAAAGAAAAATAACCAGTGTGAATTTTATCAAGAATTTAAGATACACTTCCTGAAATTAGGCAGCACTGAGTCTCTCATCTCAAATGATGTCAAGTGTAGCTGTTACTTTTAGTTCAAAGATTGGACACTTCTGACAATGAGTACAAGGAGGGTTTCATTAGTCTTTTATGAAACTCAGAAAAGCTGCACCTGCAGTATACAGTACTGTTTACATTAACATGGTTTACATCATTAAAATAAGATTAAAAATACCAAGCAGCATATGCCCACAGTTCTAATAAAGATTATATACACTGATCAGTATATGAAATTAAATACCCAATAAAAAAGGATGAGACAGAAAAACAATTTAAGTTTCAGATTCCCATTGTTTTTAAACCAAACGTTTTGAGATTGCCGATTTTTTTTAACAATAAATTCACACTAGCTACAAAAAAAACACACAAATAACGAAATGCAGAAGCAAAATTTGTTTACACTGCTGCAAAGATAGGATGCTGACTTGTCATGAAAAATACAAATTATGACATGCATTAGCATTTACTAAACAGAATGCATGAAATGCTTAAAATATTTGTCTACACTTTATCCAAAATGTTGCTCCCTATAACGTACTGGTGTGTATATTTTTAGGTGGTTAGGAGACAGATACAGGTAGCTCATATAAGAAAAAAGGCCAAAGATCTCACAGTAATTCACTTCAATGTATATTCTGCTGAAAATATACTTTTTATGGACTGGTCTTCATTATAAATTCTAAAAATGAATATGCTTAAAAACAAATAAACATTAATTTATGAAGAACACATTTTCAGTGAAGATCATCTCTGTGTCAGCCATTTTGCACAATACTCATATATATATATATATATATATATATATATATATATATATATATATATATATATATATATATATATATATATATATATATATATATATATATATATATATATATATATATATATATATATATATATATATATATATATATATATATATATATATATATATATATATATAACTTTAATTTTCAAAAACATGTTAATCTTCTGAATCTTCATTCATATATAAATCAGAATTTTTCAATCATAAAACAAATATTTATGTAAGAAACATTTTAGTACAAACAAATATCTATGATTTATATTGACCACACATGTACAAATTAAAAAGGACATAGAATGGTCATTGATATGTGCCTGCCAAATATACTATGTCTACATGCTTTTTAGAACTGACTGTTAGACAGAAAGACAAACAGATGGATGGATGGAAAGTGAGGACAAAATCATAACGCCTCCAATGCAATCAGTTGTGATTTTGACAAAAAACATAATTTTACCATAATGCTCACCTGATGTCATGCACATTGCATCAACTAATTGATCACTGCCATCACACTTGTAACACCATAGCACTGTTGCATATGCACATTGTCTCATTAAGCAAATCACTGCAAACACACCTGTAACACCATAGCACCTTTACACATATGAATGCTCTTGTTCTCTCTTGGTACTTATGCATTGTGCAGCAGTTCTTATCCTCTCTGATACTAGTGTAATGATAGACTGTAATTTCTGATGGTTGGCCTACATCCAAACAGATACTAATTAGATTAGTCATCTCATTAACCATCTGAGTGCTAGAAGCATAACTGGTTATCCCTAGATTTCCAGCTTTTGGCAATTAACTCCGTAACAATTGGCTCTGTTATTAAACCCATGAAATTAATTATTGTGTCATACTTTTTTTTTCCACCTCAGAAATTTGTCTAATTTTTTTTAAAGAAATTGGTTTACTTTAGAATGGGACTGTGTGCTGGAGACATTAGTTATGAGAAGTCTATGAGTGAGATTGTTTGACTCTTGAATAGTACTATGGGATTCAGATGAAAGTTAAGTCTATGAATGAAATTGTTTCAGCATACAATGAGATGGCTCACATAAAAAAAAAATCAAAAGTGCTGGACAGTGAGGCTGAATGCATACCTTAGGCTATCTGTGATACTGGCCAGGTTTTAAGTCAACTTTAGGCCAACACCTTCTATTTGATATATGGAAGGTGTGACTAGCCCAGATATGTCAACAAGCAAACAACTGGTTAATAATCCACTTACCTTGGTGATTCACTAGCATCACTCCTTAAGATTAACTGATTAAGATTAATTACAAAAGAGATTAAATGACACCTATTGTGGAAAGAACAAATTCAAATATCCAAAAGTCAGCTTAAATAAAGCTGATGAAAATCTTTTCATCAAACTTGAATATAAACATCAAAACTTTATGTACAAATAAAAAGGTTACTCCAGTGTGTGTGTGTGTGTGTGTGTGTGTGTGTGTGTTTGTGTGTGTGGATGTATATGGTGAAATGGCAGATCAGCACAATGCTGGCCATATGATGTTTAGTAGATTTAGGTATAAAAGACATAAACAGAACAAATAAATGAGGCAATTTTTTTGTTTTTAATCCTTAAAATACAAAGTCAATTTTTTAAAATAAAAACCCTACACTTTAAGAATAGACCCAAGGCCTTTACTGTAACTGGAACATTCAACATCATTGGATATATCCCATTGTATAAAAATTAAATTTCTCCATTGGTTGCTTTTCACAGCATACATGACTATGACCTTTGTCTGTTTTACACCCACCCACCCCATAGTTGAACAATTAAAAACTAAAACATAAACTTGGGTAATTTTACGGGTAAATTTATTGTTGTGTCACTAAACATTTTGACCCACAATTATTTATACCGGTTGAATTTAGATTCAACGATTCCATGATTTACATTTTTCTGAATTAACCGTATTTGTGATACTGTACTTTCAAATTATCAGAAAAAAATATTGTCAGATTTTAATAAATTTTGTGTTCAACTGATTTTTATGAACTACCTGTACAAACTTATTATCATTTTTTGGCAACTTTATCATATATAAAACTGAGAAGGATGGAAATAAAGTTTTATTTGACCAATTAACGGCTCTTTATACAATTTATTTATAGTGGAGGCAAAAATACATAGCACTTAATAGCCACAAATGATTATAAATGATTGGAGATGATGGGAAAATTTCAAAATGGAAGGATAAGATATAGAAATAAAACAAAGACAATAAAATATTTAAATATCTTAGAGAGTGTATGGACTTGCATGGAATGGTACTTTAGTTGAAAATATCAAACACTTGCATGGAATGGTACTTTAGTTGAAATTATCAGACACTTGCATGGAATGGTACTTTAGTTGAAATTATCAAACACTTGCATGAAAAGGTATTTTATTTGAAAATATCAAACACTTGCATGGAATGGTACTTTAGTTGAAAATATCAAACACTTGCATGGAATGGTACTTTAGTTGAAATTATCAGACACTTGCATGGAATGGTACTTTAGTTGAAATTATCAAACACTTGCATGAAAAGGTATTTTATTTGAAAATATCAAACACTTGCATGGAATGGTACTTTAGTTGAAAATATCAAACACTTGCATGGAATGGTACTTTAGTTTAAATTATCAAACACTTGCATGGAATGGTACTTTAGTTGAAAATATCAAACACTTGCATGAAAAGGTATTTTATTTGAAAATATCAAACACTTGCATGGAATGGTACTTTAGTTGAAAATATCAAACACTTGCATGGAATGGTACTTTAGCTGAAAATATCAAACACTTGCGTAGAATGGTACTTTAGTTGAAAATATCAAACACTTGCGTGGAATGGTACTTTAGTTGAAAATATCAAACACTTGCGTGGAATGGTACTTTAGTGGAAAATATCAAACACTTGCGTGGAATGGTACTTTAGTTGAAACTTATCAAACACTTGCGTGGAATGGTACTTTAGTTGAAAATATCAAACACTTGCATGGAATGGTACTTTAGTTGAAATTATCAAACACTTGCATGGAATGGTACTTTAGTTGAAATTATCAAACACTTGCGTGGAATGGTACTTTAGTTGAAAATATCAAACACTTGCATGGAATGGTACTTTAGTTGAAATTATCAAACACTTGCATGGAATGGTACTTTAGTTGAAATTATCAAACACTTGCATGGAATGGTACTTTAGTTGAAAATATCAAACACTTGCATGGAATGGTACTTTAGTTGAAAATATCAAACACTTGCATGGAATGGTACTTTAGTTGAAAATATCAAACACTTGCATGGAATGGTACTTTAGTTGAAATTATCAAACACTTGCATGGAATGGTACTTTAGTTGAAATTATCAAACACTTGCATGGAATGGTACTTTAGTTTGAAAATATCAAACACTTGCATGGAATGGTACTTTAGTTGAAATTATCAAACACTTGCATGGAATGGTACTTTAGTTGAAATTATCAAACACTTGCATGGAATGGTACTTTAGTTGAAATTATCAAACACTTGCATGGAATGGTACTTTAGTTGAAAATATCAAACAGAAAGAACCATAGCAAGTAAAAACTCTTTTTGTGTCAGAATTCATGTTAGTAAATGAGATTAATTTATGGCGGACCTAAATTCCAGGAGAATGTTCCCCTCACCATGAAAAGATCAGACTTATCATCAAGTTGATTTGGTAAACAGGAAACATGGCTCCCATATCTAGTTAGTAAACAGGAAATATGATTCTAAATGTTTTGTATTGCTCCATCCCTGTGGAGAATGTATGCTTGATATTTCTAACAATTTCATTGTATTAATGCTGAATGGATCTAATTCAATTCATTCCTCTTTACAGAATCACATTACAGAGAAATCAAGAAGCCATGTAATCAGATTGAAGTTTTACCCTTCTTTTTAATACTTTATGTGAAGATTTAGATTTTATGTGAAGATTTAGATTACTACACTAATAATTACTTTCAAAATAAATACTTATTTGTGATTTATACTAAGATAATTTACCTAAATCACTGAGGGGTGCTGAAATTGCATGAATAAAATGCATATATGCAACACACATGCAATGTGTGCACCTTTGTCTTTCTTCAAATTTCAAGTGGACATGATTTAAATGCAAAACTACATATTAACAAATAGCACTTAATTTTTCACACCTTCACATGTTCTACAGCTTTCAAATCATCACTCCAGTGAACCAGAAATTTGACAACTTGAAGTGTCAATTTCTTCTACATGGTTCTCCAATAGTAACAAAGAAAAATTAGGTCATGAAAAAGCTGTTCAACCCACAAAGACTGTCATTATTTTCATGTGAATTTGATTGCACCTAATAATCTAATAATTGAACACATAAAATTTATATACCCTTCCACTACCATAACATTGGGTTGAGTGCTTTATTAAAAACATAATTATCATTCCAGTAACTCTTCAACCATCCATATATACATATTAAACACTCTAGTGACAATATGCACACAGTATTAAAGAAAAATTTTTGTTTGTAAAAAGTGGAAAAGTACACATTTGTACCCATGCCATGTTACACCACACCCTCACAATAAGGTACTTCTTGCTATTAAGACCCTTCATTATAACAGTTCCTCCTATATAGGCACTTCATTATAACAAAGATCCTGCCATAAGGCCCTTTATTAGAGCACAATTTCTGTTAGAAGTTTAGTGTGGTCAGGGCTCCCATTTCATTAAGTGGCAGTAAAACTTTATACATTGTGAATTTCATTTTAAGGCAATCTCCCTGTAAAGTATATATTATCGCAGAAAGGATTAAAGGATGGCAGTACTGTATCAGATACTATACTATAAGGCAATCTCACTAAAAGGTATGCTCTACAGCTCCCATGGAAAATGTTATGAGGGAGTACTGTATCAAATAATCAATGAGGCAATCTCACTATAAGATGATATTCTCTATGACTACCTCAAAAAACTTTATACTGAGGGAGTACTATATTATATAATAATTATGAGGGAGTACTGTATTATATAATAATTATGAGGCAATATCACTAAGATAATATACTATATGACTCCCATGAAAAACATTATACTGAGGGAGTACTGTATTTTTTAATATTATGAGGCAATCACACTGTAAGATAACATACTCTATGACTCCCATGAAAAATGTTATGAGGAAGTATTGTATCATATAATCAAATGAGCCAATCTCACTATCAGATGATTGATATACTCTATGACTCCCATGGAAAACATCATAATGAGGAAGTTTTTTTTATCATGTACTTCCTTGTAAGGCAGTCTGACTATACCTTATATCTCACATAAAAGCATTACAATGAGGGAACACTTTTTAACGTTCATCATTGTATGGCAGTTTCACCATAAGGAGGCAGGCACACTGTATGACTCCCATCCATTACAATGATGGTATGTGCGTGAGTGAGAGTTAGATTCTTAATGTTGCTTTTACAATTTTAGTCACATCACTATGATGTCTGCAGTGAGGCAGTTTAGTGAAGTCTATAACTGTGGTATCATTGCCACAAACATATAATATAATTTGACACCAGGATGACATATCTTAGCACTAACCTTTTAACGCTGAGCTCCGAGCGAGGAGGCAGCTGCTAATACCATTTTTATACGTCTCTGGCATGACTTGGCTGGAGTTCAAAACCTGTGACCTCCAGCATCTGAGGTGGATACCCTAACCACTTAGTACACTCAGTGGTCATTTCATTACTTTTATATCAAATCCTTCTCATGACTTTTCATCCTGATGTACTTTGTAGATACCATATGTACTTACTTATAAGATGAGTCAAACTGCAAACGATAAAGACCCAGATCTGCTGTAACATAATGAGTCTGCAGATCAGGGTCTATGCTGATTATTCTACCGATTACTCCAAAAAAACTGCACAAATCCAGAACATGTCTTATAAGTGAGTATAGATGGTACTATATATATATATATATATATATATATATATATATATATATATATATGGTAATATTTATGCAACTAATATTAATTATATGACATATGTAGCATAATGATGTGATGCTTAAAAACATCAACAACAAAAGAATCAAATTCAACAATGATTATAAAGTAGATCAAATAAAGATGGAAAAATTTGAAGAAATAATTTTTTATTATATCTTACCCAAATTGCCCATAAATAATCCCACAGTCACTTTATCTCGGAGCAGATAAGAAATAAATCACAGGTAACTAAATAGAGCAGCCTAGTTCATCGAAGTCTAATCCAAAAATGCATGGAAAAGCTGAATCATTATTCCAATGAAGTCTTGAATTGATAAAGATGAAAACTGGAAACAATTTTTAAAATATCCATAGGTTCAATTTAAATGAATGTTCTTGCTGGTTATATCCTTTATGTTACATTGAAGAACATCCACTTAACGACTACCACAATCAGAATACAACTTCTTAACAAATACCACTGAAATCTTCACCCAGGTAAACCTAAATACTGACAGGAGACTCTTAGCACCTGTCATAGTGACACAGTATAATCCTTAGTAGTAGAATTCAACTGTAAAACTTGTACAGGTTGACTAAGTAAATAAAAAGCTAGTCATTACCTTTTGAAAAGCATTTCATAGTGATAACATGGACAGCTGATCCTCCAAAGATATGCATTGGAAATTCCTGGCTTACACCAAGAGGCAATGCTTGCCTCTATAATTATCTCTTGTATTTGCTTTAATTACCATCTGTGGGGTTTACTTTTACTTACTCTAGTAGGATGATTGTGTTTATATATAGCAAAAATCTAATAAGATGATGATTACCAGGGTAGGGGGAGGTTATATATATATATATATATATATATATATATATATATATATATATGCTCTAAATTGATTAATAATAATAATAATAATAATAATAATAATAATAATAATAATAATAATAATAATAATAATAAAAATAATAATATAGTAATGTCTCTGTCTAAATTAATTAAATAAGTACACTACTAGTGTCCCTACACACACACACACACACACACACACACACACACACACACACACACACACATCTTTATGCACATTTTTCTTTTGTGAAAATAACTACATGTGTATTTACAAGCAATGTACAAATATATTATGTTGATCCCTGAGTAAGTTCCAGAAAAGAATGCTGGAAGCACTATATAACTAATTAAAACTAAAAACAAAACAATGACTGATTTAACATACATCAAATTTGCATAGGTTACAGACTCCTCTGATCAAAATGCACAAAAGAAATGGTTTCGTTGGTGAATTAAATTAAGGCTTCAGAAAATACGGGCTGTACACCATTACAGCTCAGACAAATTTAAACAAAATAAATAGGGGACTAAAACTAACATTTTTCCCTGTATTGAAACTCCACAAGTTCTACAATGTGACTTTAATTTGCTAAGGTATTCCTCGGACCAGTTGCCCATTGTTACACCATAGAAGCTATCTTAAACAATACACTAGACATAAAATAAAGCAATACACACTAAGGACAAAATGGTAAGACACGGGGACTGATAAATAATAGATTTTAGTTCCACATATGATTTTTAGTCAACAGCAAATACTAAAATTGGAATGTACTGGATCAAAGGAAAATGGTATCTGCTTAACTGCATTGTTTTATATCTTGATCAAATTGATATATTCCAGTATGACAGTTAGTGTAGAAGGTATATATATATATATACATATATATATATATATATATATATATATATATATATATGAGAGAGAGATATAGACAGACAGACAGACAGACAGACAGACAGACAGACAGATAGATAGATAGATAGATAGATAGATAGATAGATAGATAGATAGATAGATAGATAGATAGATAGATAGATAGATAGATAGATAGATAGATAGATTTTAATAACACATCAGCAGTCATGGCAATATAATACCAATATAATACCAATATAATACCAATCAAACACCAGTTTATGGCCATAACAACTGTATTTTAGCACCTTGACAAAAATCTCACGAGGATAAGCACCTCCAAGCAAAGTAAATATCCCCAAAAAGATTTTTAAAAAGTTGCGATGCTGCAAAAAAGACCAGCCTATACGACAGTAAAAACAGTAAACATAGTAAAGATAAAAGCAAAATGAATACATAGAGAAAGTACTTAATTAAAAGGTCAAATTTATTTGCATAAACTTCAATCTTACAACAAATTTAAGACTTCCTCAGTTGCAGCATTTCTTTATATCCTTATTTGTGCATAAGAGACCCCCAAGTTTTCAGTCTGACCCTCAGTTTTGACACCAAGGTTTGTGTTTTACTCATTCTGACCCCTACATCTGACACCAAGGACAATTTTGATTCTCAGTCTCATATCCCTGGTGTAAACACTGACAATTGATTGGTTACCTCTATCAGTTGCCTCTTACAAGATGCAGGGTAGCATTTTCTGATTCTTTTCACTAGCAACTCCCACCCCCATCCCTGACGGATATTAAATTGCTTGAAGTATGAATCTAGGTATATGGTATATCTACTTGGGAAAGCCATATCATGCATCTAAATCATAATTTTTGGGAAAGGAAAAGAAGAATAAATGCTAAAAATAGAAGACTTTTATGAAAAGAAAGAAAAGCAGAGTGACTGATACATACTAACTGATGTACCTTATATATTCATTTATAAGTCCATATGCAAACTTCAATGACCCAGACTGTGTTGCATAAGGTGCTGGTAGATCTGGGTCCATGCAGTTTGTTAGAAGTAATTACCATAGATCCCAATCAGCAGGCACATTATAATATGGCAGATAAGGATTTATTTATCTATTACATGATAAAATTATTAACTTTCTTCATTTATTACATAGTAAAATTATTAATATCTTTCATTTATAACACAGTAACATAAAAAAAAATATTTATTTATTACACTGCAAATTACTGACTTTTTCATTTATAGAGCATTGTAAAAAGATGGCATGTTTAACATTGCCAAAACATGGCCTTCATGTTTAATGTTGCAAAATAAAATGGGCTATGTTTAACACTGCAAAAAGATGGCGTATGTTTAACATTACCAAAGATGGCCTATTTTTAACGTTGACCAAGATGGCTTAAATTGCATTCTAAGTCCATTTTGTTTTTGTTCACTTTAATGTCTATATCATGCCAAGGAAATGTGAGCTAAGTGCTATCCCTCAAAACACACAGAGGTAGATGATGATATGAGCTGACGTGGACAATTATCAAACCCCTGACCCTTAAATTACTAGCCTGATGCCTAGTTTTTGACGGTCAGTAACTATAACAACCAGCATCATCGAAATGCAACTTAAACAACATTCTTATCAATTCCTTTGAGCAAAACATGTATACTTTATTTAAAAAATGGCAGTTAGCAATATTATGAGGTTGATACCTTTACACCAGGAAGTCTGGACTTGTCTTATGCTCTGAATATATATGGATTATGTCATTCCAAATGTTTTATTACACACCAAATTAACATATATATGGATTATGTCATTCCAAATGTTTTATTATACACCAAATTAACTTACATATGGATTATGTCATTCCAAATGATTTTATCATATGTGATTTAACTTTTCATAAGTAAAACAAAATAAAATATAATTATCATTGTGGGGATGAGATCATGTACAAAAAATTATAGGATCCAGCACTGACAAGGAATTTAAAATATTCACACGATTATCTGTACTAAATTCACATACATCAGATGTAATTTAAAATATTCACATGATCATCTGTACTAAATTCACATACATCAGATGGAATTTAAAATATTCACATGATCATCTGTACTAAATTCACATACATCAGATGTAATTTAAAATATTCACACGATCATCTGTACTAAATTCACATACGTCAGATTTAATTTGATAAAGCACTAGTAAAATATTTCGTTTTAATCACATGATCACATATTTGTGCATTAGAATAAACAAGTTAGAATAACCATGGCAACCATCTCATCTTTCTTCTTGCATATCATTAAAAATAAAATATGTAATCTGTTTTGTTCAGTTACCTGATTATTGTGACCTTACTCATATACAATAGAAATACTATACTCTGCATCAAATTATAGGCAAATATGGTAATCAGTGTTAGAAAATATTACAACAAGGCTATCATTTATATTGTGTCCTGGCAAAAAGTGTTATTTTTAGAATTTAGTATAGTTCATGCATTTCTTTGTTAAACTTTTATACCTGTACAAATTTTATTGTGCTTTCTTCCATTTTTAAATGTTAACAGTGTCTGATTTCAACAATTTCCGTGTCTCTTGTCTTCACTCTTGACATCAAGCAACTTCATATCGTATCACTGACACTGCAATAATGAGATAGGTGGAATTGCATCCCGACATTATAATAAAGAGTTAGTTGGATGGTTACCTTACTAATCCTGTGCAAGAAGACATCAACTGCTTCGCATTTTGATGAATAGAATGTTGCAATTTTATGTATTTGTTTATTTAAAAGATTTCATTTTCTTTCAAATTTTAAAAAAAAAAACTATTACTAATATCCTGATACTAGATCCTTTGATTTTGATGCAGCATGCTGATATTTTGTATATATTAATCTATCTGTCAAAATACAGATCTGAAATGCAGTGGCGTAAGCGAGGGTGTTCTGCACCCGGTGCAAGGTTCATAATTTTTGTCCCACCCACCCAGGCATAGCAGAGAGTATTTGGCCTGGGGACAGGGTATAAATTTTACGCCCCCAGTGTCACTAAAACATAGGAAAACAGTAATCAATACTGAATACAACATAATAATACAGTCATCATAGAAAGGCAATTTAAGGCTAATAAATTTTAACTGCAACAACTACAGCAAAAATGTTACCAACAGTTAGTGACTTAGTCTTCTTCCAGCGCCCCCATAAGATGGCACCTGGTGCAACTTGCACACACCCCCCACCCCCACCCCCCAGCTATGCCACTGCCGAAATGTGCAAACTGTACAGGATAGGACAGTGTTTGATATCATGGATTTCAGGTGTCTGCTGGCAGCTTATGACCTTATTTTGCAACAATGATAATATTACATTTATGCACTTAAATAATGTAACTAATGATTAACATATCTATCACCTATGCAAAGGTAACTACACCTTTTTCATTAGCATAGCATGACAGAGTAGAGAGTCACTTCCTGTTCATTAGCATAGCATGACAGAGCAGAGAAAGCCATTCCTTATTCATTAGCATAGCATGATAGTGTAGAGAAAGCCACTCCCTATTCATTAGTATAGCATGAGAGTAGAGATAGGCACTCTGCATCCATTAGCATAGCATGACAGAGTATAGATAGCCACTCCCCATTCATTAGTATAGCATGAGAGTAGAGATAGCCACTCTTTATTCATTAGCATAGCATGACAGAGTATAGATAGCCACTCCCCATTCATTAGCATTGCATGACCATATAATATCAAAGAAGCTGATGTTGTCTCCTTAACCACATGAATTAGAGCTAATTGTTTGCATTGCATAATAAACATTTCATTTAAAAAAGGTAAACAAATTTACAATTTGAATTTGTATATGATATACAAAGGCAGTCTGAAAGGCAAAGGATATCAGAGACTGGCATGTCCAACAAGTTGCCAGTGTGCCATGAGTTCATCAGGTATGCTCACCTTTGTGATGGACTGGTCAGTAGTCCATATAGGTATCAGTATGTGCTAGGACTTAAGCAATACCTAATCCTTAAATAAAATAAACCAGTGACTCACCACACTGAGTTAGAGAGCTTCAGGTCAAAGACAACAAACAACAGCTGTTTACATCATTACAAACTGAATCTATTTTATCATTATAAATATACACTGTATGACAACATAACAATCATCAAAATGTTCAACAAGTTATCTCCAGAAATTTCTGTTATTAAATAAAACTGTACTTTTAAGGATAAGTCAAATAATTTGTTCTTGACTGAAGGAATATAAAGTAAAGAATTCAACACTCCTCCCCAAAGACTCACATGTATGACTGAACATCAAGAGGGAAATCAGTCCTTGAATCCATATCATCACACCCTTATGGTTGTATGGGAAGTTTAAGAGGACCGAAACAGGTAATCCCAGGTAAACAGGGCTTATAATTATCAACATTAACAAAGACCCCCTACAATTAACTACATGTATTATAAAGATAAAAATCAGGTATGGTACACTTTCTGTGCTACAATCTGCTCCCACAACTCCATTGATATACGGTAAATTTAAAACATCATCATAATTAAGGACAAAATTTCTGTGAAGCTGTTATTTTTGTATAAATATTTCAAATGCCCCAAACCTCAACTTCAATATTTACCAAAAAGATGCTCCCTAAACATAAACAAAATTGATATTTTAAATAGATTACCATACAACATTTTTACCTGTAGTCATACCTTGAATAATTGCCCAACTGCAAAGCTGCACAGATCCAGACCTGACATCCATATAATGCACTGGCATACCTGGGTCTCAGCAGCTATTAAGGATTAATCAGCAAAAAGAAACAGCATCAACCCTTATCTGCAATGGCAGATCAGGATTAATGTTGTTTGAAGTTGGACTGCAAGAACAAACTTAAAGACCTACCGGTAATAAAGTTTCCAACCTTAAATAATTTCAGCATTTTTGTCAATATGTTTTCAACCGCTTCGGTGGCCTAGTGGTTAGAGCGTCCGCCCCGGAAGCGGGAGGTCGTCGGTTCGATCCCCGGCCGAGTCATACCAAAGACTTACAAAAATGGTACTAACAGCTGCCTCGCTTGACGCTCAGCATAACGAGGTTAGTGTTAGGACTGGTCGGCCTGGTGTCAGGATAATGTGACTGGGTGAGACATCATGCTACATGTCTGCGGCATGATGTCTCAGTGCTAGACATCACTATAAACTGCCTCACTAGTGACATCGTAGCGATATATCTGAGAAATTATTAAAGCTACGTTAAAAATCCTAATCAAACAAACAAACAAATCAATATGTTTTCTAATTTCATGGTGTTTATTTTTGTTTATTGTTTTTTTGTTTGGTACTCATATCATTATATATATTGTAAAGCGCTTAGAGCTTCTACAGATTAGGCGCTATACACATATGTCTCCACTTTAGATTTGCTAAAATTTTGAAGTATATTGTATGTGCTTAAAGTGCATAACGTTTTTACCAAACAGCTGAAGTATGATCAGCAACCCACCCCACCAGCCTGCACCTTGCTAATGAATCAATGAATATTTCTATATGACTTGTCCTTAACTGAAGATATAAAATTCCATTTGTATACATAATTACTATCGACTTTGTCCACAATTGCTGAGGGGATTCAAATGTTCAGCCATTTCCAGTGACTTCTGCAATCAGCATTATAAAAGAAGTTGGTTATTTTTAGCATGATGAAGATTTCCTTCTAACAAAGGACCCAAGTGGGTCTGAGATCACTCACCCCACTGACATCTGCTTTAAGGTCAAATGATAGGACAGTTTGCACATGTAAGATGTATTTTGACCTTCTTTCTTTTCTCTAATGGCAGCCATACTGGATAAAAAAAGTCTGTTGAAGCATAAGGATCTTGGTGCTAAGATAATCAAATCCTGTTTTGTGGTTTCTGAGAATTATTTTAATTTTAGTTTGTTTGTTTGCTTGAATTTTAACGGCGCACCAGCACTTTTAGGCTATTTAGCACCATACAATAGGTTAGATATTTAAAAATAAGAAAGGTTTAACATCGACCAGCGATATAAAAACCATAATAGTTAAATATAAAATGGTAAGATGTTGGTAACAGGAAAATATGAAGCTTCCCAATCAACGGGAGATGTAAATGGTGTATGTTGATGATAAGATGTTATAAATAAGAGGTGGTATTTGCATTAGATAAAAATATTCTAGGTGATGGCATACAAGTTATAGTTTAAAACAGAGATTTACTTCCTTTAGGAAATCTAAAATACAAGTGATTTGTATTGTATCAAAAAGTTCCTTCATGTCTTGTACATTATAGTATTTAGCACGCGTAGGTTGCAGGTCGGAACACTCGGTCATAAAGTGTTTAACAGTGAATGGTTCATTGCAAGAAACGCACTCTGGTGGATCTTCACCTTTTAGTATGTGGGAGTGGGTAACGTATGTATGACTGATTCTGATTCTTGCAATGACAACCTCCTCCCTACGGATAGTTCTGTAAGTGGGAGTCCATTCTCCCAGGGTTGGTTTGATGGCATGAAGTTTGTTATTGATTGCATCATTCCTTGACGCCTGCCACTTCTGGCGTAGGCACTTTTTGATACAAGGTTTAAAATCAGTAAACGGTAATTTAAAATCCGATGGTTCTTGGGATAGAGCCATCTTAGCAGCCCAGTCAGCTTCTTCATTACCTCTAATACCAATATGGCTAGGTAGCCAACAGTATACTATATTATAGGAGGTACTAAGCTCAGAGTTTTTGACGAGAATATTGACTAACAATGGATTATCCAGTTTTCTATTGTGAAGCGACTGAAGCACTGATAGTGAGTCACAGAAGATAATGCTATTTAAAATGTGCTTTTGTTCGACAAATTTCAGAGCAAGGTCCATTGCTCTGATTTCCGCTGAAAATATTGATGCATCGTTTGGCAAGTGCACTTTTAGGTCTGTGGCTATTGACTTATTCTGACACTTTATCCTTTCCTGAAACCATTTAATTTTAGTGTGTGTGTGTGTGTGTGTGATTAGGATTTTTAATGTAGCTTTAACAATGTTTCAGTCATATAGCTACAATATTTGCTATTATGTCTGCAACATGACAGTTTATAGTGATGTTTACCACTGGGGCATCAGCCATAGACATGTAGCATAATGTTCCAGCCAGTCAAACTATCCTGACATCAGGCCGACCAGTCTGATCACTAACCTCTTAATGCTGAGTGCCAAGTGAGGCAGCTGTCAGTACCATTTTTATAAGTCTTTGGTATGACTCTGCCAGGGTTTGAACCACCACTTCCGAGGCGGTTGCTCTAACCACTAGGCCACTAATTTTAGTAATGTTAATTCTCTACCGGTATATTTGATGGCAAATTAGAATCATCAGAACAAAGTTGAAAAACCTCCCACATGTGAGGAGTTCTTTCTATATTAGTTTCTTAAAAGAAGTCATTTTAAGGGTTTTTTTCTCTCTTTTTTTAAAAACATGGATATATTTTATGGTCATCATCATTGTGCATACACATGACTATCAAATTTGATCAGTTCTGTTTCTGAAAAAGTCACTTTTAAGTTGTTCAGTTTTAGCAATTGCAACCATTTTAAATGGTAAATCAGGAAGATTTGTACATCTCTGAAAATCCTAAATACTAATGTCCAATTTGGTCAAAAATTGTTAATGATTTTTTTAAAGCGGCTTTAAAAAATGTTTAGGTTTTTATCTATTTTTAATAATGGAAGCAAATTTATTGTTTCTATTTTTAGCAACAGAATCCATCTTTGATTGTGCTTCATCATCACTGATACCAAGAATTAGTCCTGCAATCTTGGAAACTGAAACTGTCAATGGGTGACAGATTGATGATGCAGGATGCACACCAATGCTCACTTGGCTTTATGACCAGGTGAGCACAGAAGTATACCCTAGTCAACCAAACTCTGGAACTGCTTACTGATGCTGTAAATTCATTAGTAAAATACTGTTTCAAGGTGTGTGTGTGTGTGTGTGTGTGTGTGTGTGTGTGTGTGTGTGTGTGTGTGTGTGTGTGTGAACAGAGATAAAGAAAATTTGCTAAATAATTACAGTAAGTAATAAAAATGATTAAATAAAACTCACCCTTTTTTGCTTGGATTGAAATATTTTAGATGTAAGGTGTACAACAGTCCAAAGTTAAATCCCAGCTGTAAAAATATTACTATAATGTACACTGAATTGTACACTTGTACAATTGTATAATGTACACTGAAATGTACACTCTACAGAATCCAACACATACAGGTGAAATGAATTTGATCTGAAAATCTCCCAAACTGATTGATCACCAGCAGATCAAAATCAAACTGAACTGTGTGAAACTCAGTTTTTATCACTGTAATTCACAAATAAGATAAAGGCAAAAGTACAAAATTCAACGCACAGTTTATGAACAGGAAATTAAGTATGAAGAAAGCTGCAGTATGGCTAATATCAATATTGATCCAGTTGAATTAATAACCTCTGGCCAAACTGCACAGGTATGTCCTGACATATACACTAATATGGAATAATCAGATGGCATTTATTTTCCCCTGGCCAAAACTGATCTCATCAGGAAACTACATGCCTGAGTAGCCCTTAGAAAATTTGACATTTATTACAAAAATCTGAAATTTCAAACTTCTCCCCTCATGCAATAGTAATGTGGCATTATCTATTTTGACAGAATCTAAGATTTCTGAAATTAGTTCTCAGGGATCTAGACCTACCTAAATTACCCAATAACTGGGTCATTATAACCTAGTTTCAACTGTGTGTGCATGCAAGATATTTCTTTCTCTTTTTTTTCTTCATATATCCTATTCTAAGATCAGGATGGAAGGTGGCCCCTGAATGGAAATGTAATTACTGATAGCTACCTGAAAATTATTTGTAAATCAGATCTTTTCCAAAATCTCGTTTTTGTGATTAATGATTAACATGCAATTAGTGAGACTATACAAGTTAACTACACTTGGTTTTTACCATAGCAGATTACCCCTCTATCAATAAATACTTCAAATAATTAAGAAAACCTGAAAATAACTTCAGTATTCTTTGCTTTCAAGCATGGGTGCCTGCAGGAGTTTTTGCAGTGGGATGTCAATCAGTCATGGACAGGAGAGTTAGTTGCATAGTTAGAGTAGCAAGCAGTCTAAAACTAACACTAATATTTACTAAACATTTTGAACAGAACCATGTGACATATTTTCAGCTTTATCTGCATGATTAAACTTGTCAGAATTTGTATACATATTTGCAGTATGATTTTGCGGGGGGGGGGGGGGCACAAGTCGCCCCTTGACCTATGCTGTGGAACGCCCATGCTTTCTAGATATACAATGAGAGATAACATAAGCATTCAATGATCAATGATTTATCTTTGTTGTGCAACATCATTATTGTGCATTAAATAAATACAAATTGGCTCACTCTGGAATTAGGCAGGAATTCTTTCCAAAACAATATCTGGTGGCCTATTGTCCATCTCAGATACAGGGGTCCTGGTTTCCAACCCCATCTGAGACTTATGAAAATGGTTCTAGTAGCTGCCTCGCTTGGCACTCATCATTAAGAGGTTAGTGTTAGGACTGGATGGCCTGATGCTACATGTCTGCAGCATGATGTCCCAGTGCTAGACATCACTATTAACCGCCACAGTGCAGATATCATGGCAATATAATTGGAAAATTGTTAAAGCTGCGATAATAAACCAAATCACACACACACACACACACACATATTTAGTAGTCTAATCAGTCTGGGATAATGTCTCTAAAAACAGATAGAGAGAGAGAGATTATTTGTATTAACAGAATATTGATGTACTTTATTCCTTTGTGTGGAAATACACTTAAAGCACAACATCCAGTTGAGTGCCATAAATTAATTCAGAATTACATCTGAACACAAAGTGACTCAGCAAACTTTAACTACAGTAAAACTTGTTTTGAGAGACCACCCCTTCTCTATTACAAATTAGATGGTCTCTCAATATATATATATATATATATATATATATATATATATATATATATATATATATATATATATATATATATATATATATATATATATATATATATATATATAAAACTAATGGTCTCTCAAAACAGTTGTCCTCTATTAGTGGTCATCCTCTATATTCTGTTATACTGTATTGAAAACAGAATCATGTAAATACAGATTTATCATGTACACAAACATGAATGACTATTGAAGGAGTTTTTAATGTTAAAACACTTTAGGTTCACATACAAATACTGTTTCTGATAAAATCCCACATATGTATAAAAAGGCACGTCTTAATATCCACAGATATAACAAAAATGACATGTCATAAAATCCCTGATGTGAATCACAAATGTAATTACATCCCACAGATGTAAATAAGATACGAATGTCATAAGAATCCCACAGATGTAAATAAGACACAAATGTCATAAGAATCCCACAGAAAAGACCCTGGTTGATTTGAGAAAAGGGTATTGAAGTGCATGTATCATGACATATGAACTGCCTGGTTCATTTGAGAAAAGGGTATTGCAGTGCATGTATTATGACATATGAACTGTCTAGTTTATTTGAGAAAAGGGTATTGCAGTGCATGTATTATGACATAAGAACTGTTTGGTTCATTTGAGAAAAGGGTATTGAAGTGCATGTATTATGACATATGAACTGCCTGGTTCATTTGAGAAAAGGGTATTGCAGTGCATGTATTATGACATAAGAACTGCCTGGTTCATTTGAGAAAAGGGTATTGCAGTGTATGTATTATGACATATGAACTGCCTCATTCATTTGAGAAAAGGGTATTGCATTGCATGTATTATGACATAAGAACTGCCTGGTTCATTTGAGAAAAGGGTATTGCAGTGCATGTATTATGACATAAGAACTGCCTGGTTTATTTGAGAAAAGGGTATTGCAGTGCATGTATTATGACATATGAACTGCCTCATTCATTTGAGAAAAGGGTATTGCAGTGTACATATTATGACATAAGAACTGCCTGGTTTATTTGAGAAAAGGGTATTGCAGTGTATGTATTATGACATAAGAACTGCCTGGTTTATTTGAGAAAAGGGTATTGCAGTGTATGTATTATGACATAAGAACTGCCTGGTTTATTTGAGAAAAGGGTATTGCAGTGTATGTATTATGACATAAGAACTGCCTGGTTCATTTAAGAAAAGGGTATTGCAGTGTACATATTATGACATAAGAACTGCCTGGTTTATTTGAGAAAAGGGTATTGCAGTGTATGTATTATGACATAAGAACTGCCTGGTTTATTTGAGAAAAGGGTATTGCAGTGTATGTATTATGACATAAGAACTGCCTGGTTTATTTGAGAAAAGGGTATTGCAGTGCATGTATTATGACATATGAACTGCCTGGTTCATTTGAGAAAAGGGTATTGCAGTGTATGTATTATGACATAAGAACTGCCTCATTCATTTGAGAAAAGGGTATTGCAGGGCATGTACCATGAGTGCCTTTTTATGACACATGGACCCTGGCTGGTTCATTTCTCAGCTTGACCAAAGCAGTGAGATAATTTTCTAGTAGGCTCCCATGGATCAGTCATTCTTTCTGAACTATTTCTGTGCCAAATATACTGGCTGCCATATCATGTGATGAAAAATGGTCTTGAATATGGCTATTCCACTCTTTCATTCTACAATCAATGTGAGAAACACTTTCAACCATATTTTTTACCAGAAACAAAACTATAGAAATGCTATTAAATTTGCTACTTACTACTGTGTTTGTAAAAAAAATAAATTAACCTGAATTTAATTAATTACATGTAGTCTTTGCATTCATGCAGAATATATTCCAAACTGATCATTACCAGAGGTTAAGTTAGGTGTGTGGTACACACCACAGCACTAGCCTCTGGCATGGTTCCATGATGGACCCATTAAGTGTTATCACCTAATTGTGTCAGTCTATGGTGCTAGGCTAAACCAGCTGTCATCAAGTCATGGAGATTCCTATCTCTAAATTCAGTCTACCCAGGTAGTGATCCTCTGTGAAAGGAGTAACAGGTAGGTATATCAGTCAAGAAATTCAAACAGAGTTGTATCAGAGAGAACTCTGTCCATTAAGGGTATAAACATCTTATACCAACATGAGGGTTAAACATTTTAACAGTAGCACATTTCCCAATATTTACTATGTTGTTGTTGTTTTTTGTTTCCTCCATGACAATGCTTATCCCCAGCCTATATACTACAACCATCTGGGAGCAGTAGGTCAAAATGATATAAAAAAAATCTTCTATTTCTTTGGATTCCGAAATGCGATGCCATGCTTGTTGTACAAATGTATGTGTACAAATGTATGTGTGTTATTTGGATTTTTAAAGTATCGCTATGATGTCTGCAGTGTGGCAGTTTATAGTTATGTCTAGCACTGGGGCAACATGCCATAGACATGTAGCATCTGGTCCACCCAGTCACATTATTCTGAGACCTGGCTGACAAGTTCTGACAATAATCTCTTACCAATTTTATCAGTCTTTGGTATGACTCGGTTAAAACCCATGATTTCTAGCATCCGAGGCAGACACTCTAACCATTAGGACACTGGAGTGGTGTGTTGTACAAATACTGTACAACATACTTATTTAAAATGAAGAAAGAAGCAAACTAAAGGTATATTTATTTTACTCTATATGGTGTTCCTAAGAATAACCTGTCCATTACACAGATGACAGGATACAATTTCCAATGTCCTTATAGTGATACCGGAGATGATACAGATGACAAGATAAAAACTTTCAAATATAGACTGGTCCTTGCAGAGACACTGCAGATGATAAAGATTACAAGATAACATCTTTCAAACATAGACTGGTACTTATGTACAGTGCCACTACAGATGATACAGATTACAAAATAAAAACTTTCAAAACATAGACTGGTCCTTACACAGACACCACAGATGATACAGATTACAAAATAAAAACTTTCAAAACAGACTGGTCCTTACAGAGACAACACAGATGATAAAGATTACAAGATACAAACTTTTAAGCACAGACTGGTCCTTACAGTGGCACTAAGGAAACATAACTTGAATATTTAAAACAATAATAAATACAAATAATTTTTTTTAAACTGCTGCAAATAAATATTAATTATCTTTTTAATTAACATAACTTTGATTAAAGCTATGGTATTTAATGTTACAAGATGATAATGGTCAACCATATGCTTTTTAACATTTAAACTTTGGTTCAAAGTCTTTCTCAATAAAAAAACAAAACAACCAAAAAGTACATCCCCAGGGAAGTAGACAATTTTACGGTTGACTTATTCTTGGCAAGAGTGGACATACATACAATTTCATAATTCTTGTCTGGGGCCTCCGGGCATCTTCACCAATATAAAGAAATTAGCAAAGTCAGTTTTGATGTAAATAAATTTTGGTAACTTGTCTGGGACCCCTAGGCACTTCAACCAATGAAAACCAATTATCACAGTCAAACATGCCTGTGTTTACAGCATAGGTTCCAGGCGTTTAACGGATTTTAGTCTCTTCACAGCTTTGGCAGTAGATGTCATGGAAGACAAGACCAGTGTTTTACACCTTAAATTGCCCTCAGGCTTAATATAATTTCATGAATCTACAAAATCCTCTGTAACTCATCAGAGGGAATTGTTTTGGTTGATTATCTATTCGACTAATTTATAAATTTCATTTCATACAAAAAATTATAATTATAGAATTTCACACTTTATTTTATTCCGCTCTGTAGTTTTCCAAATTTAATTACTGATTTACAACAAGCAGATTTGATAACTCTGAAATATTTAATAGCTAATTGATGGACATTTATAGTAAAGTCAGGCAGTAAAGTTGTATTTGATCATGCCCTTAGACTATTCTTGGATGAAGATGATAAACAATGTTCTTAGTATATTTTTTCTTCTAAAGTTGAGTAAAGGCTTCACATGTTTGTTTTCAAACACATGTATGTTTTGACACATTGTGACACGATATAATAAAAACACATGATGTTCTCTACACACTGTGACAAAATATAATAAAAACACATGATGTTCTGACACTGTGACAAAATATTAATAAAAACACATGATGTTCTTACACACTGTGACAAAATATAAGAAAAACACAATGTTCTGACACACTGTGACACAATATAATAAAACATACTGTGTGAGACAGTGAAGGAATGTCTATATTACAGACTCTGGATACAAATTCATTCACTTATATGTTATTTATCCAGTACAAGAGATTATAGCTCTCACATGTCTTTTGTATTGGGCTTTGTGGCTTTAGAGTGTTTGAACAACTGGGAAAACATAATGACCAAAAATGTTACTGATTATCCCACACAAAAAATAATCTGTAAACTTAACCTAGTGACCTTTGAACCTTATGTTATTACAAGGTTTATCTGACAGTCTATTGTATACACAAAGCAAAGACATACTGTTCTTAGAGATATTCTAAGACCAATGTCCGATTTATTAGTGCATACGGTGGTCAGTGATGTGACCAATGTCCAGTTTCTTGGAGGTTAAGATGGTAAATGATCTACCAGTGTCCAGTTCCTAACAGTATATATGCTGGTGAAAAACTTGACCCACCTGACATAACATGCAAAAGTCATTTCAGGACCTCTGATATGGTTCTAAAAATATTCAATAAACCATATTGTGAGACCTCTCAATTTCAGTGTCATTGAGGGAATCCAGCATTAACACAACCACATTAAGTGTTTCCACTAACTGTTCAGTACTACTCACTATTAATCATTTTCATCCACAAAGAAACTTAAACCTTAATTAAATAAATATGTTAGCAACTATGTATGCAGTATTTTCACTTTAACAGCTGGAAGTTGAGATCATTTAACCATTTTGTCTTTAGAATTTATAAATTCAAGAACATGATACTGAAAGTTGTTCAGAATTAGCACCGGGTCAGGATTAAAGGCAGTGTATACATTAATCTATATTATTGGTATAGCACAAGGTCAGAATTAAGGGCAGTGTATACAGTAATCTATATTATTGGTATAGCACAAGGCCAGAATTAAGGGCAGTGTATACATTAATCTATATTATTGGTATAGCACAAGGTCAGAATTAAGGGCAGTGTATACATTAATCTATATTATTGGTATAGCACTATGTCAGGGTTAAGGGCAGGGTATGCGTTAATATATATATATGTTACTCAGTGCAGAAGCACAAGGCCAGAATTAATGACAGGGCATACCTTCATTTCTATTAATCATGAAGGTACAAAGCCAGGATTAAGGGAAGGGCAAACCTTAATCTCTACTAATGGTGGCGGCACAAGGTCAGGATATACCTTAATCTCTAATACTGGCAGAGGTTCAAGGCTAGATAAATGGCAAACCTTAATCTCTACTAATGGTGGCGGCACAAGGTCAGGATATACCTTAATCTCTATTACTGGCAGAGGTTCAAGGCTAGATAAATGGCAAACCTTAATCTCTACTAATGGTGGCGGCACAAGGTCAGGATATACCTTAATCTCTATTACTGGCAGAGGTTCAAGGCTAGATAAAGGGCATACCTTAATCTCCATTACTGGTGGAGGCACAAGGCCAGATTAAGGGCAGAGCATACCCTTATCTCTATTACTGGTGGAAGTGCAAGACTAGGATTAAGGGCAGGGCATAGCTTAATCTCTATTACTTGTGGAATCACAGGGGAGGGTATACCATAAACTTTATTACTCATGAAGGTACAAAGCCAGGATTAAGGGCAGGGCATAGCTTAATCTCTATTACTGGTGGAATTACATGACTAGAATTAAGGGCAGGACATACCTTAATCTCTATTACTAATAGTGGCACAAGGCGAGAATTAAGGGCATGATATACCTTAATCTCCATTACTGGGGGAAGTGCAAGACTAGGATTAGGGGCAGGATAAACCTTAATCTCATATTACTGGTGGAAGTGCAAGGCCACGATTAAGGGCAAGGTACACCTTAATCTCCATTACTGGTGGAAGTACAAGGCCAGATTAAGGGCAGGGTATACCTTAATCTCTACTAATGATAGAGGCACAAGGCCAGATTAAGGGCAGGGCATACCTTAATCTCTATTACTGGTGGAAGTGCAAGACCAGGATTAAGGACAGGATAAACCTTAATCTCATATTACTGGTGGAAGTGCAAGACCAGAATTACGGGCAAGGCATACCTTAATCTCCATTTCTGGTGGAAGAACATTGCCAGGATAAAGGGCAGGACCTTTGGATACATTTTTATTGAATTAATAATAATTGATTTTTAGAACATTACAGTATGTATAAGAAGCAACAAAAAAAACCCATTTAAGACATCACCGTATGTGTACCACATAATCGTGGATTTTACTGTCTAATGCTGACAGGGCTTGCAACTTCGTATCATTTATAAAATCTGTAAATAAATCCCAAGGAAAGGGCACATGTATCATTTTGACAAACCATAATCTTGTAGGTTACTTGATATAGTTTCTATTTCAAGGTTTTAATCCAGCACAAATTACTTTTCTCTCTCACTCCACATTTATACGTATTTTGTCCATTATGCATGAGAGGGGAGGGGGTACAGAAATCAGAAAGGATTGTGATGAAAATGTGTACTATATTAAATTCATTTAGAACAAGAGCATTATTAATACTTTTTATCGTTATTTCCATACAAAACTAATGATTAATATGTGAAAATTCATCATTGATCTCGAATCAACTGCAAGCATTCACTAGAATTTTCATATATGCGTATAATTGTACCATGGGCAGATCACATATTGATATATCAATAGAATGTTATTTTTAATATAATATATATATATATATATATATATATATATATATATATATATATATATATATATATATATATATATATATATATATATCTTATTGCTAAAACTTGTTTTACTAACCAAAGGGCACAACAATTAAGAGATAAGAGAATGATGTGATAATTTGCTACAATCCACTTTTGATTTTTTTATTGAATCAGAAGTCAAGCATATGCCTTCCTCACTTTAATATTAACATACAACTGCCACTTTTGATTTGATTGTGATTGACAGGGCATGAAAGGAAACAGACTTTATGTTAATGCTGTAATCTGATGAAACAATTTGAATCATGCATCAGGCAATTGCTTTTGATGTTGAAAAATCAGAAGAAACAAGCACCTTCTAGATTGAGATCAATCTGTATCAAATGGAAGAAGATGCAGATCTTGATTGGAGGAGACCACTCTGACAACATATAGAAATAAATTATAAAACTTTTCAAAATGAACCATTTTGACATTTTGAAATTGTAGGAAATGATTCCTGTACCAGTACTACAGAAAAGCCAATAAAATCCAATAGACTGACATCCCAGAATATTACTTTTTAAAGTCAGAAAAGTAATATTTTCCAAATCACCAGTCCAGGACAAGTGCTATTCATCAATTTTTAAACACATTGGGCAAGTGCTAATTCTTATGTTTTGATTGCTTTACCTTTATCTGGTCATTCATGCCCCATGGGCAAACTGAATGCTTGAAACTAGGTCCAACATAATGGGTCTTTTGTAGCTGTTACTCATGTGTGTGTTTTATTACTGCTTGATTCCATCAGGAGCTAAATGACTGAATTATCATCCAAATAAACCCACTTAAAATCAAAAGTAAATCTGATACAATTAATTAGCAGTGTTTTATTGTGTTTACTCAAGCTTGATACACTCAAATGGATTACCATTTTGATTTTAATCTAGCAGGTTAATGTAATTAAATTAATGAAAGTCATTTTTACCGACATAAATATTGGTTTCCTTGACGAACTTAAATAAATTATTTGTGCATTGTATATACATTTTCTTTAGTTTTTTTTTTATGCATACTGTTCTTCCTTTGATATCTAATTTCATTCAATGGATTTTTATAGAATATTGTATTCGAGTTCAAATTTGTAATGAGTACAAGACAGTAATGATTCTAAAGCATAGAATGGTCAGTGTGTCATACTGTACTTGAAGTGAAACTACTATGCTGTTTGTTTCTGTGTTTAAATTATAAATTGTATGTTATGGTCACTTCTGACCACACTGTCAAATGATATGATTCTTACCATCTTGATAAAATGAGTTTACAAATTATTTATTTGGAAGGAAGGACTCTCTTGTCTCTTTAGTACATACTCAACTCTCTTGTCTCTTTAGTACATACTCAACTCTCTTGTCTCTCTAGTAGATACTAAACTCTCTTGTCTCTTTAGTACATACTCAATCCTCTTGTCTCTTAAGTACATACTCATGTCTCTTGTCTCTTTAGTACATACTCAACTCTTGTCTATTAAGTACAGACAACTCTCTTGTCTCTTTAGGACATACTCAACTCTCTTGTCTCTTTAGTACATACTCAATTCTCTTGTCTCTTCAGTACATACTTAACTACTTAACTTGCTTTCTCTCAAGTACATACTCAACTCTCTTGTCTCTCTAGTACATACTCAACTCACTTGTCTCTTTAGTACATACTAAACTCTCTTGTCTCTTAAGTACATACTCATGTCTCTTGTCTCTTTAGTACATACTCAACTCTCTTGCCTCTTTAATACATACTCAACTCTCTTGTCTCTTTAGTACATACTCAACTCTCTTGTCTCTCTAGTAGATACTAAACTCTCTTGTCTCTTTAGTACATACTCAATTCTCTTGTCTCTTTAGTACATACTCAACTCTTATCTCTTTAGTACAGACTCAGCTCTCTTGTCTCTTAGTACATACTCAACTCTCTTGTCTCTTTAGGACATACTCAACTCTCTTGTCTCTTTAGTACATACTCAACTCTCTTGTCTCTTTAGTACATACTCAACTCTCTTGTCTCTTTAGTACATACTCAACTCTCGTCTCTCTAGTACATACTCAACTCTCTTTAGTACATACTCAACTCTCTTGTCTCTTTAGTACATTCTCAACTCTCTTGTCTCTTTAGTTAGTATATACACAATTCTCTTGTCTCTTTAGTATATACTCAACTCTCTTGTCTCTCTAGTACATACTCAACTCTCTTGTCTCTGTAGTACATACTCAACTCTCTTGTCTCCGTAGTACATACTCAACTCTCTTGTCTCTTTAGTACATAGTCAACATGACATAAAACCTGATTTCTTCATAACATGATTTCTTTTATTATTTCCTGCTCAAGCCATGCATGCATCATATGAAACTGAAAACCTAATCCAAAATGCCTTATGCGTCTCGCAAGAAAAAATATAATTTATTAGGCTTATACTAATGAGGAAACAAATGCACTTTATGAAAAATGAACCTTCCAGTTAGAACTTTAAAAGAGCATAATAATTTAAGATGGCTAGGTAATGCATTAATAAAAATCTGAACTTAGAATTTGAAAACATTTTTATATAAGAAACAACAAATATTAATAAATCCCAATATGAATCCAAGATTTTGTTTGTGTGTGTTTCTGTGATTTGGATTTTTAATGTAGCTTTAAACATTGTTCAGTTATATCTCTAAGATGTCTGCACTGTGGCAGCTTATAATGATGTCTAACACTGGCGCAACATGCTGCAGACATGTAATATCACGTCCCAACTAGTCACATGATCTTAGCCTCCTAATGTTGAGTGCCTAGCAAGGTAGCTGTTAGTACCATTTTCATAAGTCTTTGGTAAGACTCAACCCGGGTTCAAACCCACAACCTCCCACATCCGAGATGGATACTCTAATCACTAGGCTGCCAGAGTGGTAAACAAAGACCAAGGATTCATGTCAGCATGAACAGTAAAGAAAAAATTCAGGCATGAAAATTAATTTTTGCTGAGGTTATATGGCTAGCCACCATTCATTTCCTTATGAAGTTATGTCCATTTAACAACCTTGACAACAATGTAAATAATCAATACTTTGTATATCTCATTCCTGTCCTTTACCTCAAACAATAAATAACACCAACACCAACATTAAATTCACACAGTCAGTACGAAACCTATGTGTAACTATGGACAGTATTCTCACATTGCATCAACATGTCATGAACATATGTAAGGCTGCATATCTTGCACTGAGACGCATCAGCTTCATTCGCAAATATCTTTTAGCTGATGCCACTAAAACACTTGTGTGTTCATTAGTACTTTCAAAACTGGACTATTGTAACTCAATTCTGTCTGGTTTGATTCAATATGTACTCCAGAAACTTCAATCATCCTTAGAGTATCATAATCAGAGCCCAGCCCACCTGACCACTGCTCTGTACCCTACACTGGCTATCAATTCAATGCAGATTCAAACACAAAATATGTTTTTGTTTTTTGTAGTCATATTACCAGTAATATAGATGTTGTAAAGCGCTTAGAGCTTCTAAAGATTAGAGGCTATACAAACTCCTCATTATTATTATTATTATTATTATTATTATTATTATTATTATTATTATTATTATTATTATTATTATTATTTCATTATACCCTGATAAATACTGTGTATTCCATTATACCTTGATAAATACTGTGTATTCCATTATACCTTGATAAATACTGTGTATTCCATTATACCTTGATAAATACTGTGTATTCCATTATACCTTGATAAATACTGTGTATTCCAGTATACCTTGATAAATACTGTGTATTCCATTATACCTTGATAAATACTGTGTATTCCATTATACCTTGATAAATACTGTGTATTCCATTATACCTTGATAAATACTGTGTATTCCAGTACACTTTGATAAATACTGTGTATTCTAGTATACCCTGATAAATACTGTGTATTCCATTATGACTTGATAAATAATGTGAATTCCAGTACACTTTGATAAATACTGTTCATTCCCAGTATACATTGATAAATACTGTGTATTTCATTATACCTTGATAAATACTGTTTTTTCCAGTACAGATTGATAAATACTATGTATTCCAGTATATATTGATAATTACTGTGTTCTCCATTACACCTTGATAAACACTGTGTATTCCAGTATACTTTGATAAATACTGTGTATTCCAGTATACTTTGATAAATACTGTGTATTCCAGTATACCTTCATAAATACTGTGTATTCCAGTATACCTTGATAAATACTGTGTATTCCAGTATACCTTGATAAATACTGTGTATTCCAGTATGCCTTGATAAATACTGTGTATTCCAGTATACCTTGATAAATACTGTGCATTTCATTATAACCTGATAAATACTGTGTATTCCACTATACCTTGATAAATACTGTGTATTCCAGTATACCTTGATAAATACTGTGTATTCCAGTATACTCTGATAAATACTGTGTATTCCAGTATACTTTGATAAATACTGTGTATTCCAGTATACCTTGATAAATACTGTGTATTCCAGTATACCTTGATAAATACTGTGCATTTCATTATAACCTGATAAATACTGTGTATTCCTCTATACCTTGATAAATACTGTGTATTCCAGTATACCTTGATAAATACTGTGTATTCCAGTACAGTTTGATAAATACTGTGTATTCCAGTACAATTTGATAAATACTGTGTATTCTATCTAGTATGCCTTGATAAATACTGTGTATTCTATCTAGTATGCCTTGATAAATACTGTGTATTCCAGAGAGCCTTGATAAATACTGTGTATTCTATCTAGTATGCCTTGATAAATACTGTGTATTCCAGTATACCTTGATAAATACTGTGTATTCCAGTACAGTTTGATAAATACTGTGTATTCCAGTACAATTTGATAAATACTGTGTATTCTATCTAGTATGCCTTGATAAATACTGTGTATTCTATCTAGTATGCCTTGATAAATACTGTGTATTCCAGAGAGCCTTGATAAATACTGTGTATTCCAGAGAGCCTTGATAAATACTGTGTATTCCAGTATACCTTGATAAATACTGTGTATTCCAGTATACTCTGATAAATACTGTGTATTCCAGTATACTTTGATAAATACTGTGTATTCCAGTATACCTTGATAAATACTGTGTATTCCAGTATGCCTTGATAAATACTGTGTATTCCAGTATACCTTGATAAATACTGTGTATTCCAGTATACCTTGATAAATACTGTGTATTCCAGTATACCTTGATAAATACTGTGTATTCCAGTATACCTTGATAAATACTGTGTATTCCAGTATACCTTGATAAATACTGTGTATTCCAGTATGCCTTGATAAATACTGTGTATTCCAGTATACCTTGATAAATACTGTGTATTCCAGTATGCCTTGATAAATACTGTGTATTCCAGTATACCTTGATAAATACTGTGTATTCCAGTATACCTTGATAAATACTGTGTATTCCAGTATACCTTGATAAATACTGTGTATTCCAGTATGCCTTGATAAATACTGTGTATTCCAGTATACCTTGATAAATACTGTGTATTCCAGTATACCTTGATAAATACTGTGTATTCCAGTATACCTTGATAAATACTGTGTATTCCAGTATGCCTTGATAAATACTGTGTATTCCAGTATACCTTGATAAATACTGTGTATTCCAGTATACCTTGATAAATACTGTGTATTCCAGTATGCCTTGATAAATACTGTGTATTCCAGTATACCTTGATAAATACTGTGTATTCCAGTATACCTTGATAAATACTGTGTATTCCAGTATACCTTGATAAATACTGTGTATTCCAGTATGCCTTGATAAATACTGTGTATTCCAGTATACCTTGATAAATACTGTGTATTCCATTATACCTTGAAAAATGCTTTAATGCACAAATTATAATCTCCTATATTGTAGCCATGTCCAATCTGATCTCAAATCCTAACTGCCACTCAATTTCATCTTTTAGCCAGAAAAAAATCATTTGGTATGAGTGATGCCTAATCGAACAATTTCTTGTACAAGGAAATGTTAAATCAAACAAAGTGGAAATGCTAAGTTTTAATTCTATCCTTTGACCCTAACCTTTTCCACCTATAGACATTTATTATTCATACATTATAATAGTGGTCTCTTTTTTTTCACAGCCTATCATCGGAATGCAATAACTTTGTCCTCTAGGACCACTCTGTCCTTTTTCCCTTTATTCTCAGTTGGCTCAATGAAGGACCATGGAAACTAAGATTGGCTCTCTGATAGCTCACCCTTTTCACTGCAAAATTATCTTTAATTATTATCTCAGTTATTTATTGTATTTACTTTATTTATATTCTTCTTCTTCTTCTTCTTCTTCTTCTTCTTCTTCTTCTTCTTCTTCTTCTTCTTCTTCTTAATCTTCTTCTTCTTCTTATTATTACTATTATTATTATTATTATCAATATTATTATTATCATCATCATTAATTATTATTATCCTCATCATCATCATCATCATCAATATTATTATTATTATTATTAATATTATTATTATTAATTATTATTATTATCATCATTATTATTATTATTATTATTATTATTATTATTATTATTATTATTATTATTATTATTATTATTATTATTATTATTATCATCATCATCATCATCATCTTGGGTTTAAGCTGCTGTCAAGCCTCAACTACCTTTAAAAAAAAATTACAAATTAAATGAAAAAAAGATGAAAAATCAAAACATTATTTGTTCAGTTAAATGATGTTTTTGTTCAAAACAAAATATTTTTCCCTTCGTTTATTTATGGCTTGAGCAAATTTCGGTAATGCCTAAAATCAATAATGATCTCACAGAGTACTTTTTATGCCAAAAGTTCCAAATTAAAATTAATCTTGATTTCTTGTTCCGTATGACAAGGTTATTTCATTACCATTAGCTTCTTATAAAATTAACGTTAACATAAATTTGTTTTTAAAAACAATGTTCTGAATGAAAACACAAAATACAAAATGCAAATAAAGCAAGTCAAATCAAATTGGGTTCGAGTCTCTGATTTGGCCAATGTGTGTGTGTGTGAGAAAGCTTGCCAGTAGCTTCTCGTGGGTCAGTGATTCTTCCTGAGATTTTTCTGGGTTCTTTCTCCACTATCAATACTGGCCAAACTGAATAGCCTATTGTGTGCTAGAAAATGGCGTTAAATCCTACAACAACAACAAATCAATTTTTTTTTGTTGGGGGGTGGGGTGTTATTGTGAACCATGTCGATTACACTGACACACAAGAAAACTGATTAAGTTTGGACATATGTACAACCAACATTTCAAGTTCAAATGACAAATAAGAATAAAAGGAATTAAACACAAATATTGGATTATGTTATCTTTATGAAAATTTGTATGGCATAAGAAAAAGACTGAATGGCTCTTGAAAGATCAAAGAAAATGTAACTATGAAATCTGGGTCATGTTTAACATGGCAAGAAACGTTTTGTCAGTACCAAAGATGATTGAAATTTGAAATATCCATTATACAAACAACAGTAATATCACTCAAAAGCAATCAAAAATGCTATCAATTTAATTCTCTAGCTGCAAAGTCTATCTTTAAGAAAAGGAAATATACATAACCTTCTTTCCATTCAACAACGTTTTATTAGAATCATGACTGGTGAAAATCTTTTTCTCTTGAATGATGATGCATTTTTATATTTGTTCTTTCAAAACTTTTTTTAAGGATTGGAGAGACAAAAGTGTTTCTCTTTATCAATTCCATGTTACTGTGTCAACATCTACCTGAAAGTTATGATGTTATATAAATCATGGTGATTACCCCTAATGTAAATAAATAAAAACTTATTATAAAAACTAGACAACTAAATTGACTATTCTGCTTCATTTTTATTAAAGCTTTCCAATCATCAGATTATTTCACCTCAAACTTGGAATTTTATTTAAGCTGCTAAATTCCTGATGCACGCTGGATGAGATTGTTTGTTGTTAGCAAATTCTGTACTATGCTTATCGGTGAGAAATGTCCAAATTTGATAAGGTTAAAACAGTCTTTGACATGTGCACCAACACAGAATAGGCGAATCCAATAGGCAAATCCAACAGGCAAATCCAAGGAATTTGCCCCTTAAAAAGAACTAATTATTAAGGTGAATTATTAATAATAATATGCATGTAAATAAATCCTTAAAGAAAGATTTTGTTTGTTCACTTATCTAATTTTGGTTGATGCTATTCAGTTGTATAGATAAATTCTTTGTTTTAAAAATTATACCCCCATTTTTTAATCAGGCTTGTAGCTTCCCTTTTGTTGTTTATCCAACAACCAAGGGGCCCCGAGTGGCCGAGTGGTCTAAAGTGCTGTCCATTATGGATCACTGCCATCTCACCTCTGTCTGCGTGGACTCGAGTCTCGGATTTGGCCAATGTAGGTATGTGAGAAAGCTTGCCAGTAGCTTCTCGTGGGTCGGTCGTTCTTTCCGGGGTTGTCCACATTCTTCCTCCACCATTAATACTGGCCGCCATGTGTAGCCTATATTGTGCTAAAAAATGGTGTTAAGCCATAAAAAGCAAAAAAAAAAAGTTTATCCAACTGAGACTGACAAGACAGTATGTTCAGTAAAAACTTGAGTTTTTTTGGGGGACCTACCATCTTGAGAAAAGTTTTTGTTTAATTGGACAGGCATGATTGAAAATTAGTGTGGAATATTTACCATGGCATGTACCCATTTACTTACATGGTACTGCCACCACGATGTAAGATTTTTAAATAATTTTCCATTATTGTTGACTGAGAAGTAATGTTACCCATAGCATAGAGACAGACTGCATTAAATGAAAATTGTTAATATTTGTGAACCAAAAAGTTCAAGAAATGTACTTGAAGTACCTTTCACCAGTAATTAACCAAGCTGATCCACTGCACTATATCCTGTGTTTGTGCTTTTGGATGTCAGTATGAAAACTGCAATGTCAAATACATACATAAAAGTTGAACCCTATCTCATTCATGCAGAAACTATTTATATACTGTAAAATTCTACTCAACATTTGTGTAAATAGCATGAAAATATGTGACACACACATTAATTAAGACTGAATCATGCATATGAAAAAAAGTCTTTTTCTTGTCAGTACAGACCCTATAAAGAACTTTCATATCCGTTCCCGTAATGGTTAAGTACAGACATTGTCAGTATATAAACCTGACACATATAACATCATTATCCTAAAGTTTCAATTGAATACAGCAAATGATGTTGAAGATATGTAACCTTGAAAACCTTTTTTTTTATTGAAAACCCATACCTGCCACAAGACAATGTGTCTTGAGTAAAAATGATTTTGTTTAAACTCCCATACCCTGAATACGGTCATTTTTCAGGAAAACACTATTTTCAGTAACCTTAGGAAGAAAAAAGAGAGAGAAAGATAGGAAGATACATTTTGTGACCATCACTATACACATCTGAAGCATGTCGTCTTCATAGCAGTAGACCTGCATATATCAGTAGATACTAGTCTGTATAAACAGTAGACAGTCCTGCTTATTGCAGTAGATATTTGTGTAAACATTAGACAGCCCTGCTTATAGCAGTAGATACTAGTCTGTGTAAACATTAGACAGTCATATGTACAGCAGTAGATACTAGTCTGTGTAAACGATAGTTTACTCCATATTTAAAAAACAAAAAACAAAATATTATTGGTGGTTGAAATAGCATTCAAGTGTGGTCCATTTTCTTGGTCAAAATGTCAAAATGAAGCTTTCATTAGGGAATGATTAGTCTGAGCTCTGGGGTGGAAAAAGTCAAAGAAAACTCAAATGACAAGTGAAAGCATTTAATATTTTGTACACCATGCCAAGACAATATTGACATTAGTCATTCTGGACTGTATGCCATCTGTTGACAAAGTGACAGCACCCAGCATATTTGACACTCCCTCATTGCAATATACATGCAGACAAATTGTTTTCTGCAGTGAGAAAATTTCAACATCTTTGGGGAAAGTTTGAACAAAAGCACCATACAGTGTGTAATCAGTACAAAGACAAACAGACCGAAACTTGATATATGCAGTATATTTTATACTTGACCATTGTCTGTGATTTAGGGTAGTAAGTTATGGTGTACCTGACTTTCATCTTTTTTTTTTTAAAGTGGTTAACATATATTTGATTTCAATGTCTAGCCTAATCTACAATATAGAATGTTCTGGAAGTGAACTTTTGATACAAATCCTGGTAATTTATTGTGCCTAGGTTTTTATATAAGGCCATGGTCAAATAAATTATTCATTCCTATGATAAGATCAGTATATGGAATCATTTTCAGTTGTGTTCAGATATAACATGAAAGGAATCATTTATTTAAAAACTATTCATTGAAATTACAAAGTGCTCATTGACATTTTGGAGAAAATCACTATTATGGATTATTGTAAATTTATTGAAAGACATTCTGGATTAAATCATTGGGATGCATGAAGACTGTTGGTACATCAACTATTCAAGACTATTAGTATATCAGCACATTCAATACTTGAATCCAAACACTCTATATATTTGGACTTGTGATAAAACTTTTAGGATTTATTTATGATTTAATCCATAATAATGTAAGTTCCTCTTAAAAGTTTACTTTGCAATTGAGATAAATTAAAAATAATATTAAATTTATTTGTTGATCTTAATAAACTTCTTTCTTCTTTATGTCACTTAGTTTAAGACCATGGAGTCATAACAATATTATTTGATTTGTGAGACCTGCCAGAGAAAATTAGCCCAATTATATAGCCCAAATATAGCCCAAATTGTATCACCTGACAATCTGATGCCAGATAAGCAATATCTTAATAAGAAAGGTATACAAAGAAGACTGGATAACAAAAGCATGATGATAACTCCGCATTCATCACAAACAAATTACGAGGACCTAACAAAAGTGACACATAATAAAGGCATGATAATCACACCCTATTCAGAATCAGTATTTTTTCAATCAACAGTTGCTGGCTCAATGTAATTTAAGATTTAAGGGTGAAAAGAAATGTCTTTGTTTTGTACTGTTTTGACTTTTAAAAAAATTCAAACATCCTTTAGCTATCAGTCTATACCTGTATGTAGACTAATTGTGTACTGATTTAAGTAAATCTCTTCGGTGTTCATTTTGAATTGTAACTGCTGTGAATCACCTGAAAGCTCTCTAGTGTTATAAAACAAGTTTCTTCAGACACCAACAGACAAATAATATGAGGAACAGAAGCAGGGCATTCATGAAAATTTGAGTGTTGACAAAATAAAACGTAATTTCTGCAATCAATATGACAGGTGTCACAGATTGTGTTGCTCGGAGTCATCTTTCTACAGATTGTGTTGCAAACTGTTTTGTTATGGTTTAGTGAGCAAACAGATGTCATTACAAGTAATAGGGATGCTAATGATGACCTTTCCCTTGCTAAGGTCAACAAAACCCAGATGACTATTGGGACCTCAAAACAGTCCCAAAAAAGTCCCCAAGCTATCTGAGGGTATGGCAGGTATGCAAAACTTTAACAATAATTGCAGCGATGATCCAAGCTTTCTGCTTCTGCAGGCTAGATAAGCGTGATAGAAACTCCTAGCATATCAACATATAAACCAGGCATGTCCAACCTCCATCCAGTTTTTTATACTGTGCAACCTGTTGCCATATAGGCAGTCCTATTGAAAATATGCATTTTAATTTACAGTTATTACATTTATATTTATTACACCAAACTATCACATCTCACCAGGCTTAGTGATATAACAATAATTCTTGCAACATTTTTTATATACTTCCTATACTATTTTCATATAATTATTGTACTATTTTGATATAGTTCTTGTACTATTTTCATATAGTTCTTGTGCTATTTTCATATAATTCTTGTACTATTTTCATATAATTCTTGTACTATTTTCATATAATTCTTGTACTATTTTCATATAGTTCTTGTACTATTTTCATATATTTCGTGTACTATTTTCATATAATTCTTGTACTATTTTCATATAATTCTCATACTATTTTCATACAGTTCTTAAACAATTTTCATATAATTTTTGTATTCTTTTCATATACAGTTCTTGTACTATTTTCATATAGTTCTTGTACTATTTTCATATAATACTTGTACTATTTTCATATAGTTCTTGTACTATTTTCATATAATTCTTGTACTATTTTCATATAATTCTCATACTATTTTCATACAGTTCTTAAACAATTTTCATATAATTTTTGTATTCTTTTCATATACAGTTCTTGTACTATTTTCATATAGTTCTTGTACTATTTTCATATAATTCTTGTACTATTTTCATATAATTCTTGTACTATTTTCATATAATTCTTATACTATTTTCATACAGTTCTTATACAATTTTCATATAATTCTTGTACTATTTTCATATAGTTCTTGTACTATTTTCATATAATTCTCATACTATTTTCATACAGTTCTTAAACAATTTTCATATAATTTTTGTATTCTTTTCATATACAGTTCTTGTACTATTTTCATATAGTTCTTGTACTATTTTCATGTAATTCTTGTACTATTTTCATATAATTCTTGTACTATTTTCATATAATTCTTGTACTTTTTTCATATAATTCTTGTCCTATTTTCATATAATTCTTGTACTATTTTCATATAATTCTTGTACTATTTTCATATAATTCTTGTACTATTTTCATATAATTCGTGTACTATTTTCATATAATTTGTGTACTATTTTCATATAATTCTTGTACTATTTTCATATAATTCTTGTACTATAATTCTTGTACTATTTTCATATAATTCTTGTACTATTTTCATGCAATTCTTGTACTACTTTCATATAAGTCTTGTATTATTTTTTTCATATAGTTCTTGTACTATTTTCATATAATTCTTGTACTATAATTCTTGTACTATTTTCATATAATTCTTGTACTATTTTCATATAATTCTTGTACTATAATTCTTGTACTATTTTCATATAGTTCTTGTACTATTTTCATGTAATTCTTGTACTATTTTCATATAATTCTTGTACTATTTTCATATAATTCTTGTAATATTTTCATATAGTTCTTGTACTATTTTCATATAATTCTTGTACTATTTTCATATATTTCGTGTACTATTTTCATATAATTCTTGTACTATTTTCATATAATTCTCATACTATTTTCATACAGTTCTTAAACAATTTTCATATAATTTTTGTATTCTTTTCATATACAGTTCTTGTACTATTTTCATATAGTTCTTGAACTTTTTTCATATAATTCTTGTACTATTTTAATATAATTCTTGTACTATAATTCTTGTACTATTTTCATATAATTCTTGTACTATTTTCATATAGTTCTTGTACTATTTTCATATAATTCTCATACTATTTTCATACAGTTCTTAAACAATTTTCATATAATTTTTGTATTCTTTTCATATACAGTTCTTGTACTATTTTCATATAGTTCTTGTACTATTTTCATGTAATTCTTGTACTATTTTCATATAATTCTTGTACTATTTTCATATAATTCTTGTACTTTTTTCATATAATTCTTGTCCTATTTTCATATAATTCTTGTACTATTTTCATATAATTCTTGTACTATTTTAATATAATTCTTGTACTATAATTCTTGTACAATTTTCATATAATTCTTGTACTATTTTCATATAGTTCTTGTACTATTTTCATGTAATTCTTGTACTATTTTCATATAATTCTTGTACTATTTTCATATAATTCTTGTACTATTTTCATATAATTCTTGTACTTTTTCATATAGTTCTTGTACTATTTTCATATAATTCGTGTACTATTTTCATATAATTCTTGCACTATTTTCATATAATTCTTATAATATTTTCATACAGTTCTTAAACAATTTTCATATAATTTTTGTATTCTTTTCATATACAGTTCTTGTACTATTTTCATATAGTTCTTGAACTTTTTCATATAATTCTTGTACTATTTTCATATAATTCTTGTATTATTTTCATATAATTCTTGTATTATAATTCTTATACAATTTTCATATAATTCTTGCACTATAATTCTTGTACTATTTTCATATAATTCTTGTACTATAATTCTTGTACTATTTTCATATAATTCTTGTACTATAATTCTTGTACTATTTTCATATAATTCTTGTACTATTTTCATATAATTCTTGTACCATAATTCTTGTATTATTTTCATATAATTCTTGTACTATAATTCTTGTATTATTTTCATATAATTCTTGTACTTGTATTTTCATATAAAAAAGGCATGCAGGCATATATAAATAACTAAATGATTACCTGAAATGTTGCTTTTAAACATTAAAAAAAGCAATGAAATTTACCTGCCGTGCTATGTTGGACTGGGCCAAGCATAGGAAAGAGTGACAAAAAGACAGATACAAATAATTAACATGTGAAGGGGCTTTTAGATAACTGGTACATTTATGTCTCCAACAATCACTGCAGTTCTTTTAAAATGGAAATATCAAGCAACCTGAGATAAATGGCTGATAGTGAGATAAAATGGCTATTAGTGAGATGAAATGGCTATTAGTGAGATGAAATGTCTGATAGTGAGATAAAATGGCTATTAGTGAGATGAAATGGCTGATAGTGAGATAAAATGGCTATTAGTGAGATGAAATGGCTGATAGTGAGATAAAATGGCTATTAGTGAGATGAAATGGCTGATAGTGAGATAAAATGGCTGATAGTGAGATAAAATGGCTATTAGGGAGATGAAATGGCTGATAGTGAGATAAAACGGCTGATAGTGAGATGAAAACATGAACTGGCAGACAGAAAAGCACTTACCTTGGAATTATCCATCTCAAGTAACTGGAACTCCATTGTTTCTATCTGTTCCTGAGACTCTTCCAATTTCATCTCTAAATTCTGTACCTATGAGTGAAGAAGAAAATATAACATTTTTAAAATTAAAATTCATTTCTTTATGTAAAATGTTAACCCATTAATTAATTCCATGAGACATTATTTTCAGTTATAAAATTAAAAGGGATAATAAAAATGAAGAACAAAAAAACAAAGTAAATCATTGCTAAACGATCAGAAAATTGATAGTGTATAAAAAAATTTCTTTTGATAGGAATATAATTATTAATAAAGGATACATTATTTTTAATCATAAAACATGAAGAAAAAACAGAAATTATCAAAACCAATACTTTCTTTCACGACCCAATTTTATTTCTTCTAGGATGAGTGGTTTTCCTATGAAAAGTTTAAAGTGCTTTAAGAGACAATAGGATATTGGACACTTGAGAACATATTTAAGGTGACTATATTTGTTGTCCAAAGTAGAATATTTTTTTAAAAATAAAACAAAACAATTAGTGCAAGAAATGGCATGTTGCTCTGAATTTTGTATATAACTACATTTTTGACAACAACATTATAGTGATTGGGAATTCACAGATTCATTTAAAACTTATGACCAGAATAAGCTTCGAAGATTTATCTCCCTTTGATCTGTTAACTAAAAAAAAAAAAAAAAAAATCTTTTTTTTATATTTTCTGTACTTATTATGTTCAAATACATTTAAGACATATTTAAGAATTATATTTTGGTAAGTATGACATTTATCTTTTCCTAATAAACTTATTTGTTCATGATGAAAACCATCAATTTTTCAATGAATTCTATTCTTTATTCATCATTTAGCTACTGCAAAAAACATAGGTTTTGACAAGTCTTTGGATAGAGGGAAAAATATTAATTATATAAGCTCTCATTTAATGTAAACTTAATATAATTATAAATGATTAAATCATTATATTCATTAATTGTTAAATCCTGACATTTATTGCATCCAAATAAATCATGCTTATGTACATTTATGGTGCAGATTATGTACATTTATAGTGCAGATATTTTCCCCTCCCACAGCTACCACAGTGCCCACTGCGACACAGACCATTCCCTCGTGGCCAGCAAGGTGCAAATAAAACCCAAGAAGCTACACCACACCAGGAAATATGGGCGCTCATGCATCAACACCTGCTGTGCTAGCAGCCCAGAGAAAAGACAGAAGTTCATCAGCAAACTGCAGGAAGCTCTCACTAAGGTGACACCTGATGACACCGTCAACTCCAAGTGGTACCACCTCCGTTACATAGCCATCACTACTAATGGGAAGAAGGAGCACAAAAGTGCCAACTGGTATGAGGCCAACTGGTGTGAGGCCAAGTGGGAGGTGATGGAGCCAGTGACTAAGGCAAAGAGGAAAGCCCTCCTGTCATACATATCTGCACCTAGCCTTAGTACACTACCAGCCCTCAGAACTGCCAGGAACAACGCCCAGCAAACTGCCCGCCACTGCGCCAACATCTACTGGCTGAACCTCGGCACTGGGGATGCAAGGGGCATGTATGAAGGTATCGAGCCGGCGATAGGCCTCCCCCCAAGACTGTTCCCCCCCCCCTCAAGTCCAAGAGAGGCAAAGTCATCACAGACCAGGGGAAACAGCTGCAATGATGGGTTAAGAACTACCTCAAGCTGTATGCAACTCAGAACACTGTCACTGACACTGTCCTGGATGGCATCCCAGACATGCCAGTCATGGAGGAACTAGACACACTGCCCACCCTAGAAGAGCTCGGAAAGGCCATCATCAGCCTCGCATGTTGGAAGGCTCCTGGAAGTGACTGCATTCCATTTTAAGTCCTCCTGAATGGGAAATCAACACTACTTCAGCCACTGCACATACATGTCTGCCTCTGCTTGGAACAGGGACACATTCCCCAGGACATGCATGAAGCCAACTGACTATCAGTTTGAAGAAAACAAATGCATGGCACAGGATGCAGACTCCCTTCCCTGTCACCATCAATGGTTACAGGTTGGAAGTTGTTGAGAACTTCACATACCTTGGGTCCACCATCTCCAGCTCACTCTCAATCGATTCTGACGTGAACAGCAGGATGGCCAACGCAGCAGCAGTGATGGCCAGACTGAATCAGAGGGTCTGAAACAACCCCAACCTCACCAAGAAGACCAAACTACCAGGCTTGTGTGCTCAGAACACTCCTCTACAGCAGCAAGATGCGAGACATGAGAGGAAACTCAACAGCTTCCACCTGAGGTACTTGCAGTGCATTCTGCACATCCAGTGACAGGACAAAGTACCCAACAGAGAACACATCAACACTAACAGCATGTTCTCCATCCTCAGTAAGAGGCACTTTTGCTGGCTTGGCCATGTCAAGAGAATGGACCCAGGCAGCATTCCCAAGGACCTGCTATATGGGGAGATAGCAGAAGATGCATGACCAACTGGACTGCCATATCTGTGTTACAAAGATGTCTACAAGAAGGACTTAACGATGGTAATGATCAATGTCAACAAATGGGCAAGCTGTGCTAATAACTGCTCCACCTGTAGCCTAACTGTCCTTGTCTTTTAAAATCTAACATCTAACCCTTCACACTCTGTGTCTTTATTCTACTAAAGAGAAAGTGACACAAAACATTGATGGGTCCAAGCCAACACAAAGATGTATATTTGTGAATGTTTTAAAAGTTTGACAAAGCTAAACTTAGACTGGGGGAGGTGATTATGTCCTATCATTCTGCTGGGAAGATTTTATCCAATATGTATTTATCTGGAAGGATTTTTTCTGTACCTCATTTGATCCATAGGCCTGTCCATAAAGTTAGGTTATCTCCCTTACTGAGAGTTCTTCAAAGACTCCTAGTTAGTGGGAACAATAAATAGTACATGAAACTGATGATAAATTTCATTATTTGTTGATGTTCAATCCTAAGCTATTTGCATTCAAATCAACAATACTTTTGTTTCCTAATTCTGTAAATTCCTCAAAGTACATTTACAAATTTTTAATCAATGAAATGCAGAAACTTTTTAGTCTGAGCAAATTTTTTTACAAAATTCTAATTAACCGTTTCTACATAAAACAAGTGTATCCTCAAAGATTATGTAAAATTCTTGTGTAATCAAAACCATGGATCTGCTTGGACAATACTTTGAGTGTGTTCTCATAATTTGAGAATTGAAATTGGAAGATATATATATATAAAGGAATCAAGAGAAGTAGTATACATCAAGCATGACATTTAAGATGAATATTGTTTATAATCTAATTAAAATAATCTCTGAAACTAACCATTGACATAAAAATGCATTAAACTGTTCACTTTTACCACAAAGAAAACAATATATTTATGAAGCATTTAAAATAATATATATTTCTAAGAAAGGATAGTAGTGAAAAAGTTTACAAATGTACATAATTTTACTGATTTTGTAACAAATTAGGGCAAATCTTTTTCATTTGTGTTCTTTACACTTGTTTTCCCAAAGTAAACTTTCCAGTTTATCAAAATCTAAATAAATTGTATATAAAAAATGCTCCTAAGATAGACAGGGTCTAATTTCATAATAATTGTGAGCCGCATCCATTCAATGGAGACAATTTAAATGACTAATATGAAACAGTCTGAAAAAGTTATATAAAGATTGAATCTATTTAATAGTTACAAGTTTATTTCTGACATTGCTGATTTTAAAAAAAACAAAAACTAAATGCCTGTCAAAGATTCAAGAAAGTTTAAAGTTTAATTTGTTTATATTGTTTCTGAACACATTATTTCAAAATACCAATTCATATTTTTTTCAGATGTTAGTGCGTTTGTGTATTTTTGGTCATTCTTTTCCTGTAGTCTTTTATTACACTTGATATTATTTATGGCAATGTAAGTCAAAATAATTCATTGTTACGAGTAGTTTATTTCCGCATTTAATGACATTTTAGAAAAAAAGCTTGATGATCTCACTTGAGAATTAAAAAAATAAACTAGGGGAATTCAATTTAACAAAATGCAAAGTTTTCTTAAATAATTTAGCTAAAATACAAATTTTGGACGAGCCTAACATGACCCTGACAAGAACCGATCCTTTTTACTTTAAAAATAAAAAGTTGTTTACTTCTTAATTCACCAGTCCCATCTTGACCTTGACAACAATCAATCCTTTTAAAATTAAAATAAAACTTGTTTACATAGCTGCCCTTAAATTTGAATCAAGGTCAGGATCGAGTTTAATATTACTTATCTACCAAAGAAAATTCAGGTCAACCTAGAAAATTCAGGTCAACCTATTTTCTGAAAAATATCTCTAGTGAATAAATTTACATTACAATAACATGTAATTAAAATAAAAAAGAATTTAAAACTGACAAACAATATTAAATTAAAATATATATATGTGACCCAGGACTTGTGTCGTATGCATATGGGCGTGTTCGTCATGAGTGAGTGAGTGAGTGATTGATCGCGATGCATGATTCCCGGGCTTCACAAGTATTAACATCGACTCCCCGCCACACTAACAAGATCTTCTGGCATTCTTACTCTGGTTTGTGAACAGACAACATCTAAGCAGAATTATTAGTGAATAGTTATAGCACTTGTCTTTCACTTGCGTGAAAGACAAGAGATTGAATATAATTAGAAATAATTATACTCTTCGAGTCTGGTAAGGTATTATTTGTATTGTTTGTGATAAAATTATAAATGTTAGCACGTGGGTTGTATATTGTGTATTGTATTGATGTCGGTTATATACTGTATTGTATTTGTCTTGTATATTAAGTATATGCTTTGTATTGTTTTAGGTTTACCGCGTATTATTTCATCTGTGATAAATCCCGTAACTAACAAGCGAGTGTTGTCATTTCATCCCGAAATAAGACCAGGCTCACATATATATATATATATCAAATCAGATATATGTAACATTATCAATAACAAAACCTTAATGAATATAGCGATAATCAAATTAATTATGTCCCTCCACAATAAACACTTTTTCCTGTCCAACCATATATTTGCCACTCTGTGTGTGTGTGTGTGTGTGTGTGTGTGTGTGTGTGTGTGTGTGTGTGTGTGTGTGTGTGTGTGTGTGTGTGTGTGTGTGTGTAATCATAGAATTTATCAAGATGCAGCTTTAAACTTGCTGCCTGAAACTTTTGGCAAAAACATTTACACAAATATAAATTTATAATTTATTTTTATCATCTTATAGTTAATATAATTTGATTCCTTTTTATTATTATGCAAATGCAGCAGTCACTGTAAGTGTGCTGATACCAAATTTAAAATGTTTTCTTCCTCACTATCTGCAATACTGTATGCTTACAATCTGGAAAAAAATAGGCCTATGTGTCACCAATAGAAACTGGGATGGTGGGCATGTCTCCAGAAAGGAGTATGCCATCCAACTTGGCAATCCTGCCAAAAATAATTCCAGATTCTCACTCATATGTTTATAAGATAAAATCCCTCATTTCCATTACAAATAATTTGACATTATCGAGGAAAATTGACCAATCTGCTTGAATTGCTTACCCTTCCCAGATGAAAAGACTAGACACATTTCACTCTATTGTAATTCTTTTTCTGTCAGCACAATAAAATACAATACATATTTATACTTTAAACTATGCAAAAACCTTTAAAAATGACAAACCTGCCAAGGTAACCTACTTTTGGCATTGGTGTACTTACTACTAGGACATATCTATTTAAATGACTTCATGGGCTTTAAAACCCTTAAAACTGACCTACATGTAAACCTTAACCAGGGTCATTTAGCTAGGTCATAGGTCATTTAGCTAGGTCATAGGTCATTTAGCTAGGTCATAGTGAACATATTTTGAAGGACAGAGTTCTACTTAAGGCAATACATCCAAATATATGCTACTGCAACCTACAATACCAAAACACCTGATCAAAACATACAACTTAACCAAAATTGCAAAGATGGGAAATTCAGGTCGCAATGACCCAATTTTGTTAGGTCAGTGACATTGGTAATTTTAACCACCTCTTCTTTTGGCATTAAAATATAAGAAAGTTCAGTGAATATTGTTTCACTACATAGCATGATTAGGTCATCATCCTTTAAGCTCAAACGTACACAAAATTATGAAGTGGAAAGGAAAGTAAGACAAGAAATTTCAAATGCTGAGTCATAACTGTCCTTTTGATCAAGCCATGAGTTTGATGCTTGTTCAGGGCCTAGTAGAATCTTACAACTCCCTGCATTCATCATAAGATAGATTCTGTAACATATTCAAACTAAAGTGTACAAGGATTCAAAGTCTAATCCTTTGACCTCAAATGGTTTTAAGGTTTTAGGTGTGAAAGAAATGTGAGGCTGAAAATGTAAAACACCAAGCTGTGATCTCAACACAGTGCTTCCAATATAGTACACAACACACCTTTGGATGATGATGTATAAATACACCATGTTTCATTGACCAATCTCAAACAGCTTGAACATTGTGCAGAAAAATGAAAACGGATGAAGAAGAAAAAAATACTGAGGCATGACCTTGACCCTGAAGATAGCATCCAGAATGTAGTATGTGAAACACCTTCTAATGATGATATTCAAATTTACCAAGCTTTATTTATGATCCTCAAATGGCTCCTAACTTATACAGAAGGAAAAGATAAAATTATTAAAGCATGAACCTGATCTTCTTGATAGCACCCTCCAATGTAATAAATAATATGTCCTTGACTAATATGTAGTAAATAATATGGCCTTGAGTAATATGTAATAAATAATATGTCCTTGAATAATATGTAATAAATAACATGTCCTTGAGTAATGATGTACAAGTATAGTGAATTTCATCCCTTAATCTAAAATGGTTTTGAAGTTATGGAGCAAATGGGAAAATGTAATGAAAATGTTAAATAATGAGCTATGACTGTCCTTCAAGATTTGACCCCCAGTCTGGTACATGACACAAGTTGCAGTTACCATGTTTTAGCATACAAAATTTCACTCTTAACCTAAAATGGCTTTAAAGTTATAGATATGACAGGTAAGGGTGGTCGAAAATTAGGAGTATTGAGTTCTGTCCTTGACATTGAAGACAGGACCCCTAAGCAGATGAAAAAGGAAAAGATAAAATATTAGACAATGACCTTGACCTTCAACATATCTCCAATTTGACACATAATGTACCAACAAATTTTGATATATTAGTATACTAAGTTTCATGAAGCAGTAATAAAAGTATGTTGGACAGAAATACCCATACTGTATACTTTTTTAAAAACATTAATGGAGAGTAATAATATAATTGCTAAGCATAGCATGTACGCTGGTCTACCTGTTCAAGAAGAGACTGTTTCTCAGCAGACAACTGGTCCTTTTCTAACACCCAGCTGTAGTCACAGCCCTGGAAACAGACATGTAATATTGATTTCATTATGATTTTATATTCAGTTATGTCAAAATAAATTTGCACATCTAAACAAATTTGTGCATCTAACTGAAATGTTCGAAACCACTCATTGGCAACATTCATGTTACTTTTGTTTTCTTTCTATGTAAATAAATAGTCTCAAATTTTGATAAATTCTTGATAATTCTATCAAATGAAAAGTTATCCTAATAAAAGTTCATTATCTCAGATCTTTTCTTGGTTCATTGGAAATGAGATCTGGAACCATTATGCATGTGACTTTGGAGTTTAATGTAGTTTTAACAATTTTTCAGTCATATCGCTACGATATCTGCATTGTGTCAGTTTATAATAATGTCTAACACTGGGGCATCATGCCACAGACATGTAGCATGATGTCCCACCCAATCACATTATTCTGACACTAGGCCAATCAGTCGTAACACTAACCTCTTAGTGCTGTGCACCAAGCGAGGCAGCAGTTAGTACCTTTTTTGTAAGTCTTTGGTATGACTTGGCAAAGATTCGATCCCATGACCTCCCGCTGTGCATGAGGTACATGCTATACATGCTTAGGCCACAGGAGTGGTCCTGGGACCATTATTTTTGGAAATCATATTACCAATATGGATTTCAATTTCTGGAGAAGAAAAAACACATTTGGAATTCTGCATGACTTAAAATTATTTAACATTGGGCCTAAGAGGATGCAAAACTTAATCAATGAATCACAGACATATAATTAGCCTGTTTGAAGTAATTTATATTGACTAACTAAAATTTGAACAAGACGAGAAAACTCACCTCTTTGCTCTCCAATAAGTTTTCTAGCTGCTCTATTCTACAATGAGCGACAAACAACTCTGTTTCTAAATCGGTCTTCATCTGAGAAACAAAAAATATTTTGAAAGTAATATTTAAAAATAAATCAGTGTTTTAAACACTCAACATTTAAATTTCTTACATGCAATGACATTATAAATATTTTAGATATTTTTGAAATATTGGAGCAAATACAGGCAGATAGTGTTATTGATTTTTGTTTTGTCTTTTTATAATTCTGCATTGAACTGTATCAAAATATACAAGCTCCAATGACCACTATCAAAATACACAACTCTGGTGACAACCATCATAATACACAAGCTCCAGTGACCTGTATCATAATACACAAGCTCCAGTGACCTGTATCATAATACACAAGCTCCAGTGACCTGTATCATAATACACAAGCTCCAGTGACCTGTATCATAATACACAAGCTCCAGTGACCTGTATCATAATATATAATTCCAGTGACCAGTGCCATAATCAATATACTCAACTGTATCATAAAATATAAGCTCCAGTGACCTGTATCATAAAAAATAAGCTCTAGTGACCTGTATCACCTGTATCATAAAAAATAAGCTCCTGTGACCTGTATCATAATAAATAAGCCCCTGTGACTTGTATGATAAAATATAAGCTACAGTGACCTGTATAAGAAAAAGCTCTAGTGACCTGTATCATAAAAAAACTCCAGTGACCTGTATCATAAAAAATAAGCTCTAGTGACATGTATCATAAAAAATAAGCTCCAGTGACTTGTATCATAAAAAATAAGCTACAGTGACCTGTATCATAATAAATAATAATAAATAAGCCCCTGTGACCTGTGTTATGAAATATAAGCTACAGTGACCTGTATCATTAAAAATACGCTCTAGTGACCTGTATCATAAAAAATAAGCTCTAGTGACCTGTATCATAAAGAATAAGCTCTAGTGACCCGTGTCATAAAAAATAAGCTCCAGTGACCTGTATCATAAAAATAAGCTACAGTGACCTGTATCATAATAAATAAGCCCCTGTGACCTGTATTATGAAATATAAGCTACAGTGACCTGTATCATTAAAAATAAGCTCTAGTGACCTGTATCATAAAAAATAAGCTCCAGTGACCTGTATCATAAAAATAAGCTCCAGTGACCTGTGTCATAAAAAATAAGCTCAAGTGACCTGTATCATAAAGAATAAGCTCTAGTGACCTGTGTCATAAAAAATAAGCTCCAGTGACCTGTATCATAAAAATAAGCTCCAGTGACATCATATTTAATCATCAGCTGGCTTAATTAATATTACTCATCAATTAAGTGAATCCATCTCTAATAGGCAGGACATGTAGTCAATAATAAATTAATAAATTTAAAATCTTATGCAAGAATTAAAAGCTATAGCAAACTTTTTTTTGCTTGAATTTTAAATGTTTTATTTATTTTACAGAATTACCATTTACCTGTGCATGCCTACCTTTTTGTATCTGTACGGATCTGTACGACAATCTAAATGTGTTTGTAAAAGTGCTGTCGATCTCTCTAGCTTGAGATGTTCCTTCATTAATTTTCTGTACCCTTTCTGTACCTCTTCAAGGGGTAACTGTCACCAAAAAATTGGAGATTGATTAACATTTCAAACTTGCCTTATCACTTATCACTTATGCCATAAAAAGACAATAAAAGAATCATTTACTTGTGCTGTGAAAGCTAGAAAACAAATTCACTCAAAGGCCTTGATAAGCTTTACCACTAGCCAAATTAATACTGAATATAAAAAAGTTAATAAAAAAGTATATTGGTCACCTATGATTGGAGTTATATATGAGTGAAAAAGGTCTTACACGTAATCAATGAGAAAAACTAAAAATGTTAGAATACACACAAAAATACTAAGTGCTTGGAAACCAGACATCACATATGAACATATAATGTGATACATCATCATTTATCTCTTTTTTCCTATCTAAATGTATACTTTTACAGCCTGATTTCTTCTTGCAGACTGTCTAGACTGGATCTTCAATCTTAGAGTGTATTTTTACAGCCCAATTTCTTCTATCTAAACTGGATGTTCTTTATTGCTGTATATTTTAACAGCCTGATTTCTTCTTGCAGACATTCTAAACTGGATGTTCTATCTTACAGTATATTTTTACAGCCCAATCTCATTTTGCAGACTGTCTAGACTGGATGTTCTATCTAAGAGTGTATTTTTATAGTATGTTTTTACCCTACCTCTTCTTGCAGACTGTCGAGACTGGATGTCCCAGCAGACACAGAGGATGAAAATGAGCACTCTGAGCCAAGAGATCTGTCCTCCTCGAGGCTGGCATTTAACATTATCAGCTAAAAGTAAATTAGAAAACCAGTCACCTTTTTTAAACAAGTATGGTTTTCTGACAATTATGCAAACCATTGTCATAAGTTCTGGAACTATATTTGAGTGTTACAGGTGCTGCCTACAATGATGTCATACCTGCAAACCTTCCTGACAGCGTTGGCGAGTGTTTGTAACTCATAAAGTGTGTTTTGAGGTCCCAAGTGGGGTCAGTACAGGCAACCCGAAATGTAACAAGTGAGAATAGGCTATAGATTCATATTAAACCTGCAGAAAATGAGTGGAAATTCAATGCACTTTCAAACAGAAAACAGTTGGTAAACTCAGCATTATCAAATAACATCATGACACCCCCCACCCCCACCCACCCCACCCTCACTCACACACACAAATTGCAACCACAACATCATTCAATAAACAAAATACACCAAGTGTCTGTCCTTAGTATGCACTGGATAGTGAAATACAGTTCTAATGAAAACTTAGCTGCTCTGATAAATTCAATGGGATTTTCAAAGTGATACAAGTATCATTAGAGTTCATCTTTGCACTCAGTAGAAACTGGATGGTAATGTAGTGCAAACTTTTGCAAATATCATGTTTAATTTTTCTCAGCATAAAATTCGCCTTTCTGCTGTGAGAGTGTCAAGCATGCATTGGCTATACTAGTTAGAATGTATAAGCATGCAAGTTACTCCTAGGATTGTCCTATATATATATATATATATATATATATATATATATATATATATATATATATATATACTATCACACAGCATACAGGTTAGACACATTTTAATTCATAATCTACTCAGTTTCGAATCAAGGTCCACAAGTAAACAGTATCTAATAATTACCAGCAGACCTGCTGTTATTATCAAGCATTCTCCAAAATACTCTAAGAACAGCACTTTCCATTCTGTTTGGTGTATATTTATAATTCTCTCTCTGTCTCTCTCTCTCTCTCTCCATCCATCCATGCATCTGTCCAGCCATCCATCCATCTATATATATATATTAGCGACCTAATCATGTTTTGTATCTTATATATTTTCAGCATGTTTTTATGTTTTCCAATTTCATTGTTTTTGTCATTTGTTGTTCTGCAGTGTAGTCATATCATTATTGATGGTGTAAAGCGCTTAGAGCTTTTAAAGATTAGGCGCTATACAAAGTCCTCATTATTATTATTATTATTATTATCTAGAATAGAAGGCACACACTCTAGAATTATTACAGCATATGCAAAGAAAAAAAAATGCTTCCACTTAATGGTGCACTTTCCAAAATCGTAAATTCCATTTACCAGAAATTCAAAAATTTAGTTTTGCTGGACTTGACTCACTTTACTGATAGCTCATCTTTCCCTGAATCAAAGTTGCAATTTGCCTTCAAAAATTAATCTCACTTCCACACTATTCCAACTACAGAAATAGTATAACAGTATAAAATCCAACTTTCAAGAATTGATGTTCCTAATCATAAAATCACCAACAATTTGTAATAAAGATGGATTAAACATTATTATTCAAGACAGCAAAGATCAAAACCTTAGATATATCTAACTTCAAACTGGATTGTTCTACTTCATGTACTTTTACGTATGCAAATTAGCCCAATGGATTCTCCCATAAAGGTTTCTTATCACATCATCATTGTCAGTCATATAAGTAATCTATGCAAGGATGGTTATGAATTTCCTAGGACTCACCTTTTAATCACCTCAGTCTATGACAATCAGCTATACAAACTACCCCAAGGTAATAGTTTTGTATATGTATCAGTCTGTTTGCAGATTGCAGATCATGATTACAGCATGTTATCATGAAAGCTCTCAAGCTATCTCTTTCTCTGTCTGTGTGTGTGTGTGTGTATATATATATATATATATATATATATATATATATATATATCACTCTGTCTCTGTTTATTCAACTTCTCTGCTGGATTCTGTGAGCAAATTCTCCAAACCTAGATGGTCTAAATGAACATTATGGCAACATTATCAAAACTGTCTGATGCACTCCGATCATGAGATATTCTTGTCTTTATAGAAAAATGAACACCGATCACATTAAGGACTGACCATTTCATTGAGGAAGGTGGGGTAATAATTTCAAGTTTTAATGGGGGCTATACAGGTACATCTAATACTTCAGTAATAAAAGAACCTCAGTCCAGTACTGGTGTTAATCTTTAATCAACACAAATCAGCTGATTATACATGAACATGTGCTCAAGATTATCTTTCAATCAATCTATTTCATGGCCAAAACATTCTGAAAAGCTTGGGTCAATTAATAGTCAGTATTTTAACAAGATTAATATAACAAATAATAATTTTAAAAAACTAACCTGAATATACGGTTCATTGTGTCCAATTTGTTACATACAGGTGGTGTTCTTATTTCAACAGACATCATACACACAGGAATGATGCATACTTGCATGTTTTTGCAGACATCATACACACAGGAATGATGCATACTTGCATGTTTTTGCAGCATGTGCAAAGAATTAAATTCCTCCCCTCCATTCTCTACTAGTGTGCTTCATAAATTTTTGCTCCATCATCTAGGAGTTCTGAGATTTATTTTTTACTGGGCTTAGCTTGCTTTGCTAATATCTAATTGCTTATTGAATCACCTTAAAAAATTAATCACATCTGAACACTATTTCCACAACAAATATGATTGTGTTTTGCAGTAAGGAGTAAACTCAGACTTCAAAGAAACATTGCTGCTGTTCACAAGCGTGTTAGTAATCCAAACGGTTTAAACATTCCCATTCAAGGCAATGGTATGTAATAACGTTTGTTCTCCAACATGCATCTAGCATATCATTTATTTACCTATATTGGGTTGTTTCACTTAGTGAACTTTACCTATGCAAATTAGCATAATGGCCTCTCCCAATGCAGTCTTCAAAGTACATAACACATCACACTATCTATTGTTAGCCAATTAAGTAATAAGGCAAAAAGGTCAGGTATATACCACCTTAAATAAGGTGACATGACCTCTTTGTTTTGGGCTTGCTGTTATTTAATTTGCCCTAAGGAGAGTTAAACATCATCTCCATTAAGGTCTGTTTATCATTTATACATTCTATATGTTACTGGCATATAATACAAGTGGTAGGATTGGGGGGGGGGGGGGGCAGCAGGGTGGGTGAAGATAGCTGTGGGAAATTGTGTTTTTCAAAACATGATTATGTCAAGGTGTTTGTGAGTGAAAAATTGTGTTGCTAGAATCAATAAATTCTGAAACAACTAATAATTGAAAATAACAATTATGTCACATGCACTAGTTACAGTGTGGATGAAACTAACACTTATGTCATATGCACATGTTACAGGGTGATTGAAAATAACACTTATGTCACATACACTTGTTACAGGGTGAATGATGAATGATCAGAAAAGCAAGATATTCTACTATACCCACCCAACCACTCTGGTGCCTGGTGGTAAGAGTGTCCGCCTTGGATGCAGGAGGTCATGAGTTTGATCCCTGGCCAAGTCATACCAAAGACTTACAAAAATGGTACAAACAGCTGCCTCGCTTGGCATTCAGCATTAAGAGGTTAATGTTAAGACTGGTCGGCCTGTTGCCAGGATAATGTGACTGGGTGGGACATCATGCTACATGTCTGCGGCATGATGCCCCAGTGCTAGACATCACTATAAATGCCAGAATGAAGACATCGTAACGAAATGACTGAATGTTTTTTTAAAGCTACATTAAAATATCCAAACCACAAACTACTTTACCCTTAGCAATTCACAGTCCAATTGCCACTGACAAGCTGCACACCCTTTCACACTTTGAGTTTAACATTGCCACAAACAAAATGCACACCTTTACACATCTGGAGTTTAACTTTGCAACTGAGAAACTACACACCCTTACACCTTAGAAGATCAGCTGTGTCACTGACAAACTGCATACCCTTACTCATTTGGAGTTCAATTATGCCACTGACAAAAAGTACATCCTTACACATTTGGAATCCAACTAGGCCACTGATAAAATGCAAACCTTTACATATTTGGAGGTCAACTATGCAACTGACAAACTGCCCACCTTTACACATTTGGAGTTCAACTATGCCACTGACAAACTGCACACCCTTACTTACACATCTGGAGTTCAACTATGTCACTGACAAACTGCACACCCTTACATATTTGGAGCTCAACTATGCCACTGACAAACTGCACACCCTTACACACTTGGAGTTCAACTATGCCACTGACAGACTGCACATCCTTACACATTTGGAGTTCATCTGTACCCAAACTGCACATCCTGACTCATTTGGAGTTCAACTATGCCACTGACAAATGGCACACACTTGCACATTTTGAGTTCAACTATGCCACTGACAAACTGCACACCCTTACACACTGAGTTCAACGTTGCAACTCACAAAATACACACCCTTACACATTTTGAATTCAACTGTGCCACTGACAAACTGCATACCTTTACATATTTGGAAGTCAACTATGCCAGTGACAAACGGCACACCCTGACATATTTGGAGTTCAACTATTCCACTGATTAACTGCATACCCTTACATATTTGGAGCTCAACTATGCCACTGACAAACTGCCCACCTTTACACATTTGGAGTTCAACTATGCCACTGATTAACTGCACACCCTTACTTACACATTTGAAGTTCAACAATGTCACTGACAAACTGCCCACATTTACACATTTGGAGGTCAACTATGCCACTGACAAACAGCACACACTTACACATTTTGAGTTCAACTATGCCACTGGCAAACTGCACACCCTGACACACTGAGTTCAATGTTGCAACTCACAAAATACACACCCTTACACATTTTGAATTCAACTATTCCACTGATTAACTGCACACCTTTATGCATTTGGAGGTCAAGTGTGCCAGTGACAAACTGCACACCTTTACACATTTGGAGTTCAACTATTCCACTGATTAACTGCATACCCTTACACATTTGGAGTTCAAATATCCCACTGATTAACTGGACACCCTTAAACATTTGGAGTTCAACTATTCCACTGAATAACTGCACACCCATACACATTTGAAGTTCAACTATTCCACTGATTAACTGCATACCCTTACACATTTGGAGTTCAACTATTCCACTGATTAACTGGACACCCTTAAACATTTGGAGTTCAACTATTCCACTGAATAACTGCACACCCTTACACATTTGGAGTTCAAATATCCCACTGATTAACTGGACACCCTTAAACATTTGGAGTTCAACTATTCCACTGATTAACTGCACACCCTTACTTACACATTTGAAGTTCAACAATGTCACTGACAAACTGCCCACATTTACACATTTGGAGGTCAACTATGCCACTGACAAACAGCACACACTTACACATTTTGAGTTCAACTATGCCACTGGCAAACTGCACACCCTGACACACTGAGTTCAATGTTGCAACTCACAAAATACACACCCTTACACATTTGGAGTTCAACTATTCCACTGATTAACTGTATACCTTTACACATTTGGAGTTCAACTATTCCACTGATTAACTGCACACCCTTACATATTTGGAGTTCAACTATTCCACTGATTAACTGCACACCCTCACACATTTGGAGTTCAACTATTCCACTGATTAACTGCATAACCTTACACATTTGGAGTTCAACTACAGTGGGACCCCGCTATAACCCGCCCCGCTATAACCCGAATTCGGATATAACCCGGTCGTGGCATGGCTCCTGAAATTTCGGGTAATTTATTACAGGTATTTTTCTCAAAGACCAAAAAAAAAATTTAAGTATGAAAAAAAAATTAAGAGTTTAATTATCATTCTCATATTCGTCTAAACAGTGCGAAGAAGAATGTGTAGAAAATGTATTATCAAATTTCTTCTAGTTAAGTGCCAAAATAAATGTCGGAAATATGAACCAATTGCTGAGCCTACTGAGAACTTTGATCTTTGTTTATTGTTGAAAAATTACAGCTCATAAGTGTCAATATTATAATTACTGATTCCTGAGTAATGAAGCCATCGTGTCTACTTTGTGTTTGTCTTGAATGCATTCCGAATACAATCGTTGCTCAAATAATCTCTGATATATGTTCTCTTAATTTCATACACAACTAAGCAACAGCCAATGCGGCGGTTGATAAAAGATTCTCTCCAGAATGTATAAATCAATTAATTTAAGTACATTGTTTATCATCAAAGTGAACTGCCGAGCTAAACAGTGACATAATTCATTGGTTAAAATACAGCCAGTTCTGCCTGCTTTATTTATAAAAGTACATCAAAAGAACATGACGCAATAACTGGGCGGCAAGTTCAAAGGACTTTGACTAGCAGCTTGGGTGGGAAAATGTGCTGAAATTCACAATGACTGAATTCAGAGACAAAAAGATCCTGAGATGTACATGTAGTTATTATAAGAATACACTTTAGCTTCCATTATTTAATGTACAGACATGTACTATTTCATCATTCATTACGTACACCCGTTACGTAATTTTTGTCTTTTTCTTTTCATTGAATTCAGTCACATAATGATCTGTGACAAAATTATTGAATATTTTACATCCGTGTGTGGATATTTTCAATGGAAATATTTGTATTATGGATTCAATGTATGTTACAAGATTCGCTGGTGAGTACACGGTATTGATACTCTTTTCATGCAATAGATTATACATGTATACATAAATTAGACACGTGTATGTACCAATGCATGGTTCTCTGAATAAAGTAATATATTATATCTGCAATTTCTGTTACCACAGCAAATGTTTTTCTCATTTAATGTATATTGATCAAAAATGGTAATTGTTCCATGCATTTTCGCACCCATCTTTATGTACCCCCCCCCCCCAATTAAATCCAAAAATGTGTTGGTATTGTACATGGTTGCTTATAACACGGTTCGGTTCATAGCCCAGTCAGATTCTATGGCTCCCAACAACCATGTTATAGCAGGGTCCCACTGTATTTCACTGATTAACTGCACACCCTTACACACTTGGAGTTCAACTATGCCACTGATTAACTGCATACCCTTACAGATTTGGAGTTCAACTATTCCATTGATTAACTGTATACCCTTACACATTTGGAGTTCAACTATTCCACTGATTAACTGCACACCCTTACACATTTGGAGTTCAACTATGCCACCGACAAACTGCATACCCTTACACATTGGGAGTTCAACAGTGTCAATGAAAGCTACTCATACAGGTATGAACAATAAGTTATTATACATGTATATACTTTCATGCAAGTCAAATTGCAAATAATAGACTCTGACCTGCCACATAATACACCAGCAGTTTAGGGTCTATGTATGTAGTTTTTTCGACTCATCACTCCTAATGAACTGCACAGACCCAAATCTGCCAACACATTATGTGTTGACAGATCTGTGTCTGTGATTTAAATCTGCTGACACATTATGTGATGACAGATCTGTGTCTGTGATTTAAATCTGCCGACACATTATGTGATGACAGATCTGTGTCTGTGATTTAAATCTGCTGACACATTATGTGATGACAGATCTGTGTCTGTGATTTAAATCTGCTGACACATTATGTGATGACAGATCTGTGTCTGTGATTTAAATCTGCCAACACATTATGTGATGACAGATCTGTGTCTGTGATTTAAATCTGCTGACACATTATGTGATGACAGATCTGTGTCTATGATTTGCAATTGAACTGAACATATAAGTGAGTAACTTTGGGAATAAAGTAGTTCTAAAGATATTAATTTGATCTTTATTGTGGAGAATTAGCATTTCTGTATACAAATAAATCTTTCCTTTAAAACTTGCACACAACAGATTTAATAAACATTGACAGCACTACAAGCGAGAGTGTGAGTTACTTATGGAAAATGAAGTCCTGGATGCCATTAACAATAGACATCAAGATGATCATGGAAAGGGTGGGTAGTGGTGCTGTTGAATGGCTGAATATTCATTTTATAGTCATGTCAATCAACAGCTTTTGCTAATGAAATTTACATTTTGGTAAAAATTACATTCATTTTCAATACAGACAATCTCTGAAATGGTCTATATTTGTGGGCCATTTTATCAAGGGAAATTGGTTCTTTTTTTTTTAATATTTCAATTAAGTCCAAAAAAGGGGTAAAGTAATATTTCAATTAGGGCAAAATAATAGGGTAAAATATTATTACAATTCAGGCCATATAATGGGGTAATGTAACATTAAAATTCAGGTCACAAAATGAGGTAATGTAATACTACAACTCAGGCAATATAATGCAGTAATGTCATATTTAATTAAAGCCAGATAATAGAGTAATATAATATTACAATTCAGGCCCAAGAAAGGTGTAATGTAATATTACAATTAAGGCCCAAGAAAACAGTAATGTAATATTACAATTCAGGCCCAAGAAAGGGGTAATGTAATATTACAATTCAGGCCCAAGAGAAGGGTAATGTAAATTTCAATTAAGGCCCAAGAAAAGGGTAATGTAAATTTCAATTAAGGCCCAAGAAAAGGGTAATGTAAATTTCAATTAAGGCCCAAGAATAGGGTAATGTAAATTTCAATTAAGACCCAAGAAAAGGGTAATGTAAATTTCAATAAACACCCAAGAATAGGGTAATATAAATTTCAATTAAGGCCCAAGAAAAGGGTAATGTAAATTTCAATTAAGGCCCAAGAAAAGGGTAATGTAAATTTCAATTAAGGCCCAAGAAAAGGGTAATGTAAATTTCAATTAAGGCCCAAGAAAAGGGTAATGTAAATTTCAATTAAGACCCAAGAATAGGGTAATGTAAATTTCAATTAAGACCCAAGAAAAGGGTAATGTAAATTTCAATTAAAGCCCCAAGAAAAGGGTAATGTAAATTTCAATAAACACCCAAGAAAAGGGTAATGTAAATTTCAATTAAGGCCAAAGAAAGGGGTAATGTAATATCACAATTCAAGCCCCAAAATGGATATTCTTTTCCATCTCATTACTCTTTTACCTGATCATGAGAGTTTCTCAATCTTCTTTTCTTTCTATGCTGCAAGAGTTCCATTCTGCGATCTTTCTCCTGAAACGTGTAAGTAGAGTGATCATTTCATCTTTTTTTTTTCTTCTTTCAAGTATATCAATTAAAAATGTTATAGCTATATACCATATTATCAGTATGTTCTGGGCATGGCAAAAGCTAGTAATATTTTTCAGCTGTCAGGAAAAAATATATATCAAGGAAATAAGTTACTACAGTCTTCAGCAATGAAAGTATCACTGATAATAATCTGCAATAAAAATGAAGTAAACAAGGAATAATTAGTAATGAAAGGAAAACTACTTTTCCTCTGAAGACATTGGGCATAAAACTAATTAATTTATCACTTTAATAATTTTAAATTAAAGGTCATCAGCATTACATTAAGACAACATGTGATTGCAGGCATTTATTTTTACTGCTGGAAAGCACACAAAGGGAGACAAATCAGTCATGAGCTTCAAACTGAAACATGTACTTCAAATACTATAAATTGAAACCATTAACAGATGAGTCATGCAAATACCAAAGAAACAATCAATCCAAGAACCTATCAAACATAACAAGTCTGATTGCACCCTACTTGAAAATTTGAGTAGCCATTAAAAAATTTAGGTCAAGAAGCCATAATAATTCAATCACCTTAGACCAGTGGTTCACACCCCACAGCCCAATCAACACACTGCTGCAGCACACATGACAATACCAAACGTTTTTTAAATGGATACAAAGTTTTCCATGTGCAACCCACAGAACATAATGAGAGCTGCAAGTGTGTGTGCAACACACAGAACATTTCAAAAGCTGCAAGTCTACTGTGTGTATGCAACCCACATAACACATACAGAGAGCTGCATTTGTGGCCTACTGTGCATGTGCAGTTGAATTAAGAAATATAAATTATGCTGCTTGCTAAATTACCAAACATTTTTAGTGTAAAATATGGTATATTCTTGTAATTGGAATGTGCTGAGATCATATTCTAGTTTCCATATTTTTATTCTGAACAATTTTCACCTGTTAATTTGTATATTTCAGTTGCAAATGTAACCCTTTTAGTTGCAATCTGAAACACTAATGTACTTTGTCTTTTTGTGTTTAAGTCCATTTTTCAGCACATGATAGGCTATACATGCTAACCAGTATGAATGGTGACAGAAGAATGCAGGGAAAACCCCAATAGAAACCACTGACCTACTGGAAGCTACCAGCAAATTTTCTCACATACCCACATTTGCAGAGCCTGGGAATCAAACCAATGCAGACAAAAGGGAGATCTCAGTCTTAAATAAAGGTGAGCACTTATGATCAATTGACCCCCTCTGAAGCTATGATGAGAGCAAATAAAATGTTATGATTCTAAAACCAACATGAGTTGTCATTCTTTTCTTTTTCTTTCTTTCAAATTCACTTGTTTGTCACGTAAACTACTGATTAATTACCTGCAGGACAAAAACAAAATCCGTTGCAAATAATACTGCCAACAAATACAGCCTGAAGATTTGTTTCCCGATTCCTTGGAATTTACTAATCTGTACTGACCCTTTGATGCACTGATTAATGGGATACAATAAGGGACTTAATGGGATACAATGGGGGATGTAATGGGATAATATAGGCTTTGATGCATTTTTTAATTGAATACCATGGGCAATTTAATGGGATACAATGGGATAATTTAATGCATTGTTTATGGGATACAATGGAGAATTTATTAATTTTGGTGTCCCAAAACATACATGGTCTGAAAACATACAGAAAATACAGTACAATATTTCATTCATATATCACTGATTAGTACACATTAAAATCAATTGAACTGAAATTGTACTCATATCACATATTTTCCATATCCATTTGCAAAATGTTACCCAAATGTAAATGTATCAATGTATATGGATATGACTCCCAAATGTAAATGTATCAATGTATATGGATATGACTCCCAAATGTAAATGTATCAATGTATATGGATATGACACCCAAATGTAAATGTATCAATGTATATTGATATGACACCCAAATGTAAATGTATCAATATATATGGATATTACACCCAAATGTAAATGTATCAATGCATATATCCAAATGTAAATGTATCAATATATATGGATATGACACCCACATGTAAATGCATCAATATATATGGATATTGGATATGATACTGAATTATATATAAATGATATATTCCAAAATATAAAGATTGAACACAATATTATGTTGCTATCCTTTGTCTTACAGCAATGGTCTGTTTGAGAGCGGCAATGGATTTTGTCTGTTCTGCAACTTGGTGACGAATACCATCTAGCTCTTGCAACTGAAGTTCTAAAGTTCCTTTCTCCAGTCTCTCTTGACTTAACTGTCGTGACAGTTGATTAGCTTTACGCTTATTCTGTTCTCGCAGCTCTTGCTGAAATGATAAATTTTTTAACATTAGCTGTCATGGCTGACCTCTTAATGATGAGCTCTAAGTGAGGCAGCTGTAAGTAGCATTTTTGTAAGTTTTTGGTATGACTCAACTGAGTATCAAACCCACGACCTTCTGCATCCAAGGAGGATGTCCTAACCAATAGTCCACTGGAGCGTTAGCTGATGTTGAAAGTGATAGAATAATTGAACACCTCGTTTCCACTAAAGTGTAGTAAAACAAGTGACTGCCAATGATGGTGACTCACATCTGACTGGTCTATGCAGCGCACATCAAATCATTCAGATAAAAGAAAACAACACACATTCTGATTTACAAGCACACCGTATAGCATGTTATGATGTTCATTGTAGTGTCACATGACTATACCTATATTATGAGTCTATACTCTTAAAAAAAAAAAAAAACAGCAAAGAGTGAGAAGTAACAAGCTTTGAAAATTCAACACATAATTTATTTCCCAGGTATACAAAGTGAAAATGAAAAAATGAACTGGTATTGGAATTAAATCCCAAAATCTTAGAATTACAGTCATAATAATGAAAGTTCTGAATAAACTTTAGTAGGAATCCAAATTATGTCCAATGCTGAAGAGGACAGAGTTAATCTCTGATGCAAGGTTACCATGACCAACACGAAGACCTAGCATCTTGAATCAACACAAGATTGCATGACTTCCCACCTATGTGTTACAGTTTAGTCTGAAGATCATCAGAGGGACCTGCGAGGGGGAATGGGGCATGTTCTAAATCTGTCACCACGAGGACACAGCAAGAAGGACGTTGACCGCTAAGTTTGATTCAATCAGGTCACAGCGACACCCAGACACCCAATCAGAACTGAGGTAGAGGGTGTGATTACAACTTAGATCTGAATTATAACCTCTAACTAGCAAGCAAAAGGAAGATTGCTGAGCAATATAGAGTTTCTCCAAGGAAGCCACTTGTAAGCTTCTCTCCCACCTCCCATACCTCTTCTGCTTCTTTACTTCTTTCCATTACCTCCCAGGCTGCTCTCCCACCTCTCATACCTACCATACTGACTTACCACATCCATTACCTCCCAGGCTGCCCTTGGATCTCTCATTAACATTCCTATTGTCCATGAAATAAGGTTTATATTTTTATTTGGGTTCAATGGTATAATGAAGTTCTATCAAAATGGCTACCATATATATCTGCTTATAAGATGAGTCCAACTGCAAACTGCACAGACTTGGATCTGCCATCACTTAATGTACTCGAAAATCTGGGTCTGTGCAGTTTATTAAGAATAAGTAGAACAAACAACATAGCCTTGTATCTGCAGGTGCATCATCCTATGGCAGACTAGAATCGTTTTTGTTCAAAGTTTGACTTGACTTATTAATTAGTATATATACAGTGTGATTGTTCTAGCAAGGCCTCCCTGAAATGTAAGTACATCTGATGCCATATTTACATGAACATGGAAAGATAAATTATATCAATTTTGTGAAACTCTCAGTTTACCATTAGGTAATTGATATCAGGTAACTGATATTAGGTAATTGACAGTAGGTAATTGACATCAGGTAATTCATATTAGGTAAATGATATCAGGTAACTGATATCATGTAATTGATATCAGGTAATTTATATCAGGTAATTGATATTAGGTAATTTATATCAGGTAATTTATATCAGGTAATTTATATCAGGTAAGTGGTATCAGGTAATTGATATCAGGTAACTGATATCTAGTAATTGATATTAGATAGTTGATATCACTAAAAATCCATGAATATAGGTGGGAATGTATAAATTATTTGTATTTAAACTTAAAAATATTTGTCTCACCAGTTTCTTGTTTTCTTCATCTACTTTCTTGATGTCATCCCTCAAATTCCTGTTTGCTGTAGTCAACTCCATGTTCTTCTCCAGGAATTTTTTGTTCTTTTCCTGAAGAGATTTACATTTTTGTTCCAGGTCTCTCAGCTTTCTTATCTGCAAAACAATTACAAGAAGAAGGATGTAACATCAATATCATCATTATAATCATCTCTTCAATTCTTTTTTAATTTTTGCTCCAGAAATGGAAGGATTTAAGATCATAAACCACCTTGGAGTTTCATACAGTAAATAAAAATATGGATAATCAATGGATCAATGTGGAGAACAATGGATACAATTTTTTGTGTGAAAAACATTGAAAGGTGAAGAAATTTTATTAGCAACAAGGCTCATTTGGCCCACTAGTCTAATGAGTGTACCATTGAAAACGAGATATCTTGACCAATTTTGAAGTTATTCCCTGGAGATAGAAAAGAGGTAGGCAGACAACAGACAGGCAAATGGATAGAAATAAAACAAAAGAATGAAGGTCCAAGCTGACTTTGATGGGTAGGGATAACTGAAAAATGTCCAGGAATGCAAAATGTACTGCTACTAATTTTCCTTTATTTTGCAACAACAGCTTCAAGCCCTACCCCAAGGGAGCTGATTATACCAGCACTGTATATACTTGCTTAGGAGTCCAATTGGAACAGCACAGACCCAGAAATTATCTTACATATTGTGCTAGCAGATCTGGGTCTATGTAGATTGTTAAGAGTAATCTGTAGAACAAACAACATAGACCCTGATCTGCAAGTACATTATGCTACAGCAGATCGGGATTTTTTTTTCAGTCTGACTCAACTCATAAGCGAGTAAATATAGTAATTTTGATATGAATGTAGGATGTAACTAACATTAAAAAAAATTCTACAAGATAAAAATCTCCAACTTTAAGAAAGAAGCATGGCTGAAATAACATTTGCACTATGAAGACCATCAAGGCCAAAATCACCAAAAATTCTTTCTTTACAACATCCTGATAATGGGGGGAGGAGAAACCAACTTGAGGAAAACAGTTTCAGCACTCACTATACGTTTCCCCTGAATACAATTATCACAAATTAAAATGTCCAATGCTTTTAATCGTCGCTACCACAGAAATATAGCATAAATTTTACAAAATATGCTCACTCACTTGCAACTGACAAGCTTTGGAAAAACGTTTATTCTGTCATCTGTTTATCAAGGAATTCCCCTTTTCTATTTATAGCCTTTGTATTATCACATTGCTAAAAATATAGTGTTTCTCTCATATTCTGCTTTGAGCTTTACTTTACTCCCCATTACAAAATTAAAATTAATGCCTTGCTCATTACATCATGTGTCATTCTGTTTATCCAGTGAAAATTTCTATTAGTTTTTTTAAAATGATCTGATTTCAGGATTTGTTCATCTGTCATTCTATCTATCCAGTGAAAATTTCTATTAGTTTTTTTAAAATGATCTGATTTCAGGATTTGTTCATCTGTCATTCTATCTATCCAGTGAAAATTTCTATTAGTTTTTTTAAAATGATCTGATTTCAGGATTTGTTCATCTGTCATTCTATCTATCCAGTGAAAATTTCTATTAGTTTTTTTAAAATGATCTGATTTCAGGATTTGTTCATCTGTCATTCTATCTATCCAGTGAAAATTTCTATTAGTTTTTTTAAAATGATCTGATTTCAGGATTTGGTCATCTGTCATTCTATCTATCCAGTGAAAATTTCTATTAGTTTTTTTAAAATGATCTGATTTCAGGATTTGGTCATCTGTCATTCTGTTTATCCAGTGAAAATTTCTATTAGTTTTTTTAAAATGATCTGATTTCAGGATTTGTTCATCTGTCATTCTATCTATCCAGTGAAAATTTCTATTAGTGTTTTAAAATGATCTGATTTCAGGATTTGTTCATCTGTCATTCTATCTATCCAGTGAAAATTTCTATTAGTTTTTTTAAAATGATCTGATTTCAGGATTTGATCATCTGTCATTCTGTTTATCCAGTGAAAATTTCTATTAGTTTTTTAAAATGATCTGATTTCAGGATTTGTTCATCTGTCATTCTATCTATCCAGTGAAAATTTCTATTAGTTTTTTTAAAATGATCTGATTTCAGGATTTGTTCATCTGTCATTCTATCTATCCAGTGAAAATTTCTATTAGTTTTTTTAAAATGATCTGATTTCAGGATTTGTTCATCTGTCATTCTATCTATCCAGTGAAAATTTCTATTAGTTTTTTTAAAATGATCTGATTTCAGGATTTGTTCATCTGTCATTCTATCTATCCAGTGAAAATTTCTATTAGTTTTTTTAAAATGATCTGATTTCAGGATTTGGTCATCTGTCATTCTATCTATCCAGTGAAAATTTCTATTAGTTTTTTTAAAATGATCTGATTTCAGGATTTGGTCATCTGTCATTCTGTTTATCCAGTGAAAATTTCTATTAGTTTTTTTAAAATGATCTGATTTCAGGATTTGTTCATCTGTCATTCTATCTATCCAGTGAAAATTTCTATTAGTGTTTTAAAATGATCTGATTTCAGGATTTGTTCATCTGTCATTCTATCTATCCAGTGAAAATTTCTATTAGTTTTTTTAAAATGATCTGATTTCAGGATTTGTTCATCTGTCATTCTATCTATCCAGTGAAAATTTCTATTAGTGTTTTAAAATGATCTGATTTCTGGATTTGATCATCTGTCATTCTATTTATCCAGTGAAAATTTCTATTAGTGTTTTAAAATGATCTGATTTTAGGATTTGATCATCTGTCATTCTATCTATCCAGTGAAAATTTCTTTTAGTGTTTAAAACTTATTTGATTTCCGGATTTGATCATCTGTCATTCTATTTATCCAGTGAAAATTTCTATAAGTGTTTTAAAATGATCTGATTTCAGGATTTGGTCATCTGTCATTCTATTTATCCAGTGAAACTTTCTATAAGTGTTTTAAAATGATCTGATTTCAGGATTTGATCATCTGTCATTCTATCCATCCAGTGAAAATTTCTATTAGTGTTTTAAAATGATCTGATTTCAGGATTTGATCATCTGTCATTCTATTTATCCAGTGAAAATTTCTATAAGTGTTTTAAAATGATCTGATTTCAGGATTTGATCATCTGTCATTCTATTTATCCAGTGAAAATTTCTATAAGTGTTTTAAAATGATCTGATTTCAGGATTTGGTCATCTGTCATTCTATTTATCCAGTGAAACTTTCTATAAGTGTTTTAAAATGATCTGATTTCAGGATTTGATCATCTGTCATTCTATCCATCCAGTGAAAATTTCTATTAGTGTTTTAAAATGATCTGATTTCAGGATTTGATCATCTGTCATTCTATCTATCCAGTGAAAATTTCTATTAGTTTTTTTAAAACGATCTGATTTCAGGATTTGTTCATCTGTCATTCTATCTATCCAGTGAAAATTTCTATTAGTGTTTTAAAATGATCTGATTTTAGGATTTGATCATCTGTCATTCTATCTATCCAGTGAAAATTTCTTTTAGTGTTTAAAAATTATTTGATTTCCGGATTTGATCATCTGTCATTCTATCTATCCAGTGAAAATTTCTATTAGTGTTTCAAAATGATCTGATTTCAGGATTTGGTCTTCTGTCATTCTATTTATCCAGGGAAACTTTTTATAAGTGTTTTAAAATGATCTGATTTCAGGATTTGATCATCTGTCATTCTATCTATCCAGTGGAAATTTCTGTTAGTGTTTTAAAATGATCTGATTTCAGGATTTGATCATCTGTCATTCTATCTATCCAGTGAAAATTTCTATTAGTGTTTTAAAATGATCTGATTTCAGGATTTGATCATCTGTCATTCTATCTATCCATAGAACATTTCTATTAGTGTTTTAAAATGATTTGATTTCAGGACTTGATCATCTGTCATTCTATTTATCCAGTGAAAATTTTTATTAGTGTTTAAAAATTATTTGATTTCAGGATTTGATCATCTGTCATTCTATTTATTCAGTGAAAATTTCTATCAGTGTCTAAAAATGATTTGATTTCAGGACTTGATCATCTGTCATTCTATTTATCCAGTTAAAAGTTCTATTAAGTTTTAAAATGATTTGATTTCAGGATTTGGTCATCTGTCATTCTATTTATTCAGTGAAAATTTCTATTAGTGTTTAAAAATTATTTGATTTCAGGATTTGATCATCTGTCATTCTATCTATCCAGTGAAAATATTTATATTGGTGTTTTAAAATGATTAGATTTCAGGATTTGATCATCTGTCATTCTATCCATCCAGTGAAAATTTATATTAGTGTTTTAAAATGATTTGATTTCAGGACTTGATCATTTGTCATTCTATTTATTCAGTGAAAATTCCTATTAGTGTTTTAAAATGATTTGATTTCAGGACTTGATCATCTGTCATTCTATTTATCCAGTTAAAATTTCCATTATGTTTTAAAATGATTTGATTTCAGGACTTGATCATCTGTCATTCTATTTATCCAGTTAAAATTTCCATTATGTTTTAAAATGATTTGATTTCAGGATTTGACCATCTGTCATTCTATCTATCCATTGAAAATATTTATATTAATGTTTTAAAATGATTAGATTTCAGGATTTGATCATCTGTCATTCTATCTATCCAGTGAACATTTCTATTAGTGTTTTAAAGTGATTTGATTTCAGGACTTGATTTTCTGTCATTCTATTTATCCAGTTAAAATTTCCTTAAAGTTTTAAAATGATTTGATTTCAGGATTTGATCATCTGTCATTCTATCTATCCAGTGAAAATATTTCTATTAGTGTTTTAAAATGATTTGATTTCAGGACTTGATCATCTGTCATTCTATCTATCCAGTGAAAATTTCTATTAGTGTTTTAAAATGATTTGATTTCAGGATACAATAAGCAGCCATTAATTACTTTCCACTTATTTACAAAACATATTTTTATTCTGTAGAGAATTGAAACAACTACAAAATATAAAACAGTTATTATTTTTAAAAATTCATTCTGTGGAGATTAGTACATAAATGGACAATATGATTACAAAAGATCTATTCCTCCAATATAAGAAATTTTGAAATGTGTATTTGTGTGTTTTGGGCATTTTTAACATACTTTTCACACTTTTTCAGTCATACATTATTATGTCGGCAGTGTGGCAGTTAATAGTTATGTCTAGCACTGGAGCATCATGATGCAGACATGTAGCATAGTGTCCCACCTAATCACGTTATCCTGACACTAGGCCAACTAGTCCTAACACTAACCTCTTAATGCTGACTGCCAAGCAAGGCAGCTGCTAGTACCATTTTCATGTCTTTGGTATGACTTAGCTGGGGTTTGAACCTGTGAATACTTGCATTGGAAGCAGATGCTCTAATCACTTAAGCCACTGGATCGGTAGATACAAAGTAAAAGCAAATCAAAATATCTCAAAATTTTACTAACAGATAATTTCTGTAAGAAATGTTGAATATTCAAAGATGTGATTAATCTAGATTAAAAAATATATAGCTTCTGCAGCCTTGTGACAACAAAAATTATAATTACCGGTATGATTGAAGTACATGAGATATTTGAAAATGGGAACTTCTATGTACATGTACCTGAGATATTTGAAAATGGGAACTTCTATGTACATGTACCTGAGATATTTGAAAATGGGAACTTCTATGTACATGTACCTGAGATATTTGAAAATGGGAACTTCTATGTACATGTACCTGAGATATTTGAAAATGGGAACTTCTATGTACATGTACCTGAGATATTTGAAAATGGGAACTTCTATGTACATGTACCTGAGATATTTGAAAATGGGAACTTCTATGTACATGTACCTGAGATATCTGAAAATGGGAACTTCTATGTACATGTACCTGAGATATTTGAAAATGGGAACTTCTATGTACATGTACCTGAGATATTTGAAAATGGGAACTTCTATGTACATGTACCTGAGATATTTGAAAATGGGAACTTCTATGTACATGTACCTGAGATATCTGAAAATGGGAACTTCTATGTACATGTACCTGAGATATTTGAAAATGGGAACTTCTATGTACATGTACCTGAGATATCTGAAAATGGGAACTTATATGTACATGTACCTGAGATATTTGAAAATGGGAACTTCTATGTACATGTACATGGATCCATTTTAATAGATCCAGGTTGTATTTGACAGCAAAAGACAGGAATGTGAAGGTGTCCCTAACTTTGAAGCTATTCTTGGAATGAAAAATTTATCATTCGATTGCTTTAAGCTTTAGTAAATATCTGTGATAAATGAAGTAATTTATGTTAAAAATGTAGATCCCTTCAGTCAGTCCCATTTTTTCTTTTCTTTTTCAAAAAACCATATCAGTTTTCTCAATATAATTTCTTACTCCTACTGCTCCAGTCACCTAGTGGTTAGAGCGTCTGACTTGGATTCAAGAGGTCACAGGTTCGAACCCCCAGCTGAGTCATACCAAAGACATAAGACTGGCACAAGCAGCTGCCTCGCTTGACACTTAGTAATAAGAGGTCAGTGTTAGGACTGGTCAGCCTAATATCAGGACAATATGACTGGGTGGTACATGATGCTACATGTCTGCAGCATGATGTTATATTGCAAGACATCACTATAACTGCCACACTGCTGACATCATAGCGACATGACTTTTAAAAAAATCAAAGCTATGTTATATAAAAAAATAATAAAAAAACCACACACTTTTGAGCTCCTAGTTTTAATTCCTCATACTCCTAAATCTTAATAATCCTAAATCTGGATTAGCAGATTAGTAGATTAATGAATGGGAGCATATTAGTTAAATCCAATCTGATTAAAATCAGATCTTCACTGTTCCACATGAAGATCTGACAGCATCCAATTAGGGGTCATGTTCTGGTGACCTATGTTATTACCATAATCTCTAATTGTATCAGCCAATCAGATGAAGTCATACATCTTAGCATTTGACAGAATGAGCAGTATGGCTGAAGGGCATCAATGGTGGCCCCATGATTTGAATCACTTTCAGATTTCTGAAAGATCCATTGCTAGTTCAAAGGTCACTAGAACATGACCCTAAGCTGACATTGTGAAATTTTCAGGCAGTATTGTGTAGATCTGATTATAATCAGATTGATTAAAATCCAATGAATTTTTGTGTATGCAAAAACTGGGGTGGGGGGTCTTGCTTGGTTTGGTGTTGTATGGCACAGCAATAAATTTAAGTTATTTAATGCTGCAGTGATTGAAGTAAAGCACCATGCTCAAAGACTTACCCTGTAAGCCAGCCAGGCAGGGTTCATCTGAATACAAAATTCTTAAAAAATTTATTTGGTTTTGAATCTTGCACACAGCCATTGAGCCAGAAGCAGTAATTTAAGAAAAACTATTGGAATGTTAGACACTTGGATACTAGCATTGTTTCTACAGTTTAGTGCTAAATATAGGCTGACATATTTATTTATTATATATATTTATTTAACCTTCAATTTTAGTAGTTTTGGGGATCTTGTATTTCAGCAGGGGGTGGGGTAGAGTGGTAAAACAATGCTGCAGGCATTGTAGATATAGTTTTCAAAATTACTGAAAATTTTACAAGGCTATCGGTCCCATTAAAACACCACTGGGATGTTTAAAAAAGTCTTTCCAGCAACCTTTGTTGAAAAGAAAATATAATGAAGAATTTGGTACAATGACCAAGAAGGTGCACATAAAACATAAACATGTATTTCCTGTCGATGATATGTGTACATTCCATTAATAAGCACTATTTTAATCATAAATAATCTTTTACAATACATGCATGTCAATGTGCACAAGTTTTCCAATGTTGGCACAAAATTAATATAGTGGAACCTGTCTTGAAAGACCACCCCATGTGCCAAAACATAATGGTCTCTCATGACAGATGGTTTCTCATTACAGGTCATAACACTATATAATCAATAAATCTGTACATGGAGAACCTGGTCTCTCAAGACGGGTGGTTTCTCATAGCAGTGGTCTCTCAAGACCGGTTGTACTGTATATACATCTGAAACGGCTGCAGTAGATTTTGCCTGGAGATAACAACACTGTAAATGATTGGCTAGGTTAAAGAAGCTATAAGCTACCGTCACTTAGTGAACATCTTAATCACAATAGGGCAAAGTCATTTCACTTTCTGTATAAAAGAAGGCAAAGTATTTTTTCATGACTTAGTCTGCCACTTTGTGAATATTTGTAAAAATGATATAAAATAAAAAAGCATTATTTTGTAGAAGGATTAGCAATTATGGTTGGTTGGTAATTTCCAGAGGAAGTGAGGTGGGTAATGAGACTCACCAGCTGAGAGTTGTCCTGTGAAACTGTGGCTTTATGTGCCAACTCCAGCTCGGCAACTTTCATCTGAGATTTCTGGCTGCTCTCTCCTTCGGAGCAGCCAGACTGAAAGAAAAGAAGAAAGCATAAACTCATGCCAGCAATTGCTGATGAGTATGTCATTTAAATTCATTTACCAAGTAATATAAGTTATATGTGTATTTGTGTTTAAAGCGAGGATTTAGACACCAGATTATTGCATGCTATCAAAATAGGCCAAGTACATAATTGACCATTCAGGATCAAAAGGAAATAATCATTCCACATACCGGTACACATAATTCTACCATTTTAAAGTCTAAGACATAACCATTTTATAGTTGAAACTTACTAAAAAATAATTGAATTAAATATTTTAGAAAAGAAGAAAAAAATGAAAAGAAGGAAAGAGACATACAGCATTTTTATGTTTTCTATCCACACATTACAGAAAGGGCGCACAACATATACATTAACATAAGCCAAACTCAACTTAGACTGGAACTAAGTGAGATGCAAATGTTATCATAACAGCATAAATAAGCATAAAAAAAGGACACAGGAGACACAAATTTGTCAGAGGGTCATATATTGTGCATCAATGCATTGCAGAAACCAGCCATATCCAGTGTACTTGGGACTGGAACTGTTCCGCCTGGGCAACAGTTGGTGCAATGATGCATGATGGGTAGTCAGATTAAGAATTCTTAACTCATTCAGTCCCAATCCCACCCGAGGCTGTACATTACTTCTGAGCTCTGTAGTGTCAAGGTCATTTTAAATACAACACACTGGGTGTCATTACAAAAAAGCAGACAGATGTAGCTCTACAATGATACCAAAAAGTAATCTGGACTTTCTTCTCACATAACAAAATGCAGTGGGAAAAACAACTTTTGAAACCCGATTTTTGTACACAAAAATTCTGCCAGTTGTTGGGATTAGATTTTGTGTCTGGGTTTTTTACTTTTTGGCCTGTGATTTTAGCAGACTTGTCTGAACTGCACATAGACAGGTCAACCTTTATAAAAAGTATTATAATTTGAGGTTGGGAATTTTGAAGAAGACTTCGTCAGATTCTTCTCTTCTTTACATTTTATCTTCTGAAATAAATGTAGCAGAAGACTTCATCAGATTCTTCTTTTCTTTACATTTTATCTGCTGAAATAAATGCAGCAATGATTTTGAGGAAGACTTCATCAGATTCGTCTCTTCTTTCCATTTTCCATCCATGATCATCATGAGTAACTTAAAATCACCAAAATATAGTCAACCAATGAAAATGATTTTCTTAAATCACCAAGACCTAGTCAACCAATGAAAATGATTTTCTTATGGTTCTTTGGCAAATAGGTCATTGCCTTCATTAAGCCAACTTGGGATAAGTTCAATACAGTCACTGTAAAATCTAATGGCCACTTTCTTTTGCCCATGATGCAAAATACGGAGCAAATGACTCAATCAATGGAACAACCAAAAACAAACTGCAAAGGTATGTTCACCTTGCAGACACTAAGAAAATAACATAGATTAATAAATCCTTTGAATACCCCACCCCCATTTTTAATGGGTACCATCTTAGGAAAACTTCATTATGAAATTACTACCTTGTAATGGGGATCATCATTGTACAAATCTTAGCGAAAATTTAAACTACGCCAAATGTTTCTTTATCTCCAGTAATTGTGACAATGTTAGCCAAGTTTGCACCCTGTTTTCTAATACTTAATTATGTATTTTCCTTAAAGTAGCATATTGTAAATTTCTCACACTGGAAGTCAACAAATATTCAATGTTTAAAATAAACAAAATATCACTTCTATGTTAGCTTTAATTTATAAACTTGTCTAGAATAAATGTCCACATAATTATCTCACAAATCCACAAGCATTTTTAGTTTCTTTCAGAGATTCACTGCCTGGTGTTCACTGATGATATTCTTAGTCATTACTGAGTATGGTGTTCACTGATAATATTCTTAGTCATTACTGAGTATGGTGTTCACTGATGATATTCTTAGTCATTACTGAGTATGGTGTTCACTGATGATATTCTTAGTCATTACTGAGTATGGTGTTCACTGATGATATTCTTAGTCATTACTGAGTATGGTGTTCACTGATGATATTCTTAGTCATTACTGAGTATGGTGTTCACTGATGATATTCTTAGTCATTACTGAGTATGGTGTTCACTGATGATATTCTTAGTCATTACTGAATATCACACTTTATAACAGGGGTCTCCAACTCAAACAACCTTGATGGCTGCATGACAGCATTTTCATTGGCCCATGAGCCACATCACCTTGTTATCTCTCATGACATCTTGTAACACCAATCATTATGCAGGCAACAGGATACAGCTTGGCAGGCCTCGTGTTTTAGACTCCTGTTAAATAACAAGATCTCAATGACTTTTCAGTCCAGATTTCCAATGGTATCTGAAAATGTTGAGTAATATTATTTCTTCCCCCTATATATACTCTCTTACAAGCCACTTTGGGACCCCAAGTGGCCGAGTGGTCTAAAGCGCTGTCCGTTACGGTTCGAGTCTAAAATTTGGCTAATGTAGTTATGTGAGAAAGCTTGCCAGTAGCTTCTCGTGGGTCAGTGGTTCTTTCCAGGGTGTTTTCCGGGTTCTTCCTCCACCATTAATACTGGCCGCCATGTATAGCCTATATTGTGTGAAAAATCTTGTTAAACCATAAAAAACAAACAAAACAAAACAACCCACTTTGCAAGAAAACCCTTGTTGCAAACTCAAGACCTTGGCAACTCTCCTGCACCAACTTAAACTCTGATTCTAAATGCTGTTGAATATTTTTTATAGTAATTTTAGCACTGGGAGCAAAATCACATAGTTTAGCACCTTGGCACAAACTGACCACACAAAAAAGTCTAGCCCATTAAAATAATGTTTTGGTCAGTCTCTCCTTTTTATCTCCCAAATGCAAATGATTTGCCAATTTTGCAGCCTATAGAGCTCACAAGCCATCATGACCAGTTTTTATCCCTTTATAACATAGAATACCTCAATTAGTATTTGACATTTGACCATAAACTCTCCAAATTACAACATTAAGATAATTAAATGCATAAAAATATAAATTTTGTTTTTAAATGTTTAAAAACAAAATCTTTGAATTTTCAAAAGTGTTACATTTCAACTATAAAACTGGAACATGTAGTAGACAGCCTTATAAATGGTACATGTATTTTTATGTCCAGAATCACGTGTATTTCTGTCCTGTAAATAATAATAATAATAATAATAATAATAATAATAATAATAATAATAATAATATAAATAATAATAATGATAATAATAATAATAATAATAATAATAATAATAATAATAATAATAATAATAATAATAAGGACTTTGTACAGCGCCTAATCTTTAGAAGCTCTAAGTGCTTTACAACATCTATAGTGATATGACTACACTACAGAAAAAACAAAAAAACAAAAACCATGAAATTGGAAAACATAAAACATGCTGGAAATATTTAAGGTAGAAAACTTTACTAAGTCTCAAAGTTTGTTCCTGCAGTCAAAAGAAAAAATCCCCCCAAAAATTCACATGTATATGACCCAATTTGCTGTAATTAAGTGTGATGATTAAACAGTGTTTGGTGTTTGAAACCATAGCAATCAAGTAGATTTATTTGGTGTCATGGTAACTGGAGTAGAGTAACTTGCCCGTGGACACACCTTAGTAACTAAAATTCAGGTTGATCAGATGATCAAATCTGAACCGGTAATATTTCAGTAGCACCTCCATTAGGCTGACCACTGTGCCACAGCAACTCCAGCCTCTATTGGACACCTGACACAACATGAAGGAAACTCATGTTAGATCCCTGATCCAAAAAGGAGCTGAGATAAAAGCCACCAGAAGTAAAATTCTGTTTACAAGCTTGACATTCATAATGTTGCTTAGACTGGATAAATGGTCAAGCAATATTACCATACATTGTAATAAATCGTGCATTATTTGCAGAATTTTTCATGAAATCTTTGGATTAACAGTGTACAGAGTTAAAGCTTTCAACTTTCTGATTTTCTCGAGATAGTCTCTGTGCCTTTGACATTGTTAGAACGTATAACACTCTCCAAGGTGGCAGAGTAATAAATATAACACTGAGGTAGCAGAGGAGTAAACATAACAGTCACCGAGGTAGTAGAGGAGTAAATATAACACTCATTGAAGTGGCAGAGGAGTAAACATATAACAGTCACCAAGGTAGCAGAGGAGTAAATATAACACTCACTGTGGTAGCAGAGGAACAAATATAACATTCACTGAGGTAGCAGAGGAATAAATATAATACTCACTGAGGTGGCAGAGGAGTAAACATAACACTCACTGAGGTGACAGAGGAGTAAACAACACTCACTGAGTTAGCAGAGGAGTAAATATAACAATCACAGAGGTAGCAGAGGAGCAAATATAACACTCACTGTGGTGGCAGAGGAGTAAACATAACACTCACTGAGGTGGCAGAGGAGTAAACAACACTCACCAAGGTAGCAGAGAAGTAAATATAACACTCACTGAGGTGGCAGAGGAGTAAACAACACTCATCAAGGTAGCAGAGGAGGACACAACACTCATTGAGGTAGCAGAGGAGTAAATATAACACTCACTGTGGTAGCAGAGGAACAAATATAACACTCACCAAGGTGGCAGATGAGTAAATAAAACACTCACTGAGGTGGCGGAGGAGTAAATATAACACTCACTTAGGTAGCAGAGGAGTGCACAGTAAATATAAAACACTGAAGTGGCTGAAGAGTAAATATAACACCCACTGAGGTGGCTGAAGAGTAAATATAACACTCACCAAGGTGGCTGAGGAGCAAATATAACACTCAGTGAGGTGGCTGTGGAGTAAATGTAACACTGAGGTAGCAAAGGAGACATTATAACACTGAGGTGGTTAGGGAGTAAATATAATACACACTGAAGTGGCTAAGTAGTAAATATAACACTCACAGAGGTGGCAAAGGAGTAAATGTAACACTCACTGAGGTAACAAAGTGGTAAATAAAACACTCACCGAGGTAGCAGAGGAGGCATTTTTGGTCCCATCAGTATCAGTTGCCATTGTAATGAGCCTGGAGTGATTAAGTCTTGCCAGTATTTCGGACAGTCGTTGGACTGACCATAGATCCAGTCGAAGTGGAAGAACCTTTTTGGTTGACGTTAGACTGGTCTCATCACAATCATGGACAATCTTCTTCAGAATACTGTGAACATCTTCTGTTTCACTTAGCTTTTCGATCTGTAGTCAAGAAAAAAAAAGACACAATGTATCAGTGCTCTCTTTTCTCTTTCATTTTGTCACTTAGCGTTGAAATCTGTAGTCAAGGAAAAAAAGATGTGCAATATATCAGTCCTCCATTTTTTTTCATCCAGCTACCTTAGCATCTTATGATCATGACATTGGAGCCAAATTTGTTTTTGCCACACAGAGGCCTTCAGCCTGAATCAATGACAAATCAGTTTAGACAACTAGATTTTTTTGAGGGTCCAGATTGAAGGACTCAATGTGACCAAAAAAAATCCTTCCATGGTCACGATCAACAGCTGCTAATGTAATCAGTTTCACAGAACTTCTTTCATATATATGATCATTGACATGACTTTATAAAATTGATTTTGTCAGCAACTTTCTTAAGTCAAATAAATGAAGAAATCATTAAATTTGTAAACCAAGGCAATACTTTTCATTTATTTCAGCTGTAGAAAACCTCAGCCATGACATTTGTCAGGAATCATAAAAATAATATACCGGTAATAACTAAATCTCTCAATGAATTATTGCATCTATATGAACATAATGTTGTTTGGATTTACCCAAAAAAATCTTATAATCAATCCTCTGCTAATGAAAGCAACAAAATCTTTGATTTGGGTATTGTCATTTTTTCCACCCTTGAGTATTTGCCATTTGGTAGCACTCAGTTTGAAAGAATAACAGGAATGCTTCAAAGACATGAATTATTACAATAATTATTTTCAAGATTCATAAATTGTGTACAGCACTCCCTCATTATGCCTTTCATCAAAACACTTCCTGTTACAAGGCCCTTGTTATAACACTTCCTGTTACAAGGCCCTTGTTATAATACTTCCTGTAATAAAGGCCCTTAATTATAATATTATTCTCATTATAAAGCCTATAATTATAGCACTGTTCCTGTTATAAGACCCTTTATTATAACACTGTTCCTGTTAAAAGGCCCTCATTATAACACTGTTCCTGTTAAAAGGCCCTTTATAATTATAACACTGTTCCTGTTAAAAGGCCCTTTATAATTATAACACTGTTCCTGTTATAAGGCCCTTTATAATTATAAAACTGTTCCTGTTATAAGGCCCTTTATAATTATAACACTGTTCCTGTTAAAAGGTCCTTTATAATTATAACACTGTTCCTGTTAAAAGGCCCTTTATAATTATAACACTGTTCCTGTTATAAGGCCCTTTATTATAAGTAACAAGCTGCAATTGAATGATGATAAAACTGAGGCTATTCTGATCACAACACAAAGACTTTCTCATTCACATTCATTACCTCAGACAATACATATCAGCAACACCAACATTAAATTCAAAGTCAGTACGAAACCATGGTGTTACTATAGACAGTACTCTCACATTGCACCAACATGTTATGAACATATGCAAGGCTGCATATCTTGAACTGAGACACATCAGTTCCATTAGCAAATGTCTTTCAGTTGATGCCACTAATACACTTGTGTGTTCATTAGTACTTTCAAGACTGGACTATTGTAACTCAATTCTGTCTGGTTTGTCACAATATCTACTCCAGAAACTTCAAAAAGTTCAAAACATAGCTGCACGGATCATTTTTAGAGTACCTCGATCAGAGCACACCTCACCATTGCTCTGTACCCTACACTGCCTATTAATTTGATACAGATTCAAACACAAAATTTGTTCTCTGTGCTATGTTTCACTGACAGACTCCAGTCCAACATACCTATCCGGCCTCACTCATGTGTATACACCAGCAAGATACTTACGCTCTTCTTCTGACAATCATATATTAATTGTTCCCACTGTGAAATCGAAGTCATATGGACAGCGTTCTTTTGCATACCAGGGCCTGGCGATGTGAAATGAATTACCCATTGAAATTAGACACAAAGACACAGTGGTCCCTTTTAAGAGTGCTGTTAAAACTCACCTTTTTCGACTGCAGGGACAAACTTAAGAGACCTAATAATGTTTTGTATCTTATATGTTTTCAGCATGTTTTTATGTTTTCCAATTTCATTGTTTTTTGTCATTTGTTTTTCTGTAGTGTAGTCATATCATTATAGATGGTGTAAAGCGCTTAGAGCTTCTAAAGATTAGCCGCTATACAAAGTCCTCATTATTATTATTATTGTTGTTGTTATTATTATTATTATTATTATTATTATTATTATTATTATTATTATTATTATATTGTTCTCATTATAAAACCAATAAGTATAACACTATTCCTGTTACAAGGCCCTTCATTATAACAATGTTCCTTTTATAAGACCCTCTACTATAACAGTTCAATGAGGTCTTTCATTTTAAAAGAGTTCTCCTGCTCTAAGGCCTTTCCCTTCACTGTAATTGTTCCTTCGATAAGGCTATTTATTATACAAGTTTCTGTTGTAAGGCCCTTCATTATAAAAATATTCCTGTTACATGGCTCTTCATTATAATAATTCATATTATAATGCCCTTCATTATAACAATTTTCCTGTTATAAGGCCTTTCCCTTCACTACCATTTTTCCTCTTCTAGTTCTATTATAAGGTCTTTACTATAACTCTATTCATGCTATTAGGTTTCTCATTATAACACTATTCCTGTTCTAAGGCCCTTTATTATAACACTTTTCCTGTTCTAAGGCCCTTTATTATAAGTATTACTACTGCAATACCCTTAATTTGCATTAACAGTTCCTGTGAGAAGGTCTTACATTATATGATAGTTCCTGTTAAAAGGTCATTCATTTTAACACTTTTCCTATTATAAGGTCCATCATTATAACACAGTTCCTATTAGAAGGTCCATCATTATAACACAGTTCCTATGAGAAGGTCCTTCATTTTAACACAGTTCCTATTAGAAGGTCCATTATTATAACACAGTTCCTATTAGAAGGTCCATCATTATAACACAGTTCCTATTAGAAGGTCCTTCATTTTAACACAGTTCCTATTAGAAGGTTGATCATTATAACACAGTTCTTATTAGAAGGTCGATCATTATAACACAGTTCCTATTAGAAGGGCCTTCATTATAACACTCTTTCTGGTACAAGTCATGTATGGCAATTGATCCTATTTCATTATATAGTAGTGAAATTACAGTATGTGTATAATGTGATTCATAATAACAAGGGTTCTTACAATAAGGCAGGTTTATATTAAGGGAATATGGTACCATTATGTAGCACATGCGTTTCCGGTGACCTAGTTGTTAGAGCATCTGCCTTGGAAGCAGGAGGTTGCATGTCCAAAGCCCAGCCAAGACATACCAAAGACTTATAAAAATTATACAAGCAGCTGTCTCACTTGGTGCTCAGCATTAAGAGGTTAGTGTTAGGACTGGTCGGTCTGGTATCAGGATAATGTGACTGGATGGAACATGATGCTGCATGTCTGTGGCATGATGCCCTTGTGCTAGACATCACTATAAACTGCCACACTGCAGACATCACAGTGATATGACTGAAATATTGTTAAAGCTATGTTAAAAATCCTAATAACACACACACACACACACACACACACACACTATGTAGTACAAATTTAGTCCAGAGTCGTAAATATATGCTTCACTAATCTTACAGCAAAGTATCATCTGACTTTAATACATTAACCCCTGGCACCACATTTACAGAGCAGGAGTTTATAATGAGGCAAACTGCACACTGCATAGACCCAGATCTACCCTCGAATAATGCACCTGTCCAGCAAACTTAGGTCTATGCAGTTTACTAGAAATAATCAGCGAAACGGACAACACAGACCCTGATCTGCCTGTGCATTATGTGTCGACAGATCAGGGGCTACTATAACATACTGTTTGACTTACAAACAACAATATACAATAGTGAACATATATGAAAAATCCAGATACATCAATGAATTGTATACATGCATCTTTAAATATATGTAATACAGATTCTTGTGGAGAAGATGCAGTTATGTATAAACCTGCATGTGTGTATGTTGTAAGAGGGGATGAGTCATAAGCAGGGAATGGTTAGGGAGGGAATGATACAAAGCTCCAAGAAAATAAGGCTTGACTGTGCAATTTCAAGACTGACTGTGCAATTTCAAAAAATACAAGATGTAGTCTGAGGTTATATATCATTATTCAAACCTGGTCTCCATTAACCAACGTTGCTTGAATACGGCATAGCGTTTTTCAATGGCTTCATGAAATAATGAGATACCGTATCTACTCACTTATATGTAAAGTTTAGCTGTAAGAAACATAAATATTTATCTGCCATTGCATAATACAACAGCAGATCAGAGTCTGTTGTTTTGTTCTACTGATTCCTCCTGAAGTCTGAAGGTGCACTGTGCGATGACTTGGCTGCACACATATGCAAGTATATATTGTACAAATTCAGATCTTGGCAACAAAATACTGGTCTGTTGAATTTTAAGATTTTTTTTCACATCTCAGTTATTATTGGACATTCTTCCAAAATTCCAACCCAGATCATAACCTAGAGCGTTATATACCACTAATCGAGCTTATCTTCCTTCCATACACCATCTTGATTGGGATGACCTCAGAAACATATATCCTGCTGTTTTGATACAGTCTAGGTCGGTTCTTTATCTGCATAAAAGTCACAGAACATCCTATTTTTATATGAGATATGGGATGTCTACAAAAGTGTTGATAAACAGATGGCTTGTTTAATGTAATGCTAATTTCATAAAACTGAACACTGTTGGATGCTAAACTCCTCCTCATGGCTTTATGGTCTTAAGAGTCTCACAGATACCAAAACCAAATCAAGCTGACCGCACTGCAAAATGTTTTCCCCAATACAATGGAACTCTCTGATTGCATATGCTGCTGGTAAATGCAGCATTTTTGTGGAATTGAAGATCATGTCTGCTGCTGGTAAAAGGGGCATTTTTGTGGAATTGAAAATCACATCTGCCGCTGGTAAATTTTTTTGTGGAATTGAAGATCACGTCTGCTGCTGGTAAAAGGGGCATTTTTGTGGAACTGAAGATCACATCTGCTGCTGGTAAAAAGGGCATTTTTGTGTGATTCTGCAGCTATTGCTAGTAAATGGGGCATTTTTGTGAAACTTTAGATTCTCAAACTGACAGTGGAAGGGGCATTATGTGAACTGTGATTGCTTCTGGTGCTGGTGAGAGGCATTTTTGTGGAACTGTAGAATACATCTCCTGCTGGTAAGATGAGCCTTTTGTGAAATGGTAGACTGCATCTGCTGCTGGTAAAAGGGGCCTTTTGTGGAATGGTATATTGTGTCTGCTGCTGGTAAGAAGAGCATTTTTATGAAGCTGTCGATTACATCTACCACAATCTGCTGCTGGTAAAAGGGGCCTTTTCTTGAATGGTAGATTGGTAAAAGAGGCATCTTTGAGGACATTTCCTGATATATTAGTATACGCAACCACAGTTTGAGTCTAGCATGTATAAGTTGTCACTATTTTATCTAAAGAGTGGTTATCAGTATATAATTTTCCAACTTAGTCCATATATGAATGATACATGAATGATACATGAATGCCATAGCAGTCATTTCATTAATACAATCAGTAGCTACTTCAAATGGTCCCATTGTTCGGCACATCATATTCCTGTCATGTCAGTAATGTTGAACACTCAGAAAACATGTTACTGATTTAGGTGAATTAAGAAAACACACACACACTCATATATTAAATGTGCATTGTGTACTCTATATTATAAAATGTTAAGCTTGGATCTACATTTAATTTTTTACAAACGGCTTGCCCAGTCTAGTGACATGTGTGAAAAGGCCAACTGTCTTTAAAATACATTTTTGATAAATTCACTGGGTTTGACTGTTTTTTTTCAATAATAATAATGTTTCTTCGGCATCAGAAACATGTGAAGCAAGAGTCTTGGTCACCAGAAATAAGTGAAGCAAGAGTCTTGGGCATTGGAAACATATGAGAAGCAAGAGTTTGGGGCATCACAAATATGTGAGGCAAGAATCTTGTGGTTCAGAAATATGTAAAACAAGAGTCTTGGCCATCAGAAACATATGTGAAGCAAGAGTCTGGGGCATCAAACATGTGAAGCAAGAGTTTGGGGCATGAAACATGTGAAGCAAGAGTTTGGGGCATGAAACATGTGAAGCAAGAGTTTGGGGCATGAAACATGTGAAGCAAGACTTTGGTGCATCAAACATGTGAAGCAAGACTTTGGTGCATCAAACATGTGAAGCAAGAACCGTGGGCATCAGAAACTTATGAAACAAGTGTCATTCCTGCTCAATGATAACATGCAATTTATTGCCCAACCCCATGTCTTATCTAATTGTACATTTTTAAGTTAAACATCTACATTATCATATTTAATAACAAAATTAAAATCTTTTGCCATGTCTCCACAGTTTAAAGCCTAATATAAACTTGACAACCTACTGAAACTGATTGTGTTGATTTCATGCAAATGTACAGATGACTAGAATGAAATGCTAATGAAAGACTAGAAATACCGAGTCTAAATTTGAGCTAAGGCCAAACAGTTAGAAAAAATACTGAATGCCTTATTCTGTAATGAGGGACTGAACATAATGACTTTTAGATTGACATATACATGTGCATCAGTTATAACTGTCATCTGTAATTGGGGGGGGGTAAGGGCGCTCACAGAGGCGTAGCGATGATATTTTGCGCCCGGGGACGAACTATAAAATTGGCGCCCCAGCAATCTTATGACCGATTTATTACCCTTGTTTACTTATTATAATGTAACGTTATAAGCCTCATTTTGGTGCCCCCTGTACCTTGGTGCCCGGGGACATATGTACCCCCCTGCCCCCCCCACCCCAGCTACGCCTCTGGGCGCTCATAGATGTGAATCCAAATGAATGATTTCCAATTTAAAATATTTCAAAATCATGTTGAATTCACACCTTAAATTTTATTCCCAACTTATCAGTGTTTTTGCCCAAAATGAAGGGCCCTTGCCTCATTCCAAATCAAACAAGGAAGATCTATGCCAGTGCTTTTTTTTAAAAAAGCGAAGTACTTTTTAAACATTGAGGACATGTTTTCCCCCATGATAAAACCATGGGTCTAACCTAGTAATACTTTTTTTTTCAAAATCGGATCTTAGTGTGAAAATATTTTAATTTTCTTTACGAGATAAGATTTCGTACTATACGGGCTTTTTATAGGATATATACGGTAATACGGGATATGTATCCTAGGTTGAAACAAGAAAGGAAATCAAAACAAACAACAGACACAAAACAATACAACCAATCCTCTTTTTGTTTTCAGTATTTTTTACCCAATATGTCTGACGTTTTGATCAAACGTGTACCCTCTATGATGTTAATTTTCAAAAATATATTTGACTAAACAAGAAGCATGGGACAATTTCAGCAGCTTCAAACCCCTCCAGGCCTTATATCAAGCATCTAGTTCATCTGTATTTTGCAGCATACCTGGAAGATTGCCAGATTAAGTATTGGAATCATTGCAAACACTGATAAATCATTATAATTTAAAACACATTTGTCATACCATTAGGTATGATGCATGAAAATCGGCCCGCATATACGGTGCAGCAGCTGCTATCATACCCATTAAATTGATCCAATATTGTGCGGATGCATAAGCGCAATACCTTGGTTGTACAATTAGGTTTATAATTTAGATCTGTTCTTAGTCACGTGCAATCCATTATTCTGTTTTGTATATCAGTTTTGATTGTCTTTGTAGAGGGGATAATACAAAATTCGACGACCTGGACTGACTGATTGGCAGCAAAGAAAAAAGGTCAAATTTTGGGTCGAAGGTGTTTCCTTGTTGTCGTTGGAATATTTGGTTTCCATTTTTTAAATATCGTTTTATCTTGATGTTTTATAGTAGGAAGATTTTAAAAAAAACAACAACAACACTGTAACCCAGTGGCGTCGCTAGGGGGGTACGGTGGATGCGGACCGCACCGGGCGACACCATCTCAGAGGGGTGACACCAAAATGAAAATTGCAAATTTTACAGAGCACACACTGCTCGGTCTAGTCGGATTTCATTAGCGGATAACCGATCATAGTTAAATACATAACTAGCAGGCACAGGGTACCACTATGCAGTCTGCAGAGCGTCTGGTGCTTATTTATTAGTCTGGAGGAGTGACACCGTGAGTTTACCGCACTGGGTGACACCAACCCTAGCGACGCCGCTGCTGTAACCAGTTTTAAGATAGTTATCCTGATTTATCCTAACATGATCATGGGCTGGTTTTTTTTTTTTCTTTCTTTTTTCTCTCAGGATTCCCCCCCCCCATTAAAGAACAGAACAAAACAACGCACACTAAACACTTACAACAGGGCCCGATCAGGTCAGATAGGGGTGAGTGGAAACCCTGACTTTCCTATAAAGGGCATCATAAAGCAAACCAGGTAAATAAATCATGCAACGCTATTCAACTTCATCAAAGTCAGCTTGGATAATAATTAAATTTCTACAATCTAATTAAGATATAACATGTGGGTTAATTTTTTTACTCCCGTTCTCAGCAAACGAGAGGCTACACAAAACAGCTAGTATAACTGGTGGAGGAAGAACCCGGAAAGACTCCGGGTTGAACCACCGACACATGGGAAGCTACTGGCAAGTTTTCTCAGACACACACATATTGGTCGGGCTGGGAATCGGACCCATTCTGACAGAGTTGAGATATCAGTGATCTGTAAAAGGAAAGGGCCTTGGACTATTCGGATACCCGACTGGATGGACCGATTTGCAAGACTTTAAGTTGTGATGAAAAGGAAACAACAGAAGCCTGCAAATAGGAACTAGGAATACGTGGAAATAACTGGTAAACATGCAACAGAGAACGGACTGGACAGAAGCAATTGAAAACTGTCCATGAAAGCACATCCATTTTTTTTACAAATATATTATGTTTACGTTATTGTCAGAATTACTATAAAGGGTAGATGGGTACATGTACATTGTTTCCAGTTTATAACGTTAACGAAGTACACAATGACTTAAAAACAGAATTAACGAGATATTTTAGTGGAATTTTATCTTTTAGGTTTGCATAATCAAATTCGGCATTAGGTGCTAATTTGATAACACGTAAGCATACTTAATTTTTTTTAAGATGACAGCGTCAGCGGATAGAACGACAGGACCATTTTGCACAAGGACACTATTACTTTACAAAGTAAGATTTTTGTAACTTGAAAATATATTGAAGATAACTTAAAAAGAATCGGAAGGTTATTTTAAGGTAACTTGAAAAAAAATCTTTTGGATATTATTTTAAGACAATCTTAATTTACTTATAAAATAAATGAAAAGAGCGAACAAGTTCTTGCCAGCAAAACTGAAACAATAAAAGGTATCTAATGCACCATAGAATGTACAGTAATCGTAAAAGACCCTCAGATTGCAAACTAATAAACAACCTGGAAATCGTCCACATTAATAAAACAAAAAGGCAAGACATTATTGCTAGAGGGGTGACAGGGAGTTAAATCTCAAACAAAACTTTCGTGGTGAATGCAAAACTTATTAGTTCGTAGCAAGTGTAATATAAGTTGGTGTAATATGGTTTGTTTGTTTGTTTTTTTGTTTTTTTTTTGTATGCGCCTAAAATTGAAGCGGAGATGACTACTAGTATATAATACAAAAGAGTTACGTTGTTTAGACGATGTATTATTATTGCAACATAAGCCATTAAGGTGAATGCATTAATCAAAAGAGTTAATCCATTATCATTAATGCGCTAGAGCAGATGTGTGTGTGTGTGTGTGTGTGTGTGTGTGTGTGTGTGTGTGTGTGTGATTTGGATTTTTAACGTAGCTTTTAAAAAACGTTTCAGTTATATCGCTACGACGTCTGCAGTGGGAAGTTTATAGTGATGTCTAACACTGGGGCATCATGCTGCAGACATGTAGCATGATATTCCACCCAGTCACATTATCCTGACACCAGGCCGACCAGTCCTAACGCCAACCTCGTAATCCTGAGCGCCAGACGAGGCCTCTGTTAATACCATTTTTGTAAGTCTTTGGTATGACTCGGCCAGGGATCAAACCCTAGACCTCCCGCATCCAAGGCGGACGCTTTAACCACTAGATCACCAGAGCCGTCGCAAAGCAGGTGGTCTAGATCTGAAACATCATTTTTGTGTCAAAGGAAACGCGCGAACAAATGTCTGAGAAAAGCTCATAGTCAACATCAGGCAAGCAACAAAGTTATGCGAATGTTAGGCAGTTATTATTCAAATAAGATAAATGATTATAATGTATTGTTTTGTATCTTTAATTTATAGTATTCTATTTGGGATGCTTCACTCCAATATAATAATAATAAATATTAACATAAAAAACAAGAAAAAAAAACATAATCCTGATCCGTACAGACAAATTACCTATTGGAAAATCATGGGAAAGTATAGATTGGAGATGGTATCTTACCCTGCTGGAAAGGCAATAACATCCCACGCAAATTTGATTCATTTACTTTTCCATACCAATCGATGCCCTGGCGCTACAAATACAATTTCAACCCAATTCAGTCCAATTCTGGAACTTCAAAAGTCTTAAAACGTGTGTCTTCTTAGAAGACTCTGGTTGATAATACAAGAGTGCTACGGAAGCATTTCATTTGTGGTACAATAGAGTGACGGAATATCTAGACTTTTCTTGGAACAAGCAGTTCGACAAGGTGGTATTGTAAGACCTACTGCTTGCAAGGTGTTACAGAAAACATACATTACGTCAAATGTGTGGATCTTTCTTATGTGTGGCACCATCTTATGCTGATTGTATTCTCTTATAACCTCTGGTAACGAGCAGCTACGAGAAATATTCAGTATTCGGGAATTCCACGCAGATAAAGAGCTTTATGCAACATGTCACCCTAAAACCCAATAATTCTGAATTCTTTAGCTACACCGATTTCTGGAAGAATAACAAACCTTCTCTTATTAACAATGTTGCCATATAAAGTACTGAAACATGTGCAGATCTATACACACGTAAAATATTAATCTCCAAAAATAACAACTCTAATACGATCAGAACCAGGAAGGATACAATAAACAAAGATAAACTGGAGGCCAAAAAAAAATCATAACTGAAATTTACACTCTGCAGAACGACGGCTGAATTCAATCAACGTCGATTCTACCTGTATGGTATATGGCAATTCATTTTCTGTTGGAATTTTATTTTGAAAGTTCCGAATCGATTCTTTGAGAAAATTCAATAGAGCTTGGAAAATAGGGTGGTCACAGTAGTGCTGGTAATGTGTATTTGTTAGTATAATTTCTGGATTGTACCAGTTGATTTACAGACTTTTCACCGGATGTCTCTGTGGCCCTCAGCATGGAATTAAATTCTTGCATCGAGACTTATTTATGAAATGCCTCATACCATACGCTAACCTTACATTTGTTGTGAATGTGCCTAGTGACCCATACTTGTGGCATATTAAATATATGTAACATTTATGTATCTTTTGCACATGATTTGACTATACATCAACACAATCTAGGCTTCATAATGCTTAACAAAATATCGGCAGGAAAAAAAATTCTACAGTCCTCAAGAATAATTATCCTTGCAAAAGTGATGACAGACACTTTCAACAGTCATGACAACAGCTGCCAAGGACATCATTGGCCTCCATCGCCCAAGAAAAACAACAACCTAGGTTACAGAAGAGATTCTGAATTTGTGTGATGCCTGAAGAGACCTCCAAAAACACCAGACACACAACAGGAGCAATGGAGTACCGAGAAATAAACAAGAATATCAGATAAAACTTGAAGAAAGCAAAAGAAGACTGGATTGGACAAACACAGAAATAGAGAGCGGTCTGATAAAGAATAACAACAAAAAGGCATTCTAAATTGTGAAAGACCTAACTAGACAGAAGCAGCCAAGAGTCAGTACCATTCAAGACGAAAATGGAAAATGCATCACAGAAGCGAGTGACATTGCAGAAAGATGAAATGAGTATTGTAAAGAGGTACAACCATCCGTCCTGAAACCACAAGCAGAAGAAATAATGGCTGAAGAACAGACAGGGATCCGGAGTGGTAGAAGAACAACATAACAAATATTCAATCTCAGGGTTCTGTGTGAATGTACTCGCAACATCAAGAACACATATATCATGTGTTCATAGATTTCAAAAAGACCTTTAACAGAGTGTGGCATAAGGCATTGTGGGCTACAATGAAGAAGTATAACATGGGTCAATAGTTGACCAATATTATCAAGCAGTTGTACGCCAAGGCTACCAGTGCAGTAATTGCTCAAGGTTATGTGGGGGACTGGTTCCAGACAACAGTTGGAGAACGTCAAGGCTGCCTCCTGTCATACACACCTTTCAACATCTACTTAGGGCGCACCATAAGCGAAGCCCTTGAAAACCACTGTGGGATAGTTTGCATGGAAGCCGCAACATCATCATCCTCCGCATTGCAGACGATATTGATTGGGTAGCATGCAGTGAAGACGAGCTTGACACCTTAGAGAAGAATCTAGATGAAACATATTTCAGATTTGAAATGGAGATAAGTGCTGAGAAGACAAAGCTGATGACAAAAAGTGGCAAACAAATGTCAGCCAAGGTTAAAGTCAGAGCCAGTTCAACTATCTTCTATCTTAGTTCCATAATCACCGAAGAGGGACCAAGAACAGAAAGTTTGTAACGAGCAGCACAAATCACTTACATGGACCACATAACAACTGAAGAAGTGCGTGACACCATTAAGCACACATTAGGCCAATTTGAAGATCTCCTCACCACTGTCAAAAAGAGAAAGCTGAAATGTTATGTTCATGTCACTAGAGCCAACAGTCTATCCACAACAGTACTGCAGGTCAGAATACAGGGTTGCAGATGGAGAGATAGACGAAGAACATGTGGACTGACTATATCACAGAATGGACCAGGAAAGGTTTTTCGGGGACACAGGCATTGACACATGATCCAGGCAAGTGGAGGGAACTGATCAGATGTTCAGCAGCACAGCGTCTCAACGACCACACTAGGTCAAGAGACTGATGATGATGATGATGATGATGATGATAATACTAGTCTTCAGCAGCATATGATTTTCCACATCATACTGTAACAGTTTATTGTAAAGACGTTTAATGGTGTAATCGATATAATGATTGTAATCGACGTAATCGGTGTCATGAGTGTAATCGACGTAATCGGTATCATGAGTGTAATCGGTGTCATGAGTGTAATCGGTATCGTGAGTGAGGGTTGAATTATATTCTAATTAATAAGTAATTATCTAAAGAGCATAATCATATTTGACATTGTTAAATATCTTCGTCACAATTTATGCAACCAAGGTAAAAGATGCACACGACCTAATTTAATGATGCAAAAAGAAAAATATTGTTCAAACATTATTTAATCATTCCTTCTCAATCATTGAGCATAATGATGAGGTAGCATTTTAAAATGAGCATAAAAAGAAAAAGAGTTACACTCTTTCAAAAATATGCAAGTCGCTGTCTGATTGGTCACAAGACAATGATCATTGCCGGATGTAGTTTAATAACATCTTCGGACATAGATTTGAAGGATTTTAAATGTTTGCACCTTTTCGTTTTATTGTTTTTGTATGTTTACAGAATACTAACTTCTTGATCCTTTATCTTTCGTCTTTGTTTTGTTCTGCTGGTTTACATGTATTTGCAGGGGGTGAATTATCTTTTTAACATTATTTTACCATTCTAAATGTTTACATTTGTGAACTTGTATACATACATACATACATACATACATACATACATACATACATACATACATACATACATACATACATACATACATACATACATACATACATACATACTGTCTGCCATCAATGTAAGTTATGGAAATATTGTATGTATGCTCATGGACCAATTTGCGTATTGCAACAAAACATTTTTTGTCTTGTTGCTTACATGCGTACATTTGAATTCCGATTGTCAGATATTTTCCCTGTGAGTTTCATTACCTCAAAACGCATGACACGGTACGAAAACCCTGTACACGATAGCTGGAATATTGCCACATCGAACATAACGCAAGTACGCGTAATCATTTTCTCCGTACATGTTGATGGACAGAAAGTCAGTTGCATTGTATGTAGTTGTTGTTCTAATACCAGCAACATCATATATCTTCTGCTGGCACTTACACCTGAACTGAAATTTGATTCAAATTAGATCTTCACCTGACAGAGGAGATCGTAAAGGGAGACTTGAAAAAGGCGTTATTCGGGAAATAAAACGTTGCAAAACAAATAAAAACTGTGGGTTGAGAAACACATTCAAAGAAAGTATGTTGCAAATTAAAAAGATAATCTACAAAGCTATGGTACTTTGAAAGATATTCAGGTGGAACAAAATCAAATGATTTCTGGTAAACTATCGACCTTTTGTTTTCATAAATAAAGGTACAAAAAAGACTAATACTGCCGCAAAAATGAAGGTAAATGAATTCAAATCGCGTAATATAGTTTTGTGCAATATATTGTATTATTTCATTTTTGTTCAGTGTAGCTAAGGATACTGGAAAGGAAACCAGCGAGGGTGATCTTTAAATACCACCAGCTTTGTGGTCATACTGAATGCTAAATATACGCCATATTCATTTGTATGTCATAAGAAATCTTTGAAATAGAAAACCCATGATGGTATGACCACTCCTTCGAAAGAGCGAGATCAGGATTTTCAAGCTGGCCGGCCTGGCCATGCAGGACATAGGGATTTTAGAAGGGAACCAATTTTACTCGGGACCAAATGTATACCTCGGGATAAAACTGTATGCCAAGTTTCATTATTTTACATTAAAACAGATCATCACTGTCCAAGGTGAAGATCTGATAGCGTCCACTTAGGGTCATGCTTTGGTGACCTTTGCATTAGCCAGTGGAAATGCAGCTTTCAGAAATTTGACACTGCTCAGTCTTCTAAACACGAATGTTTAAGACTTCATTTGATTCGCTGATTAAAAAAAATAAATAATAATAATAATAATAATAATAATAATAATAATAATAATAATAATAATAATAATAATAATAGCGATTATGGTAATAAATAGGTCACCAGAACATGCTCCTAGAACATTGGAGATCTCATTTTAATCAGCCTGATTATTTTCCTTTCAGTAATTTCAAGGATAAACGCAGGACGTAAAATGGATGGAAAGTCCGACGGATGCAGACACATCGCATAATCTCTCTGTTGTTAAAACCCCCCCCCAGCAAAACTGGTTTTAATATTCATTATCTAGCTAACATTCACCTACTGAGTTTTAAAGACAAACACAATTGCCAGTAAGCAGTCCTTTCATCAGTTGTCATGATTTGTATGCATAAAGAGAAAGAAATGTTTGGTTGCAATAAGCAAATTGGTCTATGAGTATACATACAATATTTCCATAACTTACACTGATGGCAGACTATGTATGTATGTATGTATGTATGTATGTATGTATGTATGTATGTATGTATGTATGTATGTATGTATGTATGTATGTATGTATGTATGTATGTACGTACGTGTGTGTGTATCTATCTATCTATCTATCTATCTATCTATCTATCTATCTATCTATCTATCTATCTATCTATCTATCTATGTGTGTGTGTGTGTGTGTGTATGTATATATATATATATATATATATATATATATATATATATATATATATATATATATATATATATATATATATATATATACGTGTTTTTGTTTTCCTTATGTCAGTTTTAACATAAATACGAGCTTTACAAGCTTTATCATGCCCAGCAAAACTGAAGCCAGTAGATTTTCCCAAGCCAGCTTGAAGATTTATTAAGATCTATAAAATATATCGATTCTAATACTAGTATGGATGCATGTAACAATTAAAATTACAGGATGGCTCATGAATGTACCGTATGTACTCACTTATAAGTCGAGTTCGACTTAAAATTACACAGACCGAGTGCAATATCTTATGAATAATTAGTAGAACAAACAACATAGACCCTGATCTAGTGGCGTTTTATGTTGCATCATATTAGGACTTTTGTTAGATGCAGCTTGACTCGATTTATAAGCGAGCAAACGACGGTAAAGAAATTTCATCGGAAGTATATGCTTTCTTCCGCATAATCAGATTTGTTGGATCTGCAAGGCATTATTTTAAATACGAAGTTTCATCAAACTCGAGAAATAAAACCCACAGAAGTGATAATAAGCGGAACAAAGAAGGATGAAAATCGCCGAAGTCACTCGCGTTGGTGAAATAAACCTATTTATCTAGTGTTAACGAAAAAATAAAATCAATTTATAATTTCAACATATGAAAATTTCTATTAACAAACCCAGTCAATCATCATACACCAGATTGCCGTATCTACGTGGATGCCACTCATCGCACAACTGATTTGAGATTTAAATGATAAAACTTGCATATTATGTTTGATAAAGAATGTAGCTTAACTATTCAGACACCACAGCACCATTTTAATAAAAATATATCTTACAATCAAGTGTTTCTATTGGTCTTGGTTATTTAAGCTTGCATACCAAGTTTGATCATAATTTCATGCCAAATACCACATAGATAGGTGATCCATTATGCTATCAGATACAAGTTTTGCTTCGTTAATATGGAGATATATAGCCAAAAAAACTTGTTTTCTTTAATAATTAAAAAAAAATGAATAATTTTAGTATTAATTGCAATCTGTCGTTCCCTAGCGTTGTAAAAGTACGAATATATTATCTGCATTTAAACTAAGTTCCTTTAGAATACAAATAAATCAAACAATTTGGGTTACACTTCGGGTTCAAAAACCTGAACTAGCAACCCGTTCTAATGTGTTGAAGTTACTGACCAAAATGCATGCGTATGTCTTAACAGTAATGAGTATATTTAGCCTCTGACGTCAAAGAAACGAAATGCATATTTTCTGATTTGATCAACTACCGTACGGAGCTGTGAAAAAGGGACAGAAACACGTATGAAATGAATATTTTTAATAAATGAAGCTCCAGTCGAATAGTAGTAGAATTAACATATGACGCGTCAAACGTGTACCATAAAGAACGATTGTATCGTAAAGAACGATTGTATCGTAAAGAACGATTCAGATTACGAATACGGTATTATATAAATTATCGTATAAAATTATATCACATGGTGCTCGGACATAAAATTATAAATACGTTTATATATTACGTGCCAAAATCTATAAATATCCATTAATTTTCTCTTAATACTGAATGGATAGTCACAGAGCCGGCCTTATGTCGATTTTATAGATTTAGCCAGATTAGGGCCCCGCACGCTAGCAATTTTTAAAAATATATAAAGAAAATACTTTTAAAGCAATTGAGAAAAAAAAATTAAGTTCAGTATCATATACAACATTTTAAAAAGTTTATTTCCAAATGCCGTGCCAAAAAACGATCCAAATTGGGGCACCGTATTACAAGGCGGCTCGCTTCATATTACGAGAATGTGATTATATCATTAATAATGTTATACTGATATTCAAATTAATTCACCAATGAACCAGTATGCACTATATAATTCGATATGAAATCCCGATAACCCTAATAATAATAATAATAATAATAATAATAATAGCAACAACAACAACAAAAATATGATGATGATGAGAGTAGTTGTATTGGCGACACAATTGATATTTGCTACGTTACTGACAATGCCAAATGCATGACGAATATTGATGTTGATGATGATGACGGCGATAAATGGTTCCAACTAAACATGAAAATATGAAATAAAATATTCAGATTCCAGCTTACTATCTGAATGAGTTGTCCAAGGGTTCTGTAAGTTGGCAGACAGGTAGGTGGCACTGTGGCTACTGGCCGCGACACAGAATGACACGATTCCATTGACCGTTTTCGTAAGTTTCGTAGCTTTTTTTTTGTCGAGGAGGAACTAGTGGCCAATGTAGCCGTGTTGACTACAGCAAGATGGTATCCGTTCTTCTGAAGGGCGTTTGAACTAGACTGCGGTTATATAGCCACAGCAGGCGTAGCGCAAGCCTCCCATACAGTGTTATTCATAACAAGAACAAAAGTTTGCATTACATTAAAGGGGGTCTACACGGAAGCCTTTCAAAACCTTTCACCCCAGTTGTCTTCGGAAACAAGTACAGACATATATAGCAAATACAAAGGAGGCTGTAAATGCAACACCTTAGCCACTAAACATAATCATATTGTTTATAAAGAAAATGTAGAAATACATCGAATAGTGAGGAGGTACTGATTTAAATTTGCCAGATTATGTTCTCTTCCACATAAACATTTGGTTGGTCCTAAACCAAGAATAAATACTAAATCAGAAGAGGATAAGAAACTGAAGGAAAACGAACTCAGAAGAACGTACTACAGACACAAGGCAATGTCTGGGCCTCACGTCAGGTTGAGGTTAGCTGAGGTATCATCGAAAGTGATTATCCTCCTCCCATCCCCCCCCCTTCGAACCCCACGGATGGTGGAACGAACGAGAAACAGTTAACATAATCTTCAAAAACAAAGAAAAAAGAAAACACAAGAAAATATAAAGATAAACTAGCATAAAAACAACAAAAAGCCTCCAAAATAAACAAAAGCAACAACAACAATGCACAAACACAAAAACAGTGGCAATCGAGCATTAACAACAAAAGTGTGATGCTGATCTTGCATACGAAGGTTTGGTATTGTGGGTTTAACGTTATATTTCAACACATTTCATACTATACATGGCTGCCACTATATTTTTTGTGGACGAAGAATCTTGGAAAACCATGGCAAGAACCACAGACCTCCGTAAAGCCTCTGGCAAACTTTATCAAATAAACACGTTGGCGGAGCTGAAGCTAGAACCCGCGACGACAGAGGCGAGTTGTTAGTAATCTGCATAGATTGGCGTCTTAAACCATACAGTCACCAGAACAGAAGCTCCTTGCATATTAAAGACTGCAGTTACGAATAATAAAACAATCATTTTTCAAAACCCGTTAAAAGCCTGCAGACAATAATTGTATGGGTCTTTTAATGTTTTAATCAAGTATAGCGCTAATCACCAATTAAATAAAATATCTAACTCTTTTTGAAAACCACTCGTTCATTTTAAGTAAAAGGGAACATCCATGTAATATGGCCATCCAAATATTTGATATGAAACGTCACGCGCTTTGTTTTTTGGTCGCACATTACTCTAAGTTTAAAATTAAATAGTTCGAATATAACTGAAACAATTCAAGACCAGACTGCCAAGAGATTTTTGAAAGATCACACGTCCAATGAAGTTGCTAGATATACATTTTCGCAAACCATGGTTCGATAACCGTATCTACAGAGTTATCGGAACATTGGTTAGCGAAGGTGCAAGATATGATGATAATTCATCAAGTGATTCAACTGCATCTGACAAGCATACGGAAAAAGAAAATATAAAAGGAAACCAGTCGCCTCAAAATCAGCCCAACCAATATCGACTAAATATTACAAAAGAACTTTCTGGCATTAATGACTTTTTAAATTTCACTTAGATCGTGCCCATCATAGTTTTAAATAAAAAGATGCAAATAATTTTCCTGGTTACTTTTACGGACTTTGAAAAATGTGATGCAGACTATGTGGACATATAATTGCATCAAAATTTTCCATCGGTTCCAATAATCAGCGTTAGCATGATAAATAACTCCACCATTACAATTCCTTATCCAGCAAACCACATCTGATAAAAATTAGACCAAAACTTTTAAGGCTATTTCTGGTTAAACTATAAATCCTGATTTTCTGTCAACAAAGACAAATGGCGCAAGTTACTGATTAGGCCAAAGCTTCTGATATGCAATTGTTGCTAACACCATCTAAATGACCTCGTAGCCATGCGATTTAACCAACTGTAGCGTAATATATACATGCATTCCAGTATACTACTGGTCAGTTCAGTAATCCATCATAGGACAAGTCATAAGGTTTATGTGTGCGCAGTTACTCATTTTAAATTTAAAAAATATTCTTTTAAAATTTAACGCTTACTTTCTTAAACCAAAGCCTATTAAATCCTGATAATTGAATGTCCCGCATCTTAACTGTCATAAAGAAACTTCCAGACGAAAAATATTGATTGCTATGGTCTTTTATAATGTTGGCCATGTACTAAACTTGGGTCCAAAAAAAAGAGCACTTCGAGTGGAATCGTCACAATATAGGGTAGGACAAATTTGTTTATCAATATGCGTAGCTTTCATTGTGACATCACAGCGCGCGACATTCAATCCGGATTGTACTGAATCACACCTTTAGGTTCATTTTGTTCAAAAATGTCTAAGCAAACTGACATTGATTTTGCCGTCTGCACTAATCAGAAGCGTCGAAATAATGACCTTTCAAAGGAATGTGGATGCATAGAAATCCGAATGAAGTGAATACTTGCCACTCGAAGGTATGAAGTATAAAGCTCTCAAAAATGACATTCATTACTGAAATAGATGATGTTTAATGCCTAGATGACCTGTGTGACTTTTAGTCTGAATATACCCCCCCCCCCGCTTGATTTTACACCACCCTCACCCACCCATCCCTACCAATTAAAAAGACGAAATGCACAAATGAGATAAAAGAAAATTAAGTCAGTTCATTTATTGATTTATAATTTCAAAACCTGATTATGCCCAGGTGGAACCATAGCACCGTTATTGTTTGCGCGTTTCATTTGAAACGGACGTTTTCAAGAGCCAAAGTTCGCGAGTCATTTTTATTTCCAGTTCCTGGACAAATCCATTTTCAGCGAAGGGATGTATGCACGACTAGGCATATATTGTACGCAGAAGGAAAATACTGTCGTCGTTTTTTAATATTTACATTGTCGAATCAAGTTAAGAAAAATAATGCCATTTCCAAAGTTGTTTTTCACATGGATTTAACAACGTTGTGTAATTTCAATGCACACGTGTGCCAAGGATATAACTTTAAATTCTCAACATTATGGTAATTTACGGAATTATCCGGCAGTTACCAAATAGGATGAACTACGTCACAATGTTGTACGAGGAAATCGACTTGCCCATCGTCTCCGCAACATGGCAAAGTGTTGGTAAGGAAATTCCGGTACGTGACTTTTGGGCGCCGCCGTTTTGGCGCGACCGTATTGGCGCCGGCCGTTTACGCGTGCCAATTACCTACATGGTTTAAATACTGGGTAAGTAGGACTAATTACTTGCCACATCGTGACAACATACAACAACATCCCACTAACCAACCGTACTGAAACCGATAGAGTATGTTAGCACGACAATTGTAACTCCACGAGTGACACTAATCTACGTTGCGAATTCATTGTACAGCACTGCTCGGCGTTGCATAATACATACATACATACATACATACATACATACATACATACATACATACATACATACATACTTACACACACACACATATAAATATATATGATTCTATTGCACCCTTAATATGCAAAATATACAGTCGAAGCGTGGCAAGGATTAGTTTATGTACGAAGGATACCTCAATGTGTTCGACAAATTTAAATACATGGCATTGAAAAATAAGCCTATTCATTGTTTCCAAGTTTGAATACTTTAATAAATTAAGTTTATTTATAGGCTTAAATTCATTAAAATAACAAAGATTTCTTGCCAACTGTTATGTACTACTTTTATTGCGAAATTATTTGAACATTTTTTGAATACTTTGATAAACTACGTTTTTTGTGCCAACAATGTACTACTTTTATTGTGAAATAAGTTCATGTTAATAAGCGCCAAAACGGCCGGCGTTAAAACGGCTCTGCATCAGAACGGTCGCGCCAAAACGGCGGCGCCGAAACATCCTGCTTCGTGAAAATTCCGATAAGCATGAAAGCGGAAGAGAATGTCAGTGTTAAGGTCACTCTGGCCACATTCAGGTTAGAACTTATAAACCAATGACTAAGTTCTTTGCACTTTTTGATCAAATTAAAGGTTACCGTTATTGAAATCGGTAAGGGGTACAAACAAATGGGGAGGTACAGTCAAGACTTTCAGGTTTGGATGTACAACTAATTGGGTGGTCGGACAGGAATTTTGCCCGACCGAGTGGCAGTTCTAACAACGTAAAATCCACGTTTCAAATTTGTATTACAATGATAATTTTGCGTCCCATTTTCTAAATGCTCTAATGTCACACATTTCATATTTTCTTATGTGGCATTTGGTTTTACAATACACTTTAAACACCCCAGTCACACTTTTTCACGTTTTTCTTTAAAGTCCAAAGCCTCTGACTTTACAAAGCACTTAACACCCACCTGTTACACGTTATATAAATTGTTTACCACACATCGTTCTGCCTCATCTATAGTGTCTTCAATAGCAAAACTAACCCGAATAAATGGATTTTGGAAAGAAGTTTGCAGATTGTTCATTTTACAAAACCTCACATTTTACACCTTTCTCAACGTGTTTTAAAAACGTTATTTTCTTTTCTTCTTCTTCCGATCTTTGATTTGACTTGTAGTTGTAAGTAAAGTTTAATACCTTAAATAAATGGTACAATCAGCTTTTGATCTTGCTGATGAAAACGTATCATGAGGTACCAATGAGTTAGCAAGACAGTAATGGTACGACAGGTGTGTGAATGGTTAGCATGACACTAATGATCTGACAGGTGTGTGTTTAGTTAGCAATGGTCTGAATGGTGTGTGAATAGTTTGCTAGTAATGGTCTGAAGGCTGAATGAATAGTGAGCTATACAGTAATGATCTGACAGGTGTGTGATTAGTTAGCAATGGTCTGACAGGTGTGTGAATAGTTAGCAATATAGTAATGATCTGACAGGTGTGTGATTAGTTCACTAGTAATGGTCTGACAGTTGTGTGAAATATTAGCAAGATAGTAATGTTGTTGTTATTGTTCTAGGGTTTAACGCCATTTTTCAGCACACGATAGGCTATACATGGCGGCCAGTATTATTGGTGGAGGAAGAACCCGGGATAACCCCCGGAAAGAACCACCGACCCACGAGAAGCTACTGGCAAGCTTTCTTACATAAGTACATTAGCCGAATCTTAGACAAAGGTGAGATGGCAGTGATCCGTAACGGACAGCGCTTTAGACCACTCGGCCACTCGGGGCCCCTAGATAGTAATGTAACGAAAGGTGTGAGTAGTTACGTTGCAGCATAACTATAGCATATGTAAGTTGTATTTAATTACACATGTGAATAAATAAAACATCTACTGTACAGTATGTCTTGACAGTATTAGACGCAGGTAAAGGTAAACTTAAACGACGTTAGAAGGTCAAGGTCAGAAACAGATAACGAACTTCGTGATTGTCATCACACTGCTGTATAGTGTGTGATAGAACAAAACGAAATTTTCGAGAACAATGAAGCTGATAGAGTAGATAAAAACAGATTAAGGAATGAATAAGGGGTATTATGATTACATAGTTTGCTCTGTCCGATCTGTTATTGCTGTACACTTCTGAGATGTTCAAAGGACACTATATCAGTTTAGAAACGAAGAAATGAAATATTGAGTACGGCCTCACAAACTGCCCCGACCGCCTAATACCCCGACCCCAAAATCATTTATGTTGGAATTAACGGTTGCACGAACTGTACCATGTTACGTAGAGCCTTTGTTTACAATTTTGATATCGTTGGCCTAGTGGCTAGAGCGTCCGCCTCCGATGTGGAAAGGCGCGGGTTCGAACACCGGCTGAGTCATAACAAAGACACAAATGGTACTAGCAGCTGCCTTGCTCGGCGTTCAGCATTAAGAGGTAGTGTTAGGACTGGTCGACTTGGTGTCAGAATAATGTGACTGGGTGGGACATGAAGCCCAAGTGTTAGACATCACTATAAACTGTCACACTGCAGATTTCACAGCGATATGACTTAATTGTTTTAAAGCTACGTTAAAAGACCAACACACACACACACACGCGCGCGCGCGCGCGCACGCACACACACACACACTTTTGATAAAGTAATGTAAGTAACAATCTTACTAGTAAAAAAACAAGCAATATATATCATCCTTTCTCCAAAAGGGAGTATGCTCGTTATTTCAATACTGCACTTAGATTTTTAAAACATTTATTGATATTTCTAAATAATAATTATGAACTATCATTTAATATTTGTCAGTCTCTTTTCCTTAACTATTTTTCTATATATTCTGTCGTGAAGTTAGAGTTCTTCTTTTAAAGCTTTTTTTTAAACGTCAGCAATAGTAACAGTTTGTACTGAGCATCTCATCACCCTTTCCTCTTTTTTTTTGTGGACCACTTGCTTTTGATCTACAGATAAATGTTGCACATTTAAAGCGCGTTAAACTGTATTTGCTAGTTTTACAGATAAATGTTGCGGAGTGGTTCACACTCTGTACAGAAATGGTTTAATTGCGAGTCAGATCTGCTACGGATTTTTTATTCACATGCTTTTTCATGATTTTGTTAATGCACGTGAATAAACCCATTTTTGCTTAAAATGGGCTGTGTAGAACACATTGACATAGAGAGCGATCACGGGCCCTGGGGTAAGAAACACCAGACATATCATATTTCTTGTTACAATAAAATTTTATAAAATTAAAATTATAAAGTGTTGTTCAACTCAGGCTCCCACATGTACTCCCATACCCCCCCCCCCCCCCGGCCCCCTTGTCGGCCCTGCTAGTGCGCTGTTTGGCTTTTAAGTAAGTTTCTCAATAAGCTGCTATTATTTAAATACTGCAAACATTCTTCACAGTATAGCGCTAAATATATAGCTATTTATTTTGCAGAAAAAATGTAAATTTAATAATAATGCCATAGAATTCGTAAGATAATTTTATAGTTGGATATGAAATATCTGTATAATTAGCAGCCCAATATATTGTTATATGAAGGTTGACATTTAAAAAAAAACGTCAGGAATTTAACCTTTCTAATGAGGGGGGTATTAAGTCTTACCCATGCAATCATTAATGACCATGTTGTCATATTATCCTACGTGATAATTTTACCATATATCAGATGTTACCACAGTATCTGTAAGTAATACATGCTGTCACAGCAGCGTAATATATTTTTTTTAAAGTCTATCTTGTTCCATTTTGAGAATAGTTGATATTTATAAACGGTTTATCTCTGATGTCCTTGATTGAGAAGGACATCATACAGTTATTAATAGCTTGCTGTCAACATTCAATTTACTAGTATTATATATAGATGACGCTCCACCTCTCAAGCGTGTAAAATAAAAGTTATACTAATTCGTATGTGACGTGAGAGAAGAAACTGGTCTAGCAAAGATCGTGTTATCAGACCGTCCAAAGCCTAACGCATGTATTTGAAGATTAGTAGAAAATTTAGATCTTAATATATTTACTTGGAATAAAACCGAGTGTGTAGCCGAATTGTAATATATGTGCATGTGAAATGGCTGATTCATATATAATAATAATAATAATAATAATAATAATAATAATAATAATAATAATAATAATAATGAGGACTTTGTATAGCACCTAATCGTTAGAAGCTCTAAGCGCTTTACAACATATATAAGTATATGACTACAAAAAAAACAAAAAAAAAAAAAAAAAAAAAACAAACACCATGAAATTAGAAAGCATACAAAAATGCTGAGACATTTAAGGTAGGAAATATTATTAGGTCTTTAAGTTTGTTCTTGCAGTCGAAAAAGGTGAGTTTTAAGAGCACTCTTGAAAGGGATCACTGTTTCATTGTGTCTAATTTCAATGGGCACTTCGTTCCACGTTGCTGGGCCTTGGTATGCAAAAGACCGTTGTCCATATGACTTCGTTTTCATAGTGGGAATAATGAGTATACGATTTTCAGACGAGGAGTGTAAGTATCTTGATGGTGTGTACGCATGGGTGAGGCCAGATTGGTATGTTGGACTGGAGTCAGTGAGTGAAACGTATCACAGAGAAAAAGAAATTGTGTTTGATTCTGGATCGAATGGATGGCCAGTGTAGGGTACTGAGCAGCGGGGAGGTGTGCTCTGAAAGTGATACTCTAAAGATGATCCGAGCAGCTGTGTTTTGAACTTTTTGAAGTTTCTGGAGTAGATATTGAATCGAACCAGACATAATTGTGTTACAATTGCTCAGTCTTGAAAGTACTAATGAACACCTAAGTGTGTTAGTGGAATCAACTGAAAGATATTTGCGAATAAAGCTGATGAGTCTCAGCTCTAGATATACAGCCTTGCATTTGTTCATGACATGTTGGTGTAATGTGATAATACTATCCAGAGTAACATCTAGGTTTCGTATTGACTGTGTGAATTTAATGTTGGTGTTGCTGATATGTATTGTTTGAGGTAAAGGAAGTGAATGAGAAAGTATTTGTGTTGTGATCAGAATGGCCCCAGGTTTATCATCATTGATCTGCAGCTTGTTATATGTCATCCATTGATTTCATATCAGAAATGCACCTATCTACTCCTTGGATGGTAGCATCAACTTCAGGTGGGTGGCTAAACTTGTGTATTTGGGTGTCATCGGCGTCGAATTGGCGAGACACTGGGTGATGATCTATAACACTTGAGAGAAGCTGAGTGTATAGAATGAAGAGAACAAGCCCAAGAACAGACCCCTGTGAATGAATTGTTTTTGTTTTCTTAATTCCAAGGCTACTCCAGTCAAATATCGTATATTAATATTTGATAGGAATTATTTGACCAAGGGCTTTCATTAATTTTCCAGAATCAAGGAGCTAATGACAAATCCCTGATGAAGAAGGCTAGTTTTAATGAAAACCAACGGAGCCGCGGTAGTTCTATTGTTGTTATGACGGTCTTTCAGCCCAATTAAAGCAGGTTAGAATCCATCCCATCTCAGCCTTCGACGGTTGATGTAGGGTGTCTCTAGGCAAAACACTATTCCAATCGCCTCGGCACTTTGTAGCCTTTAATATGTTGTTATTAATAAGAACCAAACAGATTGTTGATTTGTCGAGGGTTATGTACAATGTACGTACAGAAAATGCAAAAATATATTTTAAATTTTTAAATTACACATTAACACAGCCCCCATCCCACACAACCGCTATTTGACATGAAAATCTTTTCAAAATCTTTCCTTTGCTCATACAATCTATCTTTGATTGTTTGTTTGTTTCTTTCTTTCTTTCTCTGCTGCGAGCTTGATATAGAATAGGTCCAAATGTCGTAATAATCTTGGCAGCAAGCCGCGTAACTCGTGGTCAAAGTTCCGGACTCGCAACACAAATGGTATCGGTTTGAATCCTACTGTAGGCTCAGCCAGGGCTGGCTACCGTGATGAGCAAATGGGCAGGGCAGTTTACTCCAATTGTCTTAGCAATAAATAACCCATCCGTTTTGCTATACCATATAATACAATACCAAGTTCTGTCTCTTTTTTCTCTCTCTCTCTAAGTGCTTCGGTTATACAGGATGCATACGATGGTGGTATGTCAGGATTGGAATAAAATGGCTGCGTTACTAATACCTCAGCAATCCCTGGAATTTTCAGTTATAATCAGGTTCCCAGTCTGCCTATATAAACACTGCCGAATACAGCATGGTGCAGTACATATTTCAAAGATAGATATCTACACGTTTTATCCATGTGTACGATATACCAGTACCTAAAGACAGAGATCCAAATACCACTACATAATGCAACAGGAGATTTTATTATTAGTATAGCAATGTTATTAAATGTTGAGTTATTCTGTAATACAGATGATTGTCATATCAGAATGCTACCACACCAACCCAATCACTTGTTCTAATCGGCGCTAGCCCAGGATTGTCTAATCATTTCGTTATTGGATTGAACGAGCTCTTTCGATGACCCTCGGCTAGCGAACAGGACATATTCTATGTCGATTGCAGCTTTAACAAGTATTGCATAGATCGCAATCGCTTTTCAGACTAGGATTAATTAGAAAGCATTGTGTCTCATTGGGAGAAACATTTGTATCATGCTGGACATTTTCAGGTATTGGAAAATTGCATACACTTTATTCATTGTCATCTATTTAACACTACGCGCAAAAAAAATCACGTTTCTTTTTCGATAAGTACTTTACACTCATAGAGCAGCATTATGCAACAGTTCTATTGCCTCTCAAAATAACTGACCAATTGGAAAGAAAAACATTTCTCAGCTTACAATTTAATTCGTATGTGTTATGCAGCATATTAAGACTCTTTCTCCTATTTGACCTTGCTACCCAATTATGTAATGATTCACGGCTAACGTGATATACTAAAAATATGGTGAGGTCCTTATTGATTTCGTATGTTCTATAATTGATTGATATATGTAACCGTCGGGAGATGAGTCAGGTTCTTAAAGTTTTCGCAGTTTTCTCTGTTTTCATAGTGCTTGATACTTGTGCGTCACTTTTTGGTACATGCCCGTCACTGCTTGCTATATGTATGTAATTGCTTGATACATGTTCGTCACTTCTTGATATATGTACGTCACTGTTTTGATATATGTATGTAGCCACTTGATACATGTATGTCACTCAGAGGCGTAGCTAGAGTGTTTGGAGCCCGAGGACAATATTCATTTTTCCGCCACCTCACCCCACCGCCCTTAACCCTGAAACCCATTATTTTCATCAATACAATCACCATCACCCAATGTAACGCCAACGGCTATTAAAGAGAAGAAAAAAACTAATGCATATTTGCAGCAAAAATTCTACATACAACCTATTTCAAAGCCAATTTTGGCGCCCCCACTAGTCTAGCGCCCGGAAACATCTGCCCCCCCCCTCCCCCTCTGCCCCCTTAGCTACGCCCCTGATGTCACTGCTTGATACATGTACGTCACTGCTTGATACATGTATGTCACTGCAATACACTGACACACGTATGTGTGTCACTGCTTAGTACTGACCTTCCTAATGGTTTCAATAAAAGAAATGTTTTAAAACGAAGCTCTGTTAACCTTTAGCAATCACTAATTCGAAGCTTAAAATTGGAATCATCTGATTCTGAAACAATTATGGCATCGTCTTATCAACTATACTGAGTCCTTACAATTCTTTTGTAAAGCAAAATCTCTCTGACAAAGTTACATGCAAAAGTGACCGCTCTTGACAACATAAGGTAGTATATAAACTTTAAAACTGGACAACAGACGACTTTGAGTCCGAATTTCGACTCCTGTAAGAATGGATTTTCAAGAATGGTTAATTATGCTGGAAGAAACTTGCCTATTACAGACGATGGAAGATTGTTTCATAATTCCATTGAGGATCTAGCTTCCAGCATGTGAATTGCATGGGGAGGAGCGAAGACGAGGATGCATCTTTGAAAGAAAGCTTATGCAGAATGGGAAAAAGCCGGAACAACTTGAATGCTGATGAAGCAGCTAGCTGTTGTAAAAAAACTAACATGGTAATACTATGACTACTGCTGCTACTACTACTACTACCACTACCATTACGACGACAAACAGGATATCGAATGTGAAGAAAATAAAGAATACATGTATCATGATGTCCCACCCAGTCACTTTATCCTGACACCAGACTGACTAGACTGACTAGTCTTAACACTAACTTCTTAATGATGAGCACCAAGCGAGGCAGCGACTAGTACCAGTCTCTGGTATGACTGCCGCGGTTCGAACCCGCGACCTCCCGCGTCTGAGACTGACGTTCTAACCACTTAGGCCACCGGAGGATATAAGAAGAAGCAAAAGTCTTGAAAAGACCAGATTTGCACAGTTCAGTTAAGGAAGGATATTTATTCGTTTACAATCATTTTTCTCGTTTAACCAGGAATAACGGATACTAAAAAGCTATATATTCCTATTCCCTGGCCCTCCACACCCTCCTCCTCTTTTCCAGGGCCGACAAGATGGGGGGGGGGGGGGGCAATCGGAAATATTTCTCCGGGACCCGGACCTCTTATGGACCGAACAACACTATAAAATAATTTTATTTGTTTGAACAAGAACTAGGAAAGGCCCGGATGTTTCTTACCCCAGGGTCCGGGATCGCTCTATACGACCCTGCCCTTTTCCCCTAAAAAAAACGGATTTTTTTTTAGAACCAAGTAATTATGAATTTGGCTTTTTATTAGTCAGCTGGATTATAAAAGTATGAAGTTCACGTTTTTACGTTTACCATATAACAACATATATAACTGGGATATTGCTTTACATAATTAACAGATAACAAAAATACATTGAACGGAGACAATGATAATGTCGAAAACTAAATTTTTTGAAACGATTCACCTGATCGGTAAATAATATGACGTGAAATGCTATTGTAATTCTAAAACAGTATTTGGTTTTAGATGGAAGAAATAGTATTGTTCATTGATCTTAATTTTTGGAAGAACTTGTTTTGTGGAACCAAACATGCAAGAAAAATAATTATTAGAAAAGGCTTGATAGTAACATATGCATCTACATTGAATAACTTAGTGCAATTTCTGTGGAACTGAAAATCAAACTATAATTTTAATGTTGTACGAGTATTATACATGATATTAAAATGTCAACGAATACAGCCTTCAACTGTGCGAATTGGTTTTCTTTCATAGACCGTTGTCTTATCTTTGTACAAGACGATTTGGAAGCAGTAATCATAATGGCGCATTCCAACAACAGTCAGCCGCCTTGAGTTTGAGTGCTGAAGTAATTATACAAACACGTGTACCTGAATGTACAAACCATTACATACGTTCGCATTCTCTACACTGGAGGATTGAACAGGTATAAACACAGAGCATACCTTTATCTTACGGCAATCTCAGTTCCCATCTAGCTAGGTAAATGGTAACACCATCAACCAATCTTTGTCTGCTAACGAAGTTCTCAAAAGTAGATTCCGAATTTTGTTTACGTCAGGCACCGCTCTCGGTCTAAACTTAAACAATGATGCTGACTTCAACTGGTTTCCATGGTGAACACTCTAATTTCACAAAAACCTGGGGAAGGAATATGTTATGTTCGTTATATATACCAAAACAGTGAATAAGGTCCGCACGAACATCCCATATGGGAATTGATATATCGAAGAATTTTCAATTAGCTAAAGTGTATCGTCTGGGAAACATATACTCGTGTGCATGTGGTCAAATAAGCGCATTGGTGAAACTAATATTAGCACAAGCCATGTATTTTGCAAGATGCATGAGAACGGATGTTGTTTTCTGCCACGCTGGAACTCTTCATGGACGACATGTATATGAATCATATATATATATATATATATATATATATATATATATATATATATATATATATATATATATATATATATATATATATCTCTGTGTGTGTGTGTGTGTGTGTGTGTGTGTGTGCACAGTTACTCAAGCACAAATCAGTTCGTTATTTTACAACAGTATGTATGTATCTGTGTGTGTGTGTGTGTGCGTGTGTGTGCACAGTTACTCAAGCACAATTCAGTTCGTTATTTTACAATATTTAATAGTTTTTAATGGAAATAAGAAGTTGCTTTTAATAGCCAAGACAACACACACACACACACTATACATGATGCTGCATGCCCATCCTTTGCAGTGAACCCCACATCATCGTGTTGTACGTTTTATTGAATCACTTTGTAGTGTGACGGGTTGTTATGCACACACACACACACACACACACACACACACTGTCAACGTTTGCAAAATTGACAGTATAGCAAATTTTAAATTATATTTTGATTGCACCGTGAATCTGCAACAAAAGAACCCCAGAAGGAACGTAAATTACAAGAGAAAAGATGAACATCAGCAGACTCTTTTTAAAATTCATTATTGATCTTTTTATCACTTGTTAAGTCATTAACCAGAATGAGTATGGACCGGAAGAATCTACATGAGGAAAAATGGGACGCATGTGCAATTAAATCAGCGTCAAAATATATCTATGTAATTACAGCAAATCAACGTTTTTAAATTTTAATCTGATGCAGTTGAAAATGTCGATAATAATTTAAACCCCCACCCCACCCCCTCGCTTTTATGGGATTTTTTAATGTCAGCCATGCACTGGCTTCAAAATATGTATTCCATCTACTATTAAGACTGGACTGGTACAATATTTTTTAATCTGCCTTTGACAAAATGGACCACAATCATAAAAAGGCCGGTACTAGGGCAAGTCGAGCCAGGCTACCGCCCTGAGCTGCGCGTTTTCAGGGGCCCCGCGCTGCTGACGGAAATCAACTCCGCAATGTACCGTATTATGTTTGCTTGGGGTCCCGCTCATGGCCGTTTGCTGCCTTGGACCAAGCACATCCTAGGGCATTTTCTGATCATAGAAGTCATTCCCTTCTGATATTTCATAAGAACCGCATAGATCCTATCAGACAGTAAGTTCCCAGATCTATGGAAGGCCATTTTAAAATGTTTAATTTGTCAAATATTCGATTACATTGAGCTATATTTTGTGTTTAGAATTTCAAGCTATAGTTGATATTTCAACAATTGAATTAAAGAGCTACATATACAATCAGATATTTCTCTAATTCAGTTATTTAGCATACTTATAAAATTGAATCGTAAACCTCTCTGAAAGAATAAAAATAAATCTTATTCCTTTTTTTATGCATTAAATCGACAAAAGTCATTTTTGTTGATTGTCGAATACCAAATTTTCTCATTGACCAGCATCGGAACACCTCGGATATTTATGCGATACAAATACAATGGCGTTTTCTTCTTACAACATAACACAAACTTTTAGATATGATCATATGTCACCTTATATTAAACAAATTACTAAAATGACTAGACGCATGCTCGCGCTTTAAATTTTTTTAGATTCAGGCAGCAACGCTATATAATAAATCTTCTCTTTTCCTTTGACCGCCACACACACGCACGCACGTGTACATGTATGTGCAGAGCTCTTTAAAACGAAATAATGAGTTCTGTTTTTAATTGACAGGATGTGACAACGTCGACCCACACAAACGGACCTGTTCAGTATGTGTCCACCATAAAATGTTTAAAATACAGTTCATTATCTAGCGATGTACTCTGCTGACTTAGAAAACAATTTTCATATATCAAAATAAGCATTTTATAGCTAAATCGATTAAGGAATGAAATGCATATCTGTATGGAAAGATGTCATCGCCACGTTCTGTTTTTCATTATTATATGTATGTATTTTCTATGTAGCAGAGAGGGTCCGAATAGTCGTGGTTTTCAAAACGAAATTTATGCAAACGGAATACATCATTTTCTGTAAATCTCTGCCGTGACCAAGTCTGATAAATATTTCTGTTTTGCTGAAATAGTTATGATCGTACGAATATGCGGCGAGTAATCATGGTTCTGTTATAGAACACGGTACATAGATTGAAGTAACCAGTATAGAAATCGGTTGACATAAAATAGAGTACATATGGGTTTGGCTGGCAAGGATTGGTTGATAACGAAAGTAACTTGTTCAGTAAATTTGTCCTTTGAAAGTTAATTTTTGTTTTAACTTAAAAAGAAAGACATATTATGGCGTTTTAGTCCTCTTATATTCTTGAGTTTGGAAAACTCATTAATGAAATTAGCGCTTGTTTTTTTTGTGCGAATTGAAAAAATGCTTCAAAAAATTAAGAAAATGCAACGGGGTCGGGGACATGTGACTTTCTCCACATACAAGACTGACGAATAAGCGTTTGATCAGAAATACCCATAACGTTAAACTTTTGATTTAAAAAAAAATATTGTTGTGCTTCCACTTGTTTATTATAAGAACTGAACTAATAAAGTAAATCAACAACTGCCTTCGTGTTTTGTATATTTTAAAACTTTAAATTTACAGAAGAGAGGAATATAGGTATATTAACATAAAATATAATCAAGGCCTAATCGATTTGCAGTAGGAGAGAGAGAGAGAGAGAGAGAGAGAGAGAGAGACAGAGACAGAGACAGAGAGACAGAGAGAGACAGAGTGCAATGTGTAGGTGGGATGAAGGATATCACTTGAAGGCTATATTGATACTGTTATTGTGTTCTATAATATTCGTTAATTTAAATTTCTAAAATTTTATTGCCAGTTGAATAAAACAGACGTGAAAAAAAAAAATTAACAGCAGCGTTATAGTTGTGCTAGTACTATTAAAAAAAGGTGAAGATGAAAACCGTTTCTTAAACGGAAGAAAGAAAGTTTAATAAGACCTAATCATGTGAAAGAGAATATCATGATTAATTCTCAAAGAACACGTTGCTGGCGAGACACTCTTGGCATCGTGGGCATGTTGTTCGTATCATGGATCCGTAAATAAATGGTCCAGAAATAAAATCCCGAATATACTGCACCCGGGATCATTAATTTCAGTGTAATAGCACAGCGCCATCTGCTCTCATAATGGGAGTTTATTCTGTGCTACAATGTAACTCACCGGATGTGAACTTTTTTTATCAGCATGATACTTAATAGTATGTTATCAAATGAAATCATTATAGTGTTGAGAGTGAAATTAGAGTTGGAAAAACAATTTATAATATTACCATATATAAAAGATATCTACGGTTTGTTCCCCACAGAGGCGTAGCTAAGGGGGGGGGGGGCAGGGGGTACATATGTCCCCGGGCGCCAAGGTACAGGGGCGCCAAAATGAGGCTTGCAACGTTACATTATAATAAGTAAACAAGGGTAATAAATCGGTCACAAGATAGCTGGAATATTTTATAGTTCGTCCCCGGGCGCAAAATATCATCGCTACGCCTCTGGTTCCCCCATGAGATATAAGGAACTATGTCACGAGTGGGGGCCCCGAGTGGCCGAGTGGTCTAAAGCGCTGTCCGTTACGGACCACTGCCATCTCACCTCTGTCTGCGTGGGTTCGAGTCTAAGATTCGGCTAATGTAGTTAAGTGAGAAAGCTTGCCAGTAGCTTCTCGTGGGTCGGTGGTTCTTTCCGGGGTTTTTCCGGTTTCTTCCTCCACCACTAATACTGGCCGCCATGTATAGCCTATATATTGTGCTGAAAAATGGCGTTAAACCACAAAAAAAAAAAAAAAAAAAAAAAAATGTCACGAGTGAAGTGGTAACCACTTAACAACTGTAGTATTCCAAGCACTTAATAGGAAAGCCTGATGCGACCAACAGTGAAACACATTTATGGACAGACCGTTCGCTTCTCATCGATGTAGTAATCGCTCTTTCTCTCCACGATTTGTTATGTGTTCTTTTTTCGTTTTTTGTTGTTATTTTGTTTTGCATTCATCTGCACTGTGGTGATGGAATTGTAGAGCGACTTCTGATGTAAGGGACATAACACGTTTGTCATTAACCTGCTGATTGTCAGCGTAGTTGCGTCCCCTATCATCAACATTCAGACATTTGCAAATGTAATAGTTTAGTTGCAAAAGTAGTTAGAATAGCAAATGGCTTTAGCAACATTTTCTTTGAATTTCTTTGAAATCAAAACCGAGCGTTTTTTTTACTATCATTATGTTCCTCCTTTCACACTTATTGGTATTCTGTTTTAAGCCCATCACATGGTTAATATGAACTCCATTTCATACTCTATATCGGGTCTATGTATGTATGTATGTATGTATGTATGTATGTATGTATGTATGTATGTATGTATGTATGTATGTATGTATGTATGTATGTATGTATGTATGTATGTATGTATGTATATGTGTGTGTGTGCGTGCGTGCGTGCGTGCGTGGTATGTATGTATGTATGTATGTATGTATGTATGTATGTATGTATGTATGTATGTATGTGTGTGTGTATGTATGTATGTATTTATGTATGTATGTGTTTGTGTGTGTGTGTGTATGTGTGTGTGTGTGTGTGTACGTATGTAAATGTGTACATCATAGTACGACTATAAAGTCTTAGACCAAGTTTTGTAATACTCAACACAAAACTTATTTCCGTAGAATGCAATGTGAAAATTGGAAAAGAACTTCCACTATTGTAAATTATACCCAAGATAACCGTAAATGTTTGATCACAAATGCTAATATAAGAAGTTTCAATTAAATTCGAGTGGTATGTAAAAAAGTTTCCGAAACTGAAGTTGTTGATGTGTCTGTATTTTCTAAAATGCTAATATACCAATGACCTACATTGTGATGATGTGCTAACGGTCTTGTGCTGTATCACAATAGTATAATCCAATACTGCTCTTGTTTTGTTTTTTGTTTTTTATGGTTTAACGCCATTTTTCAGCACAATATATAGGCTATACATGGCGGCCAGTATTAGTGGTGGAGGAAGAAACCGGAAAAACCCCGGAAAGAACCACCGACCCACGAGAAGCTACTGGCAAGCTTTCTCACTTAACTACATTAGCCGAATCTTAGACTCGAACCCACGCAGACAGAGGTGAGATGGCAGTGGTCCGTAACGGACAGCGCTTTAGACCACTCGGCCACTCGGGGCCCCATACTGCTCTTGTCTGAATTAACTAATTCCAAATTATTGATTCTGTCAAAGAATATTTTTTAACACTTTGTAATTACAGTGAATAATCATTTGAAAAAGAAGAAAAGAAATACGTTCACTCAAATGAAAAAATAAACACAAGAATAAGACTCATAATGCTCTGGTTTGGTATTCGGTATCTAGGAGAGGACTACCTTCGATATAATTACCCCGGTCCGAGTAAATATAAGTGGTGAAACTTATAGTTGGAAATATAAATATAGAGATCTGAGCATATTTATTAAACAGACAAACAAGAGCCCCGTACTGATGAACAATCAATTTAATCAATTACATAAACAACTGTGAAAATTCCTTACATTAGGAATATACTCTGCTTTTAGAAATAAAATTTTCACCGAATTACAAGAAAACGCAAATAGATTTAAATAAACTAGCCGATCTGTTACTGATAGCTTTAGTTCATGATAGGATCGAGTGAAACAGTTGAAGTCAACGCCTTGTACGATTTCATAACCTGCTAGTCCCCAGTTTGTTCGGGTTCCTCTGTAGCTTTCAGATCTTTGGATCCCTGGATGATACTTTCTACCATACGTCTCAGGATACTTTCAGAATACGTTTATAAATTAGTACGAGGCAGAATTGCTTCACAGAATTATACGTCTCACTGCACTTCCCTCTATTTTTTCCTCAGCATACGTCGCAGGGTAACGTCACATCATACGTCCCAAAAGCTATTTTCTCCCTGTTAAAGGAACATAAAATAGAAAACTTTAATTCCCCGTTATATATGATACAGTGGAGAACTTGCATTAACCCTGCTCGATATCAGATATTTCTATCAGTAGTAAACATGATAAGGCATTTAATCGACTACTCGTTTCCAAAAATGACCCTAATTAGTCGAATGGCTAATTCATTATGCCTTAACCTTACACATTAACGCACCATACGCTAGGCTTGGGGCTCTGTCAGCCTTAAATTACACAGCAAATAAATGGAATACATTACAATTTTTCAGTCAATACACACTTACTCTTAATCATACTTGAAATCTAATTTCGGTGAATTCACGCGGATTCTCGTAATCATATTAACTAATGTAATGCATTAAATTCTTAGAACCCAATTCTTATGCAAACAAAACTACAAATTCAAACTATTCGTCAAACTTATCTAAAGACTTCCTAAGACTTCCTAAGACTTCCTATCAATAACTCAACCTAATGTTATGCAAACACGACAACAAATTAAACAATTCGTCAAACTTATCTAAGAATTAATGTACGACTTCCTAGGCATAACTTAACATCGCTAATATTCAAAAGCACATTATTATACGTATGTCTTAAACAAAATTCATGCAAATACCTATAGATTCAGCAAAGAACTATATATATATATATATATATATATATATATATATATATATATATATATATATATATATATATATATATATATATATATATATATATATATATATCGCATCAACAAATTATACGGAATTGTCACACTATCTTTGTGTACTCGTCAATCCAAAACAGTTCGGCGGATTGCTCGGACCACACTTTTTACGAGGGAATTTCTTACAAATCCCACGGAGTCTCCACTCGTTATTTTCTCTTGCAGAAAACAACTTAGACTAATTACAATTCTCGATAAGACGATATAAAATATAGGTAATTTTGGGTGTTAACACCCCCCCCCCTTAACTAGCGTAACCAATCAGAATCAAATATCACGCCGCCTTTTTTTTTCAGAGGCGCCCAAGTCGGGTCAGCTTGACCTGGTAGTTTGAGTTAAAGAATTTCTTCGTTTGCTCAATTTTGACAACTTTACCATGAAAGTGAAGTTTACCGTGTCCCTAATAGTCCCTCTGGCTACTGGATAAACAAATGCTTAATTAGAAACAAAATTCGTTCGCCCTCTAAAGGACCATACCGATCCCGGTAGTATGGTACGCGCTTGTCTCCATAAATCTAATTAATGGTTCTCTGGTCTCAAGTAATGTATTCTTGATAAATCGCAAGAAATTTGCCCCTTCACACACACACACACACACACACACACACACACACACACACACACACACACACACACGTGAAATGTAAACCGGGACTACATACATATTATAATAATATAATTACTGGTGGAGGTATATCTATCGGCGCTTGAACTAAGATTTCCTTAAGAATGCTTGTTCGCGTGATGCCAACCTCAGTTTTACCAAACTGTTACACAACCAGTTCTTAGTTTTTATGCAAATTAATGAGATCGCTCCTGTGGCCTAGGGGCTAGAGCGTCAGACTCGGTAGCAGGTTAGAACCCCGGTCGAGTCATACCATAGTTTTATAAAAAAAAAAAAATACTACCAGCTGCCTCATTTGGTGCTTAGCATTAAGGAGTTAGTATCATGCTACATGCCTGTAGCTTGGTGTCCCAGTGCCAAACATCGTTATAAAATGACACACTGCATATATCGATGAGATTAAACTGAGAAATTGTTAAAGCTAAATTAAAAATCTGAATCACACACACACACACACACACACACACACACACACACACACACACACACACACACACACACGCTTATTAGTTCCTAAAGTGTTTATTAATACAAATAAAAAAATAATTATAGGTGATTAATTTTTCACGGGGTGGGGGGGGAATTATGCAGGCTTCTCTGACCTCATTGAAGATGTCTAGCACTGGGACATCATTCCGCAGAGATGTAGCATGATGTCCCACCTAGTCACACTATCCTTACACCAGCCCGACCAGTCCTAACACTAACCTATTAGTGCTGAGCTTCAAGCGAGGCAGCTGTTAGTACCGTTTTTATAAGTCTTTGGTATAACTCGGCTGGGGATCAAACCCACGACATATCGCTTCCGCGATGGACGCTCTAACCACTAAGCCACCGGAGCGGCGTTGTGTGTGTGTGTGTGTGTGTGTGTGTGTGAGAGAGAGAGAGAGAGAGAGAGAGAGAGAGAGAGAGAGAGAGAGAGAGAGAGAGAGAGAGAGAGAGAGAGAGAGAGAGAGAGAGAGAGAGATTGTTGGCATGTGAAGGAAAACAATTCATGACATCAATTTACAATTCAGAACCTATTTCAATTTAATGACTTCAACGTGTCTTCTCTGTGAGGTACTTACCTTTGTATAGCAGTGTAGAAAGAATAAAACATGGTGAAATGTAATTAGCTCACCTTCTATCAGTTGAAACGCACCGTAATCATTACCAAAGAATCTAACCAACACGCAAGTTATTGCCTCCACACACACACACACACACACACACACACACACACACACACACACACACACACACACACACACACACTGTCCTGGGCTTTTATTGTATTGTCTTCTTTACCGAACAATATTACTTCGCATAATTAAATTTAAATACAAATAATAATATTAATTGCGTCTAAATCTGTATAATAAAACGAGGTAACCGCCTATCATTCAGAGACATTGCCTTGTCTTAAAATATAAACATACTAATCTTTGAGAAGTTTGAAATTGATTTTCCCCTCATGCAAAGGCAGTTTCTTACACGGCTTTTGCATATGATCAGAAAATGTCCGAAATACAGAACTATTTAATTGGTTTAACTAACATGAATATTGTGTACCGCAATGGTATCCAAAAAATATTAGCTGCAAACACTAATAAACACGCATTAGTTTTTTATTTAGAAAATTCACGCCGTCTTTCTTGAAATTGCAAAATAAACGTGGTAATAATTATTTGTGTTAATGAACAAGAAAGCGAAATATTTATGGATGTTTGGGGGAAAATCACGTTAACAATGAATTACCTAACTAATTTATTTTGAATAGGGAAATTAGGATTCTTTGAATTCTTAACTCTCTCAGACATTTATCTTTCTTACCGTCTTTTCTCAATTGGCTTCTTTTTTATATCAACTCAAGGCACTGTTCTCATTTAGCGTGAATTTATTTAATTTTAATATTAGCCCTCAAATTACAGCCATCAAATTCACAAACATAAAATGTCAGGAGAAAACGGAAATTGCGTTATTAGTTCTTTTCGATTCCTAGAACAATCAGGACCAACTAGTTAAATTTTCCCAATAAAAAATAACGATTAATCCTATATTAACATTGTTATATCTAAATGTTTATTTTGTGAGTTTAAAGATGTTTTTCCACCATAGATTGTTATATCTAAATGTTTATTTTGTGAGTTTAAAGATGTTTTTCCACCATAGTGTTTGTCCTTAGAAACGATAAATTTTATTTATGCATAATATATTTTGAAAAGATTACCTTACACAAATGGACGTAGGATTAGGAGGGAGAGATGCCATGTCAACACAATGTAGGCTATCCTGTGCCAAAAAATAATAAAACTTTAAAAGTGTTAATATAAATTACTCCAGAAATATCTATGTTAAGTTAAAGAAACAACGCAATAGTAATCAAAATACAGTTAAAGATTTCTTTTAATTGTGTACATTCAGATTATATGTGTTTTCCAATTCCAATTATATCTACAAATAATTTGGTTTTGAATAGCAACATAACATTCCGTCTTAAAAGCCCAAAACGTACTTATGTTGGATTTAATATCAGATGCTATTATGTTTTAGCAAAATGTTGAAATTAAAAGCTGGTAAAATGTTTGCATAGTTTCGCCATCACAAGCATAACAATTTTACTTTCCCCATCTAATGTATATGCTTCTCATTTACATAGTACAGCAACATCTTTGATGGAGAAACCATGCATGCATGTAAACATTTGAGGGTGTTATTCTTTTATATTATGGACATGCGATTATTTATATACTCCTTGTGGATGCAGTACTACTCACCGCTGTGGTGGACTAAGTGGTTAGAGCGTCAGCTTGGGTGCAGGAGGTCACGGGTTCGAACCCTTTAATGAGTCATACCAGAGACTTATAAAAATGGTACTAACAGCAGCCTCGCTTGGCTCTCTGCATTGAGGTTAGTGTTAGAACTGGTCGGCCTTGTGTCAGGATAATGTGACTGGGTGGGACATCATGCTACATGTCTGCGGCATTATGCCCCAGTGCTGGACATCACTATAAACTGTCACACTGGAGACATGGTAGCGATATGACTCAAACTGTTAAAGTGACGTTAAAAATAGAACACACACACACACACACACACACACACACACACACACACACACACACACACACACACAGCAGCAGAGGGGGCGAATCAGACAACTTTTTTTTGTTTTTATTTTTGATTATACCCCCTCCAAAATAACACTAGACCCTTCTCGCGAAAAAATAAGTCTCCGACCCTTGTCTGAAAACATTCGCGTCGCAACGTCGTTGTCACTCACCCCCTCTGTTGCTAGAACTTTCAGTTCTGGGTTAACCGAATATTTTATCAAGTCCTTAGGACGAAAATCATTTATGATTTCACAAATAGACTAATTTGTAAAACCTCCTCTTGTAAATCAATCAGATTATTAGACTGATCTGTGAGTTTGAAATTAATTCTGGTTAATGAATTATTATGACATCGCATATAGACTGGATTCACCGGGGACTCAATTATTAAAAATCCTGGAGGGGCTGTTGGTGCAAATGAATACAAAATATATCCTTGCTGAGCTTGATTTGATCGTTCTAAATTTATTTGATAGCTTCCTTCGATCACATCACATACTAAATTGAGCGCAATCACCGATGAAATATTCACGTTGAACGGAGCAATATGCCTGCCACCACCATCTGGGTCATTATTATGTTTGAGGATAGTTGTTTGTGGTTGTGATGGTGTTTTTTTCCACGTATCATGGATTTTTTTGAAACCTTCATCGATGGCATCATCGAGAGATTTTTGTAGTTCTAAGAGATTATATCCTGGTAGTTTGAATGTTGGAATATCTCTTATGCGGATCTTATAGTCTATTGCAAATAAATCTCTTGTTTTAGGACTACTGTCACCTAATACCTCTTGAATAATTTGTGAATGAAATGTTTCCATGTCATTGATGATTTTGTTACATGTTTCTACGACACTGATAAATTCACCTCGGGTGAGAGTGCCGGATCTAAGTGATATAAACAACAACGAAATATCGTTATTGAAAGCTGTGAAATTTTCAGTGATTTTATCCCGGTTAGCAAGATGATGAATAAGTTTTATTTTTTCATCATATTCTACTCTAATGAAAAAATACGACTTATCATAATATCTATAACTCTTTATTGGATTATCAGATTTTATCCTGTCTGTGATATAATCGGTTTTTTGTGGTTCTGGTAATTTAACGGTTTTTCCCCCGGGTGGGATTTCAGGCCATCCCAGTACGGTTCTAATAGAACTTTGATAGATATCTACGACATAACCCTCTGTGCTTATTTCAATGGCAGATGATAGTGTCGGCACATGAACTGTTATAGCTATTTTTGATTCTTTTCCAGTAATCGATTTTATTCTACGCGCGAATTCATCATTGATTTGTTCAATTTGATATGATCCGGTTGGTATGGAAACAACGTTCCAGTCTGGGGTACCGTCGGGTTTATTCTTATTTGCAAATACCAGTGAATTATTGGGTTGTTGACCACCAAATGATTTTGACCTAATATTTGGCCAACTGTGGTATACTCGTAATTTTGCTAGCGCTATCTCCTTCACTGGGACTGGAGAGGGGAAATTCACACTGAATTCTGGATTCGTTGAGGTTATTGAGATCATGCTTGTTTGTACTGGGTTTGTGTTCTCCACTATTTGTTGAAGTAATTCCATCTGTGTTGTCATTGTTATTATATTCATGATGTATTTCTAATTTTGACATCGCAGAATCATATATATCTACCATCGCTGAAAACTCACTCTCTGATATAATTGTATCATCGAGAGATGACGATATCAATGAGGATAATTGCGAGTATGCAGTAGACACAACATGAAATTGAATTATGTAGTCTTGTAGTTTCCGTTGGCTGCATGAGGATATTTTTTTTGTGATTATTGAAATTATTCCAGCGATTGTTGTTGCCGCAGAAATGCAAATTGGAACAGCTATCGGAGCCATCATTGTCACTGAAGACAGTATAATACCAGCTCCGGTGATTACACCACTCACAGCGTACACAGTAACATCAATTGCGGTAATTCTCCTGCGATATTTTTTAATTTTCAATTCATACTCCTCAGACAAGGTTTTGAGTCTAGTTTGATACTCTCTGACCTGATCATAGCGATATTGCGATGATGAAATCATTTTTATTTTAAATACGCTATCGTTTTCAATTACGATTTACTTAAATCCGCTACGAATTCCACATACCACGTTGTTGAAACCCCAATCAAAGTTCTATCAGTAGTTGTTATAGTGAACTTTTCAGTTGTACCCTTGTCGATGATCGTTGAAATCGTATTGTTGACCCCGGATGAACTCGACGATGATATATTAAATTGAGGCCATGGTGTCACCAGTGTTAATCGATAAATACCCTTAACGGTTGCAGTGATATCTAATGTGTTGTTTGTAGGTGTCCACGCAAATGATCCGTGTTGGATCGTGTATACTACGTTGTTGGTTTTCTCATGAGGAATTTTTGTTTTTTCAATGGCTGTTATCATCCTCGTTGCATCCCTTTTGATGCCTTCGATGAAAGTTTTCGTCTCATCGATGGATTTTTTAATATCAGGGAGTTTTAGTTCAATTTTATCTAACGGGGTTCCAATAAATTTATCAATGATATTTCTACGAAAAGCATTATAACTTCGTATATGATCATCCAGCTCACGGCTGTGGGTGGTAATCTTGTTGTCTTGGGTGGTAATCTTGTTGTCGTTGTCGGCAATCATGCGGTTGTTGGTGATAATCATCTTGTTGTGGGTGGCAATCGCGTCTGTGATCGTAGACACAAGTGCGCCTGGTTTAAGTCGTCCGTCGTTGGAATACAGCGCAATAGAGTTTTCAGCGGCGTCGCGCTGCCGTATCAAAATATCATCCAGAGAAATATTACTAGATTTCAATTTACCCTGATCGGAAAATAACGCAACGGTGTTCTCGATTGCGTTTTGTTGTTTAACTAAAATATCATCCAGAGAAATATTACTAGATTTCAATTTACCCTGATCGGAAAATAACGCAACGGTGTTCTCGATTGCGTTTTGTTGTTTAACTAAAATATCATCCAGAGAAATATTACTAGATTTCAATTTACCCTGATCGGAAAATAACGCGATAGTATCCTCGATTGCGTTTTGTTGTTTAACCAAAATATCATCCAGAGAAATATTACTGGATTTCAATTTACCCTGTTTGTCTTGAAATACAACTATTTCATTCGGGTCAACACTTGTTAAGTTCAACGTCTCAGCGATTTCATCTTTAATTTTTTTTTTTATATCCTTGATAGAATCAGGAGTTGCAGTGTCATCGGGTTTGGGTTTCAGAGGTCTCCCCCAAATATCAATCATGATATTTTATATATCTCTCTCTAAAAAGCGATTACTAGTGTAGTCATTTACGACAATGTGTGGTGATTTTCTAGATGCTGAAATAGCGTCAAGGACATTTAATACTTCACTGCCGCATATTGGTGGGTCATTGATTTGTTGTGTTGGTAGCGTAGAATACCAAGTCTTCATTGGAAGGGTTTTAATATAACGCATAAACTCTTTTGGTGGGGCTAATCCATATGAATCAAAATAGACAATCCCACGTGGATCAATAGCGTATGCAACCCAGTGAGTTCCAGGTCCGGTGCTGTTATCGAGATTAATAATACCGGTTTCAGTTTTGTTTGGTTGATGTGGTAATTGATCTTTCATAAAAACACCTCTGAAATTTTTAATCACTAATTTTTTAGCAGCATCCATTAAATCAAAATTGGACATTGGAACCATAGATTTCTGAATTAATAAACCGTTCCTGGTAGTCTCAGGCCTGATCCGTGAACGGATCTTCCGCTGTACCATGAATACGGGGTTCCTGGTAGTCTTAGACCCTTTCCGCTGTACCATGAATACGGGGTTCCTGGTAGTCTTAGACCCTTTCCCTTTTTTTTATACCCTTGACCTTTCTTCGGTTCATATGATTCAGCAATGCTCTGTACCGCTTTTGTTCCCAAGCCTCCAACTACCCCCAATGCGGCCGCTTTTGCTACTGCTGGAGCTGCTGCCGCAACCAATGCTGGTATTGCAGCAAACAACGGAAATATACCACCTGTTTTTATCATATTTTTGATAGCAGCCGAAGAGAGTGTGATCTGAACTCCTTTTTTATCCTTGAAAGCATCATTGAAATGTTTCACTTGACGAGTTGTCAGCGATAATTTATTTGCACCACCAGTCATTTGATTAGGTTTCAACGTGATTGTGGTTCCACATTTTTTAGCCGATTCTGATTGCAATTTTTTTATTTGACCAGGAGTTAACGCAACACTAATAACACTATATGACATGTTATACATAATTGATTGATTCTAAATCGTAAAACCATTCAATGGAAATATCCTTCGGATTTTCAATTACATATTTTCCACTGGTGCATCTACCACTCTCATTCTTCCACCAACACCTTCAAGTAGCATTGATTTATCACTGAGAATGACAGCAACCGCTCTATAATTAATAATACCACCAGGACGGGTTACACGGGCTCTGAAGTGTATATCAACGACAGATTGTCTCACCAAGTCGAGATGTTCCAGCGAAAAGTAATAAATCGGATAGAGGCTTTTGAAATCATATTGTGATATTTGCAAACCGGTATCCACATTTTGATCACGTGCCATAAATGACAACAGGTTATGATAGACACGTGCAATATGATTTTGACCGTAATCAAGTTGCACATCTTCAGATGGTTCCTGTTGTCCGTTTATTCTCAGCGAGACTTCATTAACACCTAACTGATCAAATATCATATGACTTCGTTGTTGATTACCAACTCGCTCATTATTCTGTAATGCAATAAATATATGACGTGGAGCTGAAACCCCTTGTTTTGATGCCAGGTGCCATGTGAATGTACCATTAACATTGTCTTGTTTAGTATCCGTAGTCACTGATAACCAACTCAATAACGACTTTCCTCCTTGGTCCATAAATGATAACAATTTTCCTTCTGCTGTGATTGATGGAGTTAACACTGGCATCCACAATGATAGTTTTGTTAAAACGACTTTACCATCAGGAACAGCAGCATCACGCCATATTGCATCATTATCAGTACCCTTTCGTACAAGCGCGATTGTGTGTTTGGCTCCATAAATAACTTTTCGGACGTTTCTACAGAATCCGAATATATGATGCAGTGGAATTGCACATGAAAATTGTCGACGCTGTCCTTGTAATGTTGATACACGTGTTGCAAATCCTAGATTGTAAGTAGTAATAGTATTTATGACATCAAAATCACCAGGTGGTCTTGTATATCCGGCTGGTGCTGGATTAACTGCAGTGACTTGTGTTGCCTTGACTCTAGAATACTGGTTGTGTTCAGCGTTATCAGTAATATCCTTTGCAAACATCATAGATGGACCCGCTGATCTTGAATAATCATCAGAATATCTTGCTAACCCTATGATTGTTGTAGCCACATCAACTTCACGGTCAATGGATTCAATTTCTTTTCCATCAATGAGATATCTAGCGCTTTCAAATAACGCCATGATACCGTTATTAACAAAACCAACTCGGGTAGTTGGGCTAATGTCATATGGAGGATCATTATTAGCAGCATCATTTGTTACAAGTTCTCCTTCTACTTCAATAAACGCTTCACAAGGCAAAAAGTATTTACTGGTATCATGAACTTGAAGTTCAATTCGTGATCGGAGATCTGGTTGTACTGCGTGATAAGAATAAAATTGAAAATCGCGTACAGAATCATCTTTACGCACTGGGGCATCCATATCAAATGCTGGATCAGATGACCTTTTGAACATGTTATTCTATTTATCAGAGTCTAAATCGGATTTTCCATTTCATCGTGAAAAACGCTAGCGTTTTCGTCGTGGTTTTTTAAAGCCACTTCCTGCTATCATGTTTGCTGTCATGTTATTTTGGTCCTCTTGATTTACCATCGACGCTAGTTTTTCATCTACTGCGTTATTTATAATTTTACTGACACTCGCAGGCATCTCTGCTGTAGATGGCAATGGTACCTGTTTCTCTTTTCGTCTCACTAATGATATTTTATCCTTCGCAGTTGAAAACGCTTTCCCGGCAAGATCTCCAACAGTACTAATACCCTTATCACGAATAACATCAATGGCTTTCATTCCTAGTTGTTTAGCTAACGGCATCACTTTTGGGGCCGTTCTTGAAAAGAATCCTAAAATGGTCTTGCCGAGGCCATCTCCGTAGTATGCTCTATAAACTGGAAACCGTGAATTAACTACATAGACGAGGGTTGGTTTATCATGATTGTAGTGTATAATCATCTTGTTATAAAACTATTAGTTTTTTAATTAGTGATCAATCGCTGTAATAACCATGGGCATCTTTGTGATTTTCAACTAACTCAGCAATGAGTTCTCGATATACATTAATGTCCATGATACCACCGGCAAATAATCGTCTACAGATATCAGCTGCCTCATTAATTATTTCTGGAGAGTTATTTCCGGCTCGTTTCCCTCCGATGAGGACTTCTAACCGTGATATATCACTGAGAATGTTACCAGGACAAGTAACGCTAGTGTTTTCAACTATTCCGCTACCTAAATACTTATCTTCAGTTGACTCCTCTTCATCCTCTTTAACTACTATATTCATTTGATTTATTTTACTCAATACTTTGTCTTTAAAACTCTCAAAATCATTGCGGTTACCTTCTGTGATTCTAGATCTACCACGGTTTGCCAAGTATATTTTTTTTATCCAATTCTCGTCGTTTTTTATATACTCTTTATACTCTTTGTTTACAGTTATTTCTCTTTGATCGGGTGAAAAATTCCGCGCGGTAAAGTTAATTAAATCATTGTCATCTTTAAAACTTTTAATTATGTTGTATGCAAAGTTTTTAAATATACTTTGCGGTGAATACATTTTTGCTATAGTAATGTCTTCTTCCTCTTCTTGTTTTCTTGCAATAGCACCTAGTTCTTCTAGTACTTGCTCTTTTTTTTGTTGTTGCCGTGAAGTAGCTACTATATCCACTGGAAGTGTTTTTAATGACTTTTTTGTTTGTTTAGTTCTTTTTGCTATTTTTTCTAACACAGGGAGAAAAGTCTCTTCTTGTTTTTTTCCTTGCTCAGAGATTGTTGACACTATCTGTTTCGTTGTTGTAGTTATTGGTTTAAACAACTCTTCAGATCCTGCAGCAAAATCAGTCTGAAGACTCTGTCGTTCTTGCAGTTTATTCCTGACAGAGTCGCGAATTGGTATAAATTTCTTAATCGCATCTAGTCGCTCACGAGCCAATCGGGTCGTTAATGCTTCATTGACCATTATTTGAAATCAGAAACCATTTTTCAATTGTAAAACAATTTTTCCCATCGATGATTCCATCCTTAACGGTCCAATTTTTTATTGCTGTGAAATATTTTTATTTTTTATCCATTGATTTTGCCTGTTTTGGTGCCATTTTGGTGGTTTTCAGTTGAAAATCTCAAAGAGATTTTACAGTCAAGTAGTCGATTTTACATGGGATTTTCCATAAGGAAAAGCTGTTAAAACTCATTTTTGATGATTTTTAGCCATTTTTCATCAATTTTTGCCTGTTTTCAGTGATGTTTGGTCATTTTTCATCGATTTTCATCAAAAAACCTCGTAGGGTCAAGTAGTCGATTTTGCATTGCATTTTCCATAGAGAAAAGCTGTTAGGATTCTATTTTATTTTCGCAGTGTGAAATATTTTCACTGATTCAATCAAAAAATGACTAAAAAAATGAAAATCTCAAGGAGATTTTACTGTCTGACAAAATCTTTTGAGGGCCGGTCAATCAAAATAGTTCATTTTCTTGAATTAACGCTCGTAAGTTTCTAATTTTAGAATTAACTTCCTTTTTCAATTCATATTCGTTACCCAATTCTTTTCGTATTCCTTCCACGATAGTATATAACGGAACAAACACATCTACTTCACTGGAAAATGCAAGAGAGTCTCGAATAGAATTTTGAATTTTTTTGATGAGTGCATATTTCTTTGGTAACATATACTTGTTAGTGCTAACTCGGTATTCTATATCCTGAAAATCCGACTTGATTTGATCAGGATTTAACCCATCTGACAATTTAATATTCTGATTTTTCAATTTTGCAATTTCAACTATGATGCTATTCATAATTTCAGAATTCATATATGATAATACATATTTCTAATTCATTTTTCAAAAATAAATGAGCCGTTAATATTTTAAAAATTCAGTCTGTATATATAAATATATTTTTTAAAAATTCAGTCTGTATATATAAATATTTTTTTTAAAAATTCAGTCTGTATATATAAATATATTTTTTAAAATTAATTCTGTATATATAAATATATTTTTTAAAAATTCAGTCTGTATATATAAATATATTTTTTAAAATTAATTCTGTATATATAAATATATTTTTTAAAATTAATTCTGTATATATAAATATATTTTTTAAAATTCAGTCTGTATATATAAATATATTTTTTAAAAATTCAGTCTGTATATATAAATATATTTTTTAAAATTAATTCTGTATATATAAATATATTTTTTAAAATTAATTCTATATATATAAATATATTTTTTAAAATTAATTCTGTATATATAAATATATTTTTTAAAAATTCAGTCTGTATATATAAATATATTTTTTAAAATTAATTCTGTATATATAAATATATTTTTTAAAATTAATTCTGTATATATAAATATATTTTTTAAAAATTCAGTCTGTATATATAAATATATTTTTTAAAATTAATTCTGTATATATAAATATATTTTTAAAAATTCAGTCTGTATATATAAATATTTTTTTTTAAAATTCAGTCTGTATATATAAATATATTTTTTAAAATTAATTCTGTATATATAAATATATTTTTTAAAATTAATTCTGTATATATAAATATATTTTTTAAAAATTCAGTCTGTATATATAAATATATTTTTTAAAACTAATTCTGTATATATAAATATATTTTTTAAAAATTCAGTCTGTATATATAAATATATTTTTTAAAATTAATTCTGTATATATAAATATATTTTTTAAAATTAATTCTGTATATATAAATATAAATGCAGACAAAAATAAATATCAACCATGATGAGCGATTATCAGTCATTTGGCCCCCTTGATATAGGCCGTTTTGGTTCTATTTGCATTCATTGGGTCCCTTATTAGGCCTTTGTGTCTTTCATAGGGTCCTTTGTTAGAGCATTTTTCTGTTTCTGTTTTATATCAGAATGTTTTTTTTTTGTTTTTGCTCTTTGAGATATGACGCTATGACCGTTTCTATTAGCCTATAATTCATTCTGGGGTTACCCAATGTGCATCCAAACCTTTTTTTGGCCGGTAATTCATTTTGAACACCATACGGGGCTACCCAAATGTGACGGAGAGCTAATTACATCCATGGATGTTATTTATTTTAGGGCATTTATGTGTTTACACATTCAACATGCAACCCATGAAATCAAATTCATGGTGGGGCCCCGAGTGGCCGAGTGGTCTAAAGCGCTGTCCGTTACGGACCACTGCCATCTCACCTCTGTCTGCGTGTGTTCGAGTCTAAGATTCGGCAAATGTAGTTATGTGAGAAAGCTTGCCAGTAGCTTCTCGTGGGTCGGTGGTTCTTTCCGGGGTTTGTCCGGTTTTTTCCTCCACCATTAATACTGGCCGCCATGTATAGCCTATATTGTGCTGAAAAAATGGCGTTAAACCATAAAAAAAACAAACAAATTCATGGTTGCGTAAGTTGTCAAAAACCGACAACCCACCGCTACCGTAAATTTGATAGCATGGGTTTGCATGTTATGTGAATGTAAAAAACACAGAGGGGATGCCTTCCCCCCTCAATTAAATAGAAAAATAAACATCCAACCGTTTCACCATCAGACAATTGTCTGCTATGGGGCGCGAACATGTGAAGAATAATTGTCTGGATTTACAAGCCAAACACGATACCGCTAGACCACTGTTCACGTCTATAAAGAATAACGTTTTTTAACGTATATATGTTGTAACTATTCATATGGTATATAAAGGGAATTAATACATCAATCCGCAAGGTATGCTATTTTATTTTCTTGAATTACTTATTAATGGTGTTTCACAGTATTTAAATGAGACAGCATATTTGACTTAAACACTAAAACAAAGAATATAATTGTTTGAAAACATTTCTTTTCTTACAAAACAATGCCCAGCGCTGAATCACAATACCCATTAAACAAGTTAACACAATCTAAGGGAGAAAGTATACACGTGTGTTATCCTGTAACGCCTGCATCTCCGGATCACATCCTATGTTTATGAAATACGCATTAATCGCACATGAGACAGAATATTTGACTTAAACACTAAAAAAAAAAGAAAATATTTCTTTTCCTATAAAACAATACTCAGAAGCTAAATCACAATGATAACTCCCTTGGTTATATCATTTAAGAGTTGTCTCCCTTGGTGTTATAGACACATACGAAAATCGAATTTTCTGATAATACCATTACGGAATGCTTCATAATTATCAAGCACGGAGGGGTGAGGTCTGAATTCTTGGTTCATTTGTATAATAACACTATTTTTCTAATTCATTGTTTGGTTTAATTATAAGTCTCTGTATATAATCTTGAGCAGTCTTTATTATTTTGTCATCGTTGGGGTCAATGACAGTATTTTTTATTCTTTTATCATAATAGCGTTTTAGTTCCCTGTATCGTTTGCCGCCACACATAACGCATAATTGCGACCTCCCCCTGACCCCAACCCCACATCGAATACAGGGTAACGGACCAAGGCTTCCACGACGAAAGCTTTGCATATGATACCAACAGAATTCATTTCTGCATGATTTGTTACAAGGTGTCACTGATCCAATCATAAGCCATTTGCAATGATTCATTATACTTAAATCTTTCATTTAAATGCTTGTTTTAATTATAGTATGGAGGAGTTCGAGAGATTATCGAAAATTAAGCCCTGGAAAAGTGTTCAATTCAATCTTGATAGAGTTTCTGATACACCAAAGAATAAAATTCTTGATAGAACCTTGATTAGTAAAATCAGAGACTGTTTTAATGAATTCAAGCGTGATGGGGCAGCTCATTGTTGGTCAACATTTCGAATTGATGGTGTTGTTGACGCTACCATGAATGATGAAAAAGCAGCAGTGATAATCTCACGTCTTGGGGAAGAAAGAAATTTTTTTCGAATAAAATTCCTTATCCGTGATAATGGAAAATGGATCATTAGGGACAAATACGAGCCTATTCTTAAGGACAAAAAAACTGTCACTGTGACTCAGGATTCAAAACCAGGAATTTTGACTGGACTTGATAAACCCTACTACGAAAGATCTTATCCTGTCACAGTAGTTGTTTACGGGATATATCCGCTCAATGAAAAACCTGATATTTCAAAACTAGCACCCATGAAATATTCGACAGGGCTCAATTGTGTAGCAACACGAATAATGGAACACTTCACAAATGCGTCCCGGGGAAATAAACTAACTGATCTAAGACGAAAAAAAATAACCGAATGGGAACTGACAGTGAAACAGCATGGGGCAACAATTCAAGATATAGCCAAGTTAGAAACATCATTGAGATTTCCAATATCGGTAAGGACAATCACCGGAGAAGTATTATACGAATCGAAATATAAATCACAGGGAGCTCCCATTAAAATTATTGATCATAACGCACACGCGTGGTCATCTGCAGTAACAATATTCCCACGGGATAGAACCGTAAAATATCTGTTTGGAACCGAAGAGTTTTTTTCAGAGCAGAAATTATTTGATGCTATTTACCATTTGAGTAAAAACGATTCTGTGTCAGTGTGGCTATTTCATAGTACTTCAGACGAAGAATGTAGATTTGATCAGTTTGTAAGGCCTAACGGAGAATTGTACCGTACTGAAGAACTGCATAATCAAATGAAACAACTAGCTAGTGAGTTTTCTCCCCAGAGTTCTCTGGGGGAAGACAACGATCAATTATTAGCAAACTGTTTTACAGTACCATCAGTTGCAGCACATTTTGCTAGAAAGAAAAACGCGTGGAAACCAACCCGAAGTGAGTTCTTATCAGATGTCAAATTGTCCTGTCTTGAATACAGCCATGGAGGATTATGGAACACAAAATACACCGCTGATACCGTTATTTCAGTTGATATGATTGCATGTTATCCAGGAAGTTTTCTTGGGTATGGAGAGTGTGAGAAATATTTCAAACGATTTGGACACCCTACACACGAAATGACCCGTGCTGCTATTAATGGACCACTGCCACATTTCGATTTAACCGGATTCGCTTGTGTAGCATCATTTGAAATGACTGAAGGGCTTCATCCGTGTAGTTATCTTTGGATTGGTAAACACATGTCTGAAAAACACTGGATGCCAATAGTGTTATTACGGTATATGCTTGATTGTAAGATGTTAAAATCATTAATTGTCAGTGAAGCAATTATATCCTATCGAGCACAGAAATCAGTCTGGTTACCACAACCTGATCTAGAAAAAATAATTAGCGAAGAGCGAAAACTGTTTCCTGATTTTAATGAACAACAAATCATGGATTGGTCCAGACAGTTATTTGAAATCAGAAACAATGAAGCAAAAGACCTTGGACGAAGAATAATCGGTAAATTTACCCAAGGTGGCAAAGATGATAATACGAGATATTCTTCACGATTGATTATAGACAATGCTGAATACGATTTTGTAATCAAAGATTTAACGAATAGGGGCCTATATGTCAATCGTAAGGACGCATTTATGTCCGATGGAACCAAATTGGGTACAATTGTTACTTACACTGATGGATACCATCCGCAGTACACATATTTGAGAGCTTCTATGCTTGGTTATGCTTCTATCAATCTGTTTTCAATGATCAATAGATTTCCTACCACCGCAGTTAGAGTTGCTACTGACTCATTTTACATAAATAGCAAAATGGCTGATTTTAAGGCTACTGGCAACGAGAATTGGGGGTCATGGAGAATTAAGAAGGAAATGCTTCATGATTATATTCCATCAGCAGATGTTACCATTGAAAATAATTACTTAGAAAGCAATCAGTGTTCAGAATTTTCTAGTGCACCACCGATTTCTGATCCAATCTGTAGATATAAAACAGTTTATTTAAACGGCTGTGGTGGGTCAGGAAAAACAACCCGGGTAATTGAGTTATTCCGTCGTGGAAACGCTAGCGTTTCTAACATGATTGTGCTAACACCGACTCACAGACTCGCCAGAGAGATGAAACAACGTGGGGTAAATGCCTGCACTTATCATAGTTTCTTTAGATGGAAGGGAGATAAATGGACTCCTGAGCGCATGGGAGAGAAATTTATTCCTGAAATTATCATTTGGGATGAAATAGACACAGTGTCCGAAGATGTCTTAAAAATATTTCTTGAGTGGTTGTTATTGAAGAATACAAAAGTCGTCATGTGCGGTGATCACGGGCAACCACCGCCATTTGTCGGTGCATCTCCCCATGAATGGCTAAAGGGTTTTGTAGACTATTATGAAGAAATTGATACCGATCATAGATCACTTGATAATGAATTAAAAGAATTTAAGAAACTAATTAGATTACAACCGGATAAAATCCAGTGTGAAATAGCCCGTGAAATAATTTCGGAAACTCCCATGAATGAGTTTTGGGAAGCGTGGAGACCAAATGATTTAATCATTGCAAGTAGAAAAATAGTCAGGGACACACTCAGATGAAGTTATTTGAATTGCATAAACAAAAATTTGCAACACTTCCAGTACCGTTATGTTATAGGCCATCGGATACACGAAAACAGAACATCGAAGTTGATATTCCAGGACCAAAATCCGAAGGATTTCAAAGACAGATTCTCGTATTAAATGATATTGTGCTGGTTGATATCAATGTCGTTGAAGATGCATTGCGTGCTAATAAATCCCCATGGACGCTAGGTTATGCAGCAACAATACACTCTTCACAGGGATTGACTATATCGGATATAACTGTTTGGATAGTAGATAATCGCATAGAATGGTCGAATTTAGTCTATCTCGCAGTGTCTAGAGTACGAAAAATAAATCAACTTCGAAGAATTGTCTTCGATGATGAAATCATTGGTGGTGATGATGAAATCATTGGTGATGATAATGATATTATTGATAAAAAACTCTCCGGTTACAAACAACAAGACAAAAAAAAACAACGAGAATTTGATATTGATGCTGAATTAATAATCACTTTGAAGTAACAACAAAATAATCACTGCGCAAGTTGCAATTGTATAATGCGTTGGCAGTATTCGGATAAGGATCCTCGCCAATTTACCGTTGACAGAAAAAATAACAATCTCGGTCATGTCAGAAATAATGTGATGTTGACTTGTCTTGAGTGCAATAGACGCAAGGGTGCTAGTTAAGCCCATGCGGTGGTAATTGAGTATCCTCAGGTATCACTTGTAATTGTTGTCTAGTAAAACCCCGTTGAGGGGCAGTTGAATCCAGTTTATAGATTGGAAGTCTACCCGTAGATCGTGTTATACTAGATATCTTATGCGTAGTGACGCTCCAAATAGGATCAGTAGCCCTTTTTGTGCCACCCTCAAGCTCTCCTGGTTCGTATAAGTACCTCACAATGACATTACTACCAAGAATTGGTTGGGAAACGCTAAAATCTTTTTGAATTATTATTTCAGGTATTGACTTCTTTTTAATCGCATTGATAGGTTTCATGTTGATGGTTCTAGTAATCTCGTTATTCAGTGCAGTAATCACAGCTGGTAACCTTTTAACCCATTCACGGGATCTTTTTTCTTGGATGAATTCTTTTGCGTATTGATATCCAAATAACCGCTCAGCAAGGGTTTTATTAAATCGTTATACAATGGCCTGATCACGATGCAGTGCAGTATGCCCTCGTCTGATAGCGACATTGTGATATTTCATTGTAGATAACACTGCACCCTGAAATTCCTTGCCAGGATCAACTTGTAATAGATTTGGCCAGTGCAGAGGACTCCTTCGATAAATCCTTTCAAATGCAGAAGCCACTTCAGTGGCTGATTTTGTTTTTAATGGTTCTGCTTCTTTGTATCGACTTGCAATATCAACTACGGTTAATGCGTATTTGTAACCACGATCATGTGGCAGAAATAATAGATCAGCCTGATGAACTTCATTGGGTCCGGTCACATCAAAATGCGAGAAATTGATTTGTTTAGGCGGTGGTAGATAAATTTGCCATAGTGCCTGTTTGGATAACCAATGAGCCGCAGTGGTTTTTTTTTCACTTTTGCAGCACTAGCGAGTTTATGGATTGCTGATTTACCCCTCCAGTATCCTCTTGGGGAATAATAAATAGATTCCATGTTGTTATTAATTACCAGCACCTAACATCAATTTACTTTTCATAGCCGATTTTATCAAAAAGGAAGCCAATTTTTCTTTGAAAGATTTATCAGAAATAGCATTTAACGCATGAATTAATTTCACATCTGCTAGATGCCTGTGCTGCAGATTACTGCTTTTATAAGATACATCATGAAGGTGACAGGCCTTATCAATAGCGTTTATTGGTTCCTCACCGGGTCGGGGCTGATTTTGATCATTGAGTCTGATATCAAGTCTTGTTCCCGGTCCACAGTAGCTATATCCTGGAAGGTGTTTTTCTCCGGGGTATTTTGCCCATGGGGTTCCAGGGAGTTTTGCTAATTTGGCTGCGATATCACCTCCTCGTTTTTTTTTAAAGGTTCCTTGAGTTCCTTGGGTTTAGAAACAAATCTAAATTTCTTTGTACTACATTGTACGCATTTACCAGAAAGCGCTGATCGGTTATTTTTAGTTGTAATCGTCGTCAAGTCATCTGTGCCAGTACGTTTTTTACACTTCACACAATATAGATCCATAATTTATATATAACGGCATGAATATAATTGATTATTCAGCTAGCCGACGACGGGAACCTATTAAACATCATGAAATGTTGCCGAATTCAATTAGAATGATTATAATCGGACCATCTGGAAGCTGAAAGACACAACTGCTACTTAATTTGATAACGAGATGGATGAAATGGAACAAATTGTATTTAATAGCCCCGAGTGTAGACGATCAGCGATGCTATGAAGTGCTAAAGGATTTTAACGAGAAAGCAAAAGAATTTCAAATCGATGAAGATTTTATTGAGTTTATTACTGATATAGAGGAAGCCCCTTCCGTGGAAGACATCGATGGAAGTATTAACAATTTAGTGGTATACGATGATATCATGTTAGATAATCAAAAAAATCCTGCTAGAATATTTTCCCGAGGCAGGCATAAAAACACTGATGTGATCTATGTCACTCAACGATACACACAAATACCAAAAGTGATCAGAGATAATTGCAATGTGTTGTGTGTATTTAACGGCGTTGATACTCATACGCTACGAAATATTCATCAAACTTGGTGCAGCGGTGATATGAATCATAATCAGTTTAGAAATTTCTTTAGTCACGCTCAGTCAAAACCACACGGATTTGTGACAATAAATTTAGCAGACCCTAGGACACGATATCGTATCGGACTTGATAAAATATTCGGGTAAAATCACCGTAAACCTAGAACTGAAAGTTCTAGCAGCAGAGGGGGTGAGTGACAACGACGTTGCGACGCGAATGTTTTCAGACAAGGGTCGGAGACTTATTTTTTCGCGAGAAGGGTCTAGTGTTATTTTGGAGGGGGTATAATCAAAATAAAAACAAAAAAAAGTTGTCTGATTCGCCCCCTCTGCTGCTCACACACACACTGATTACACATTTTAAATTTTTATTTTAAATAAATTAGCGTACAAATTTAAGTTTCTTGCACAAAAATGTACACCTGGATAGGAGTATGTCAGCTTGTCAGCTTGTTCGATTCCATTTCACCATTGTCATCGATGGGGTTTCGGAATTCGAGGAACCAGTCGTTTTCGAAGACGGCTATTGCTTTCAAGGTATCACGGTACCAATTGTTTTTCCATAGACCTCAATGCTAATATTTGGAGAGATAAATATATTTTCTATCCTAATTTAGCGTGCATCTCACACACTGTTATAGAGAACAATGTTAGATTGTCAATTTGACGATGAGAAAACCAGGTACTCCATTGCATTTAAGAGAGATAACTCTGCTGGAACTAGACAGGGGTATGAGTTATCTAGTCACAACACACCTATTTTCAGTCATGTGTATTACATTTTCAAAAAATCATAAAAAATACAAAAATTTGATCTATTTAGGAATTAGCATAAATTCACATGTTGCCAAGAGGCTAAACTTTTTTTTAAGCCGAACAGAAAGTACAACTCTTACATAATCCACCAATCACAGCTAGTGTTGTTGTTTATTTCTGATTGTATAAGCTCCACCCACATGGACTTGCGCAATTGGTACCGTTATACCTCATGAGTTATGTTATTAACAAAGGGAGAGAAGGCCAAAAACCAACTCAATAGAAGAGAAAGTATAAATTATGATCAAAATTAACTCCCCTAGTTAAGTCAGTGATTAAACATTTGCTGAGACTTTTTAAAATTGTCGTTTGAAACAAAAGGAAGATACATTTAAGTTCCCAAATAGTCATCCATGTACATGTTTCATTGGTCTAAAAGATATTATTTTATACGAAAATTTAGACGACTTTAGAATTACTCGGCCGTCACAGATAAAATTAGAATGAGATAGACTGGAGTGACACGGCCAGAAGGAAAATGACTCGTTATTTCGAAAGTGTAATTGGTGTCGACTGAGAATTGTAGTACTTGTAAGCTTTCTGTTGTGGATGAAATTTCCTGAAACTACACGAACATATATAGATGAATGAAAAAATTATAATAACTTTTATATTTATTTTTGACAGCCAAGACTTTGACGTTTTTTCCCACTATGCAGATTTTACATTAATTTATATTGTCCACATGGAATCGTTCGAAAAAGTATATATATATATATATATATATATATATATATATATATATATATATATATATATATATATATATATATATATATATATATATATATATATATATTTTGCCTACAACGAAACCTACAAGAACAGTATTTTTTCTGCCATTTCGCTTCTGTAACCCGTTATTTGATTAGATTGGTATCGATTCGAACATTCAGACTGCTACAAGGACCAAAATAGGTTTATTTATGTATAGGAAACAGAGCAACGTTTTATTAAACTCTGATCCAACAATATGCAGTTGACCTAAGGACCTAAGGACACCAATCTGTTTGGCCACATTAGCTTTGGTGTATGATGCAGACAATCGAACTTAACGCCGGATTTTGCACACCATATTTGATGAGATGCAGTCTGCTTGAGTTTTTATCATTGAGAGATGACATATTGCGTTTATAACCAAGGTAGTTGACCCTGCTACTTAGGTGATTGACGAGTATCTTATTATTGGAACAGCCTAAACATGATTAGACATGTTCTTCAGATTGGGCTTAGACACAGTGAATCTAACCAATTATAAGATGTTGACCCCCCCCCCCCGTCTCTCTCTCTCTCTCTCTCTCTCTCTCTCTCTCTCTCTCTCTCTCTCTCTCTCTCTCTCTCTCTCTCTCTCTCTCTCTCTCTCTCTGTCTGTCTGTCTCCACCCACCAACCAAGCCAAACACCCACTCATCCATACATTATTATTATTATTATTATTATTAGTAGTAGTAGTAGTAGTAGTAGTAGTAGTAGTAGTAGTAGCAGCAGTAGTAGTAGTAGCAATAGCAGTAGTAGTAATAGTAGGATTAGTGCGTCAATTCCATTTAGTATAAAACAGTTATTTCTTGGTATTATCGATTAGAGCGTCAATTCCATTTAGTATAAAACAGTTATTTCTTGGTATTATCGATTAGAGCGTCAATTCCATTTAGTATAAAACAGTTTTTTCTTGGTATTATCGATTAGAGCGTCAATTCCATTTAGTATAAAACAGTTATTTCTTGGTATTATCGATTAGTGCGTCAATTCCATTTAGTATAAAACAGTTATTTCTTGGTATTATCGATTAGTGCGTCAATTCCATTTAGTATAAAACAGTTATTTCTTGGTATTATCGATTAGAGCGTCAATTCCATTTAGTATAAAACAGTTATTTCTTGGTATTATCAATTAGTGCGTCAATTCCATTTAGTATAAAACAGTTATTTCTTGGTATTATCGATGAGTATTATTAGTATGATGACTATCAGTCTGAGATTTAGCTTTTCTGTACAAATTCTTTTGAGCATATATATACTGTGTACTTTATTGCATATTACTATCTCGCCAAATCTCGCAAAACTTAACATTTATTTTTAAAGGCATTATGGGTAATGTATGCCAAACGTTAAGAAAAGAACGCTAACAAACAAATAAAGAAAATGGAACATTATCTCGAGTTTATATAGTTTTGCAACTCTCATGAATCACACTGTTCATAGTGTAAGACAGCTTATCAGTAATAATTTAGTGTTTCTTCTTTAGTTTTACGTATACTTTCTGTCTGTTTTTGCGCATGGACACTTCGATTAAATGACGAGAGAGAGAGAGAGAGAGAGAGAGAGAGAGAGAGAGAGAGACAGATTGCAATGGGTAGGTGGGATGAAGGATATCACTTGAAGGCTATATTGATACTGTTATTGTGTTCTATAATATTCGTTAATTTAAATTTCTAAAATTTTATTGCCAGTTGAATAACACAGACGTGAAAAAAGAATTAAATGAGAGAGAGAGAGAGAGAGAGAGAGAGAGAGAGAGAGAGAGAGAGAGAGAGATGGAAAAACACAACATGGATAGAATCATTTCTTCACTTCATGTCACATAACAAAATATTCCATAACCCAACAAATAAATGTTACCATTACTTAGAAATTATATTTTGCTCAGAATTTATGCTCTGTTAACGGTTTGTGTTAAAAAACCACATATATCCGAGCAAACCTCTTGTTCAAAGGAAAAACTCCGGTGATAGGAAACAAAAAACCGGTAGCGCCGCCATATCCTATAACTTGAGGTAAGAATACTTTTTAATTGACTTATTTATATCAGTAAAGATCTAACACAAATGGGTGAGAAAACTAGAATTTACTTAATATTTCATGCTGACCCATATACGCTTATGGTACATTACAAGCATACATGCAGATGCATTCTGCACACACCACCACGCAATGAGCACTTATTTTTGTATTCAAGAACATTTGATGAAAGAAGAGTAAATGAAACAGACATTAATTTCTTTAAGCACCGAAATTGTATCTTTTCTCACAGAATTTAGATCACTAGTTAAGCAAGCTGTGATTTAGATTAACTTTAAATTGTAATCCCCGGCCGCGCAGCTTAGATTGGATGTCTTAGGATGATTATGTAATTTGAAATTTTTGAAAGGTGACCTTAGCCATTGTTATTTAATCGGAATGCTTCTCATCAACTTGCGCTTGTAAATCACAAATCCAGTGCACGTAGACCAAATGTTTTCTGATACCTTAACCGGTTGTTAAGCCTGTTGTATAAAATCGAGAACAATACCTACATATACCTATCTGTTGGTCGATCATTTGCATTGTTTGTTAAACATCTTGTCTTTCGTTGGGACAAGTTAATTTGTCGACAGGAGTTGCTTCTGGCTACACACAACTCCGTGACGTTATACAGTGTTAGTATGCGATCTACGGCATACCATTGTGTATTATTTACGACACCCATCCTTGATCTTAAGCCTACCGTTAGTGTCATTATTGAAACCATTTATCATTGTTTTAATTTAACGATTGCGTTAATATTCAGAGCGACCATCATTGGTTTTAAGCGTACCGTCGGCGTCATTCACGGCGTTTATCACTGATAGTAAGCGTACAATATATGTCATTATTTACAGCCCCAGTCATTGGTCCTAAGCGTACCGATTGTGCAAAATTTCAGAGCCCTAAACATTGGTATTTTTTTGTACCGATTGTGTAATTATTGAGATTGTCATTTGCGTGTTCTTAAGCGTACAATCTGTAGTTTGTTTGTTTACGGCGCCAATCATTGGCCGTAAGCGTACAGTTTTGTGCCAATATTCACCACGCCAATCATTGGTCGTAAGAGTACAGTTTTGTGCCATTATTCACTGAGGCAATCATTGGTCGTAAGAGTACAGTTTTGTGCCATTATTCACTGAGGCAATTATTGGTCGTAAGAGTACAGTTTTGTGCCATTTTTCACTGAGGCAGTCATTGGTCGTAAGAGTACAGTTTTGTGCCATTATTCACTGAGGCAATCATTAGTCGTAAGAGTACAGTTTTGTGCCATTATTCACTGAGGCAATCATTAGTCGTAAGAGTACAGTTTTGTGCCATTATTCACAGCGGCAACATTGGTCGTAATAGTACAGTCTTGTGTCATTATTAACTGAGGCAATTATTGGTCGTAAGAGTACAGTTTTGTGCTATTATTCACAGCTGCAAGATTTAGTCTTAACCGTACCTCTATTGTTATTATTTAGGATGTCTAAGGTTACAAGTACAGGGATTTCTTTAGTACCAACAAAGATCCAACTCCGCCTAGGACGGTCCTAAGCCCGGCTGCAAAAGGAGGAAGGTTGGGCGTGGGGCTAGCAACCCAACCCCAGAAAAAAACAACTTGCTACAGAAACGCCAAAAAGTAAACCAACAGGAACAACGGTCCTGGGAGAAGATGGATCTCCAGCTGGAAGATGTATGACGCCGGATGGTGAAAACCAGAGTCATCTGGAAGCCGTCAGGCCGACGACCATCGTCTCCACCAGGAACACCACTACCATCGGTACATGGAACGTGCGTACCATGTACGAGACCGGAAAGTCAGCGCAAGTTGCCGCAGAGATGAGAAGATACAACCTCACCATCCTGGGAATCAGCGAGGCAAGATGGACTGGTTCCGGGCAGAAACGACTGGCTTCCGGCGAGTTACTGCTGTACTCGGGACACGAGCAGGACGACGCTGCACACACCCAAGGCGTGGCACTGATGCTGTCCAAGTCAGCTCAGGGAGCACTCCTTGGATGGGAAGCACACGGCCCAAGGATAATGACAGCCTCCTTCAGTACCAAAAAGAAGAGGATCAACATAGACATTATCCAGTGCTACGCCCCGACAAACGACAGTGAGGAAGAAGAGAAGGATGATTTCTACGACAGGCTGCTAACCATCATACAAGACCGACCACAGAGAAACATCATCATCGTCATGGGTGACTTCAACGCTAAGATCGGCAGCGACAACAGAGGCTACGAGGAGATCATGGGGCAGCATGGGCTTGGCGAGATGAACGACAACGGAGAGAGATTTGCCGACCTGTGTGCCACAAGCAACCTGGTCATCGGAGGAAGTGTTTTCAACCACAGAAGGATACACAAGGCAACTTGGGTGTCACCAGACCTGCGGACGGAAAACCAAATAGACCACGTGTGCATCGTGAGGACGTTTCGCCGCTCCCTTCAGGATGTCCGCGTTAAGCGAGGAGCAGACGTTGCCTCAGACCATCATCTACTCGTTGCCTGGATGAAGCTGAAGCTCAAGAGAAACTGGACAGGAGGCTCCAATCAACGCCGTCGTTACAACACCACGGCGTTGAGAGATAACAACAAACAGGAGAAATTCAAGATCACCCTCTCCAACAAGTTCCAGGTTCTAGAAGAGCTGCTTGAAGAAGAGACCATAGAAGACAGATGGAAAAGAGTGAAAGAGGCACTCACATCAACATGCCAAGAAGTACTGGGCCCCAAAACATACACGCACAAAGAATGGATTTCAACAGAGACGCTGAGGAAGATTCAAGAAAGAAGAGAGAAGAAGACTGCCGTAAACAACAGTAGGACAAGAACAGCAGAAGCAAAAGCAAACGACGAGTACGCGGAAGCCAACAGAAGCGTCAAGCGCAGCATCAAGAAAGATAAGAAGAGCTACGTAGAGATGCTGGCAACAGAAGCAGAAGAAGCAGCTCACCATGGCAACACCAGAGACCTGTATGCCACCATCAAGAAACTTTCAGGAAAGTTTGCCAAGCCAGAAAGACCAGTCAAGGACAGGAATGGAAGAGCGATCCCAGACGAGGAAGGACAGAAGAACAGATGGGTTGAGCATTTCCAGGAACTGCTAAATAGACCAGCGCCTGCAAACCCACCAGACGTACCGCCAGCGGAAAGTGACCTGCCAATAGAGTGCGGTGCACCGACCAAAGAGGAGATTCGCAGCGCCATCAAGCAATTGAAGAGCGGCAAGTCTGCAGGACCCGACAGCATTCCGGCAGAGGCGCTGAAGGCGGACGTGGAAACCAGTGTGGAGCTCCTCTACCCGCTCTTCGGCACGATATGGGAAGACGAAGAAGTACCAGCAGACTGGAGAGAAGGCTACCTCGTCAAACTACCTAAGAAAGGTGACCTCAGTGACTGCTCCAACTACAGGGGGATTACGCTGTTGTCCATCCCGGGGAAGGTGTTTAACCGCATCTTACTGAACAGGATGAAAGAGGCAGTTGACCCGCATCTCCGTGACCAACAAGCTGGCTTCCGAAAGGAAAGGTCATGCACGGACCAGATAGCGACACTGCGCATCATCTTGGAACAGTCTCTGGAGTGGAATTCGCCACTCTACGTGAATTTTCTCGACTATGAGAAAGCGTTCGACAGCGTTGACAGGCAGACCCTCTGGAAACTACTAAGGCACTATGGAGTCCCGGAAAAGATCACCAACATCATCAGGAAGTCCTATGAAAGAATGACTTGTAGGATCATCCACGGCAGGCAATTAACTGATGCCTTTGCAGTAAACACAGGGGTGAGACAAGGATGCCTTCTATCACCATTCCTCTTCCTGCTGGCCATCGACTGGGTCATGAAGACATCGACAGACCAAAAAAGAAACGGCATCCAGTGGACGCTGTGGAAACAGCTGGACGACCTAGATTTCGCTGATGACCTGGCTCTCCTCTCGCATACCCAACAACAGATGCAGGAAAAGACTAGCATTGTTGCGGACAACTCAGCCAGCCTGGGCCTTCACATCAACAGAGGAAAGAGCAAGGTTTTCAAGACAAATGCATCCAGCAATACACCCATCACAGTGGAAGGCGATGCGCTGGAGGAGGTGGATAGCTTCACCTACCTTGGCAGCATCCTGGACAAGCAGGGAGGAACGGATGCAGACGTTAAGACACGCATCGGCAAAGCAAGGGCAGCTTTCCATCAGCTGAAGAACATATGGATATCAAGGCAGCTTAACATCACCACCAAGATCAGGGTCTTCAACACCATCGTGAAGCCGATATTGCTGTACGGAGCAGAGACCTGGAGAACCACCGCTACCACCATGAAGAAAATCCAGGTCTTCATCAACACCTGCCTCAGGAAGATCCTAAAGATCCGCTGGCCAGAAAGAATCAACAACGACGAACTGTGCCAGAGAACAAAGCAACAGCCCGTTGAGGATGACATAATCCATAGACGCTGGCGATGGATTGGCCACACCCTCCGCAAACCTGCTCCCAACATCACCAGGCAAGCCCTCACATGGAACCCTCAAGGAAAGAGGAAGAGAGGAAGACCCAGAAACACCTGGCGCCGTGATTTGGATGCAGACGCAAAGAAGATGGGCAAGACGTGGGGACAGCTGGAGAGACTCGCCCAGAACCGAGACGCCTGGAGGGAGCTGGTTGGCGGCCTATGTCCCAAACGGGGCCACAGGCGGAGATGAGATGATGAACAAAGATCCGATTTCTTTGTCTTTCTCAACATTCAGTCTCAGTCGAAATCCTTTTTAAATTTTCATAAATAAATACTTTATTCATTTATTTATTATTTATGTGTATGTTTTCTTGTTTCTTAATTTAATTTATGGGAATACATTAGCTTGTCGTGAAGCATATGCATTTGTGCTTGATTTGATTTTAGTTACCATATGTGTATTTCAAACAAGTAATTTCGTATTGAAATTTTTTAAATATTTGTATTTTTGAAAAGAGATTTCTTTGACAACTGATGACTGACCAAACTCCCAACGTTCGTATTTTAATGGATTATTGGCCGTATCTAGCTACGATAATCAAGAGAGAGAGAGAGAGAGAGAGAGAGAGAGAGAGAGAGAGAGAGAGAGAGAGAGAGAGAGAGAGAGAGAAAGAGGGGGAGATGGAAGAACACAACATGGATATAATCATTTCTTCACTTCATGTCGCATAATAAATTATTCCATTACACAATCAAAAATACTACCATTACTTAGAAAAGATATTTTGCTAAGAATTCATGCTCTGTTAACGATTGTGTTGAAAACCACATATATCCGAGCAAACCTCTTGTTCAAAGGGAAATCTCCGGTGATAGTAAACAAAAAAACCGGTAGCGCTGCCATATAAGATAATTTCTGAGCTAAGAATACTTCTTAAATAACTTGCTTATATCAGTAAACCCAAGAAAGAAAATGGTTGAGAAAAAATGAATATACTTCATATTTCATGAAACGGACGTTAATTTCTTTTAACACCGAACTTGTATCTTTTCTCAGAGAATTAGCATATATCACTAATTAAACAAGCTGTGATTTAGATTAACTTTTAATTGTAATCCCCGGCCGCGCAACTTAGACTGGATGTCTTAGGATGATTCTGGAACTTGAAAACCTTAGCCATGGTTACTTAATCGGAATGTTTCTCATCAACTGATCATGTAAATCACAAATCCAGTGCATGTAAACCAAATGTTTTCTCCTACCATATCAGGTTGTTACGCTTGTTGTCGAAGTTATCAATTTAGTTTGTGACGCGGATTATCTCTTTATGTAGAATCTCACGCTTCATCAGTGCCTGTAACTTGTTATAGATCTAAGATGCAAATGGAAATAGAATTACATAGGATTATATAATAAAATCGAGAACTATACCTACGTACCTATCTGTTGGTCGATCATTTGCATTGTTTGTTATATCTCTTGTCTTTCGTTGGGTGGATTAAGCTGATTTGTCCACGGAAGTTACTTCTGGCTACTACACACAACTCCGTGACGATATATAGTGTTAGTGTGCGATCTACGGCCTACCATTGTGTATTATTTACGGCACCCATCCTTGATCTTAAGCCTACCGTTAGGATCATTATTCAAACCATTTATGATTGGTTTTAATTTAACGTTTGCGTCATTATTCAAAGCGACCACCATTGGTCGTAAGCGTACTGTCGGCGTCATTCAAGGCGTTTATCATTAATAATAAGCGTACATAGTATGTCATTATTTACAGCCCCAGTCACTGGTCATAAGCGTACCGATTGTGCCAAATTTCAGAGCGCCAAACATAGGTATTTTCCGTACCGTTTGTGTAATTATTGATATTGGAATTTGTTTGTTCTCAAACGTACAATTTGTGTGCTTTTTTTACGGCGCTAATCATTGGTCTTGAGCGTTCCCTTTTGTGCCATTATTCACTGAGGCAATCATTGGCCGTAAGCATACAGTTTTGGGCCATTATTCACAGCATCAATCATTGGTCTTAATCGTACAGTTTTGGGCCAGTATTCATAGCGTCAATTATTGGTTGTAAGAGTACAGTTTTGTGCCATTATTCACAGCTGCAAGATTTTGTCTTAACCATACCTCTGTTATTATTTAGGTTATCATTGTCGCTCTAAACATTACTAACCTAAGGTCACATGTACCAGGATTCCTTTAATTACCAACAAAGATCCGATTTCTTTGTCTTTCTCAACATTCAGTCTCAGTCGAAGTCCTTTTTAAATTTTCATAAATAAATACTTTATTCATTTATTATTTATGTATGTGTTTTCTTGTTTGTTAATTTAATTTATGGGAATACATTAGCTTGTCGTGAAGCATATGCATTTGTACTGAACCGTTGTTATGATTTGTGATGCTCGAAGTTACCATATGTATATTTAAAAGAAGTAATTTGTTATTGACATTTTTAAAATATTTGTATTTTTTAAAAGAGATTTCTTTTACAACTGATGACTGACCTGTTAGCAATATGTTCGCTCTAGTAAGAAGAAGTAGAAATGTTCTTAATTTTGTTTTGCCATTACACACACAGAGACCCCCATATATATATATATATATATATATATATATATATATATATATATATATATATATATATATATATATATATATATATATATATATATATATATATATAGTATGTACGCTGTATCAATGATATACCACTAGGTGTATACATATTTAACTAAAAGGAAAAGAGTCTTGCCCGAGTTCCCTTTTAATGAAACATTTGCACTTTAAATGGAGTTACGATATGTACTGTACTGACCGAGTGAATGAACTATGCACATTCCTGTGAGTGTGTCCGCTACAAAATGTAGTTCTATGGTTTTTCTACTTGTTTTCCTTGTCAGCTTCTATTTGTATTCAAATTTATTAAATAAATATAAGACACTCATAATGTGGACATAAAATATGGTTTTTATGAAGAAAGTAATGTACTCCAAACATGGTTAGCTTCTTATACACTGAACATGTACTGTCAGACATTAACGTACTGGCGTAAGGAAATTAGCGTGGAATAGAAACTAAGTAAAATGATGAACCAACATGAGGTAATAAAAATACTTTAATATAATGACATTTCGTGTTAGTAATTTGCTTTAATTAACATTTCTAAACTCTCTCTCTCTCTCTCTCTCTCTCTCTCTCTCTCTCTCTCTCTCTCTCTGTTTCTCTTTCTGTCTGCCTGTCTCTCTCTCTCTCTCTCGTATCAATCTACGATAATCCAGAGAGAGAGAGAGAGAGAGAGAGAGAGAGAGAGAGAGAGAGAGAGAGAGAGAGAGGAGCGGGGGCAATCCTTTGGACATTGTTATATTTAATAATTAATAAAAGGATTCACGATACAACACGTGTAATTCGTAATCCCAAAAAATTAACATATATGCCATGTGTCACTGACTAACGTAATTAGGCATCATTGATATTCAGAACACTGTAGACAAATCCCAATTAAAGAGTAAATTTACCAATACGACGAGCCCGATTACTGTACGTTACTTGGTAGAAGTTTCGTCCAGCGCATTATGTTTTTCTGGATGGAATTGTGTACCATTTTAATAACATTTAGAAAACAGGGATTATTAATACGTTTTATGTTTATTTTCATATTACATTACTAATGAATGAGGAGACATTCATCATTGATCTATCGGCATGCGATTGAATGAATTTTTATATATTCGTATTATTGCGCCATGGGCTGGTCACAATTTGATATACCAGTATTACTGGTATATCAATCTGTTTATTACTAACACTTTAAACGCTATGTGTTTTTTTATTATTGTATATACGACGTTATTTTCTTAATGAAGATAATATGTAGGTTTGACATTTTAATCCCGAACCTAAGAATCCATGTAAAGGGTTATCAAACGTATTGACCACAATATATTTGGTACAACTTATTAGCATCAAGAATTTTTTCTAATTCAAGATAATATTGGCAAGCAATCATACCAGAAATTACGGGATGTCTTCATTGCGTGTTGATATTTTATGAAAACAAAAATAATTATATTTTCAATCGCCTGGAGTATTTCCAATGAGTTTTGATCGCTCGTTTGCGTGGAGACACACGTAAAGAACACCGTAGAATTTTAACAATTCTGAATGAAAACATGAAAATCTAGAGTCTTTCCTTTTTCGCAATATTGATTAGTCTCTTTTCGGATCATCACCAACCTACATAATATATTTGATGAATTTGACAAGACCTTGATTTCACGTCGAGTTCCAGGTCATAACGTGAGATTCAAGAAAACTAAAATATTCGGTGAATAACGATGATAACAACGAGAAAATTTTCATATCTTTAGGGAGATCCGTTCGCCATGTTCGACCGTGTTGTTATACGTATCGTAATATATTTTGAACGATACACATGAAACGTGAATACGAGTTATTTCATGCTGTTATTATCTTTATGTGCTGTGTTTGTTAAATAAACGTATCCTGCCGTTACACCATTATGCTTTCAGGACATTTTTTGTTTAGATCAGACGGACATTGTTTGCTTTGATCTGACGAACATTGTTTGCATTGGATCATATGGACATTGTTTGTTTTGATCAGATGGTCATTGTTGTGATTAGAGGTACATTGTTTTCATCAGATGGACATTGTTTGCTTTGTTCAAATGACCATTGTTTGCTTTTATCAGACGGTCATTGTTTGGTCTGATCATATGCTACAAAAGAAGATATTCTACCGCTTTCTGTAAGAGGGAAGCGAAATGCTTCAAAGACTCCCACCAAATTATCCTTGGACAACTTCAACACAACCATTGACCCTGAGTTTTGAGAACATCTCTCACATGATCATTCCATCTAGCACAGCCTCATCGATACCGCAGCTGTAGAGTTTGAGCTGAGGTGAAATGCTGAGGCAGGGTAGAAGCTCGAATAACTTAAATCCCAGAACAGTAGATCATTCTCTATTGAGCACGTAGCCTCAAGCGACAGTTCCTGTCCAGTGTGTCGCAGACAGTTTAGAGCACGAAATTGGCTCCGTCAGGCGCTCACGTGCTCACAGAAGCCAAACAAGCTAGATATGTCATGGTCATCAACTAGTCATCCGTCTCGAGTGACGATGGAAGTGCGCCCATGAGAGATATCCCGATTGGTTGTAGTGCAGCGTCTGTTGTGGCTATGTAGCCCAACACGGGAGTGGCAGTACTTGCTATATAGTGTCTGCGTAAGATACTGATAATCTTTTTGTAAGAATATAAAATTGGTGCTCGTTATGGCAAACTGGAATATACCGAACAAGTATCAGTTGTGAATTATGGGTCTCAGATGCCAATGCCCATGTTTTTCAAAGTCAGCTCGAACATAGCAAACATCGTAACATGCTATTTTTGGAAGACGACGCCTTTTAAAATCTTACGTGATAAGAGATGCATGGAGACAACTTGAATTTCCAGTTTGAATTGTTAAATAATTCGTTTTTCTTTACTTTTAATTTTGAATTATTTTCTATTCTTTTCTTTCTTTCTTTCTTTCTTTCTTTCTTTCTTTCTTTCTTTCTTTCTTTCTTTCTTTCTTTCTTTCTTTCTTTCTTTCTTTCTTTCTTTCTTTCTTTCTTAGTATTACCAAATAAGATTTCGTTACGGCTTCAAGAAAGATAACAAAGAGATCCCAATTACGTAATGCAGATCTAAAATGTGCTGGTTCACCCGGATAACACTATAATTAATCAGCACGATAGAATCCTCAGATGAAGGCTTGTCTTAATTAAGATAGCCGTACCTTGGTTCAAGTAAGGTCGATTGAAAATATTGAATTATTGATAATTAGATGTCTAGTAAGGCAGCTATAGATGATGAAGTCTGGCGCAGTACAGTCTAATTTATTTGTAGAAATCTGAGTAGGATTGGCGAAACTGTGTGTGTTTGTGTGTATGTGATTTGTATTTTTAACGTAGTGTTAATACGTTTTTAGTCATATAGCTACGATGAGAGAGAGAGAGAGAGAGAGAGAGAGAGAGAGAGAGAGAGAGAGAGAGAGAGAGAGAGAGAGAGAGAGAGAGAGTTTATTTGCTATACCACGCCTCTTTAGTTCCATTGTAAAAAAAAGGCTATCCTTTACATTTTTGTTTTGCATAGCGAATAAAGCGAGTGTAAGCATCTGTAAGCCATTCATTTTATTAAAATGTGAAAGATATAAGATTAAAAAACTGTCGTCAGCAATTCGTGTTATTATGCTAGACAAATGTTCTACAGTACCAATAATATAAATGAGAACAAGCAGTGGCCGAAACACAGATTCTTTGGCGTTTGAGTGCTCTAATGTACTTCATCCATGCTGCATTAGAATTTGAAAGAAGCCTATGAAAAACTATCTTTTTGTTGACATAATCAAATTCAAGACATTACTGGTATAGGCTACAACTGGTTAATACACAACTAGCTATACAGAGCATGGAATGCATTATTGCACTTAGAACATTATGTCTTAGTGTTTTCACATCATGTTATTCAGAAAATGCTCAACAAGCATCGTCATTATTGTTAATGCAGAAAATCAGGAAATGCCATTTCTTTATTTGTCATATCTTTAGTCTATGGGAAAAATAATATAGTTGTCACCCCTACGCACTAACATATAGCAACTTGCTGTTCCTAATTTGCAAGAGAATGTTCGTAATTATTGCAGCAAAAAAGGAAGAAGAAAAAGAAATTAAAAAATACAGTGTTTGTGCTAAGTGGGGACTGCTGTCAGGAAAATTACTTCCTGTCACCAAAAATAACCTAATTGTTTTTAGTTGGGATTTTTTTGACTACTTTAAGTTCACATGCAATTCTGAATAAGATTGGGATTTTGTGTGGATTGGTTCCCCAGTCTTGTGCAAATAACTATTACATAAAGAATGCAAACGTTGATTCACATGTTCTCAGCAGTGACGAGTAGAACTGAAACAAATAACAAAATGTCCATATACGAATATTCGTGTAATGTACATCTATTCCATCCACCCTGTTTTGTTGTGGGCGCTGCTTTGTTAAGCTGGAGTTCTTAATTCAAGTGATTTAACTGGTTTCATTTTTTTATTTTTTAGTTGTACTAACGTATACATACATACGTATATACATACATAGATACGTACGTACATACATAGATACATACATAGATACATACATAGATACATACATACATACATACATACATACATACATACATACATACATACATACATACATACATACATACATACATACATACATACATACATACATACATACATACATACATGCATACATACATAAAGATGCATGGATACCTACCTACATACATACAGACATACATAACATATACATGTAATATTTATGACAATTTTCAAACGTTACTAACATAAATTAACATAATAGAGTCAAAGGACAATATATTTAAAATTAGTAAACTAATTTCTGTGCGTTGTAATACCTATATTGATACTTATATGTTTCTTGTAGTTTCTTGCTCTTCTTATCATTACTATGTCTACCACATTAATCTTGACTGAAGGATGCGCTACATTTGTATGTACATAACGATATACATAGGTTGTTTATGAATTAATATTTTGTTTTAATACAGTAAACATTTGGATATGTGTTTCCTAAGTATTGTTTTTGTTTTTTTTTTTGTTGTAAATTGTTGGCAATTAATATGTTCAACGGAGATAAAGAATTTTATATTTTGGATACGACCTTGGCCAAAATCAAGCTAATATTTTATCTGACCTGAATAATTAATTTTGGTTTTGTAAACAACACGTTTATCCCAGAACATTGGTTATTCCCCATAAAATGCTGGATCTATCTCGTAGTGTACCACATTTCAATTTTTAATTTTAGTAACAGGTCATTTAATTGTAACTGAGATTTTATCTAGTAAACATTTGTAATTACAGAGGTCAAGTCGGTGACTACATATTCTTGTTTATCTAGAAATTATTCATTCGCACAGCAGAATATTATTGTGTTATTTCGTTTGGGCTGGAATTTATTTATTCAAATTATTTAATTTAAAATACTCTTCTATGGAAATACAAAGTGCTCAAACTAGTATTCTGGGAAATGGTGACTTTGAATTATAGTGAAATTCAAATTCAAATAAGGCTATATACTTGGATATTATTATTGTGATTCAACAAGAGATAGTTGGCACATTATTATTATTAAAGTCACAACAGGCACATCAATACTTTCAGCGTTTTTTTTTTCCTTTTGGAATATACGAAAATGATCATGAACTTTAAATATGAGGGCTAGTATTACAAATTCTAGGATTAATTGGGATTTATTTCACAATAACCTAAGTTATTACTTTTACATTTTCACTTTCTGTTTTAGTGAAATAAATTATGTGTTGAATTTTACAATGCTTGATGGCTTTCCCTTTTTTTCTTTTACTTGTTTTCTAACCATATATAGACGTAATACTAGTATGAAAAGTGTGCTCAACATTGCATCGTCCACAAGAAAATTTTGTTTAATGTCACTTAACTGTAATCTGTAACTAATTTGCAGGTCGTGTGACGGAATGATGAGATATTTATCATAATTCCACCTAAACCTTTAGATTCAGAAAGTATTCCGTTTTGTTCTATATTTAAAAGTTGTGGCGCTTTCATGGATGCAATTTTCTAGTGGGATAGTCGATGCGGTATTAAATAGCTCGAGTGATATAATTAAACAATAATTAGAACAATAATTAAGAAATAAAAAAATACTGATTGACATAGAAAAACTTCGGCATTTCGCATTTAGCTTGGCACATTTCAATAGAAAGTGCGCTAAATTAGGAAAAGGTTCTTATAAAACATTCAAAGCAATCAAAGTGAAAATTGTTCTTTCAACTTCCGAACTGTTTTTTAATCAACGTTAGATTACTGTCTGCCGCTTTTAATATTGTCTTGAACAATAAATGGGAACAACGAAAATGAATTTTAATGTTGTTTGATGGTGTTTATGATTGAGATAATTGAATAAGAAAACTAGAATAATCACACAGAATGCAAACTACATTTAATTGAATATTTACTTTATTTTATTTTGTTGTCAATTTAAACATCTATACAATGTATCTCCCCGACGTATATCCAACTAAGGTTTGAATCTCTTTCAACTTGGATAAATTGGAGTGCAGTTAACTTGGAATGCCATGTACTCGATTATACGAGCATTTCTGTAAATGCTGTGTATGGTTATTTTCCTATCAAGACACGTACACTTTTCTTACTCATATACAATGCATATGTGTACAAGATCATTTCTACTTTGTATTTCTCCAAACTATTTCTAATGGATATTGCATTCATTCTCTGTGGTTAATTGGATGAATTATTGTTACTTTGCTAGTTAAACCCGTGATCTATATTGAAAAGCTCCATCGAAGAGAGTTATGATACTATTGCTACCCGTAACTTAAAAGGCACTATTGTATTGAGAAGCTGCATGGCTATAAATGAGCTTCTATGGACACAAGAAGAATAAACATTACCGAGGCCATCTTGGATTTGACCTTTATGGTCAAAATAATAATTTAACATTAATACATAGGCATGCCAGTTGTTTTCGATGAATGGCATATTTGGTTTACTGTTTACTGTTTACAACACAGCAATACAATTCCATTGTTTAGTGCCAATTTATTTAAATTTTCTTGTACAAGGAAAAAAAAAAAAACAGTGGCGATCGGGTTTACACGATGGTCAGATTCAAACCTACGCTAACCACTGAGTCATTGCGGAAATTGCCTCCGTTTGTTGTATCTGACGACACGCTGGAGAGACCATCTGGCATATTCTCCAACTGAAACCTATAAGGTCTCCAAGACGTGGTTAGATTATAGAACGAATTCTATGTTTCATTTGCTTAGAAACAACAGTTTAAATAACCTTTTTTATTAATTAATGTAGTATGTTAGTTTGCATGTTTATATGCATATGTGTGATATATGCGTTTAGCAATGTTTGTAAGTATATATGTATGTGTATAGTTATTTTCATGTATATATTATGTCTGTTTGTATACTTGTATGTACGTACGTACGTACGTACGTACGTACGTACGTATGTATGTATGTATGTATGTATGTATGTATGTATGTATGTATGTATGTATGTATGTATGTATGTATGTATGTATGTATGTATGTATGTATGTATGTATGTATGCATGCACGTATGTATACTGATGACTACCAATTATTGTATGTGCAATTTAGTAGAATATAAGATTCAAGTATATTCTGTCAACAATGGCAATGGCTGAGTCCCTGGAAATGATAACTATTTTATTTGAACGTGTGTCTGGGACGTATATTCGTCCTTATAATGTAGGGACTTTACAGGACTTTAGGTACCGATTCAGTTCCCATATTAAACCTATGCAAACACCATGATATTAGAAATTCAATAACTTTAAATCAAATAGTGCTCATGATGAAACATATATTTATCAGTATAAATACATCCTTCATGACAGCATTTGTGTAGAGAAAAGGGTATGAGCAACGGCATTTTCTGGACCTATATGTGTTTGAAAAATGGATTTTTTCATTTCCGCATCGAAGGGTCAAGTGCTAATTTCAGCTATGAGTGCTCCAAGATTGTGAAAAGACTGAAATTCCATAAAAAAAAACAATATCTCTAATGTTCAGTTACAACATGGAAAAGCTCTCAAAAGATTCGTTTTACTAAAATCTAACTTTCATTATTAGTCAATCCCGGCAAGCCAAAACCATAATTTTCTATTTTATTATCACCTGTTTCCAGACTGATTCCCATTTGTCCATACCATTAGTACAGTGTGTCATACAAAGGTCTACTGTATTTTTTGTTTCAGAGACAAGGAACTATGATTTCCTTTACGACACAATATGATCGAAGTCTTAGAGTGAATCGCCTGGAACATCGTACGTAGATCGTCAATCTCTTTTTGAAACTTCTTATCTCTAATGGCTTCATTCAGTACATCTGGCTGAAATTACAGCATTAACTATTAACTATTAACACATAGTCCATGCTGTTGATAATGTCAGAAATTTAGGTTCTCAATTTCGGGCTGAAAATTAGTATTATTTTTATCCTGACAGACTACAACGCGAGTCATGCGGCAAGCATGTAAAGTCCGTAAACACTAGTACAACTGATACTACCACCGTTTTTTAAAAAATAATAAATGCATTACTAATAATGCCGCCATTATCATTGATGCAATATATAAATAAATAAATGTGCAACCAGTCTGACTTTTAATGCTTTACTCGTCAGTTCCATTTACATCTGCCTCTGATATCTGCTATATCTGCATGGTATCCTTGTCTTTAAAACATGATTGAATCTTAGATGAAAACATTCTCCAGCATCGTAAACTGATATTTATTGCAAACTTCAAACGAATATCTCGGTATTAGAAGTGACATCATATTAAAATCGACAGTTACTTGATGGCTAACCGAAGCTGTTCTACTGATTGGTAAAAGATTTGGGCTGGCAAGAATGAGAATTAAGGTTCCCCACGTTGTGTTTGCTTGACGTTAACGATTTCAAAAAAAAAACTTGTCAGAATCATACCCAAAATTCACATCACATATTTTTCTTATCGACCTTAGCAAGCATATGGAGGATCGTGCGTTTATTCATTTGCAAGACTTTATATTACGAAACCTTTCTGTCAGGGGAATAGATACCACTTAACATTAAAACAAGGGAGACAATAATGTGAAAATATTGTTTTTACCCTTTTAATTCTAACAGAAAAGTCGGGCAGGAGGGACCGTACACAGGAGACATTATATTCCAATAGAAAAGTCGGGTAGGAGACTTTATATACAGAGATATTTGTATTATAATGAAAATATCGGCGGGAGACACTGTACAAGGACATAATTTTAGCCTAAATAGAAAAGTCGTACAGGAGACTCTGTACATAGACAATTTTTATTTTAATTGAAACGTCTGGCATGATAAACTACACATCAGATCCTTTCTTGAATAGAACCGTTGAGCAGGAGACACTGTACACAGGAGACCTTTTTATGCTAAACTAATATTGGAGAGGAGACACTGTACACAAAATATATTTTTATTCTAATAGTAAAGTCGAACAGGAGAAACTGTACACAGAATACTTTTCTAGTTAAATTAACAAAAGTGGGGCAGAGGCAATGTACCAAGGAGACCTTTGTAATATAATGCACATTTTGGTGCGATTTGCCTGAATCAATTTGTGTTGCTTTAGGAGTTGAAGTTGAAACAGCTTATACGATTCTAAGCAATTGCTTAAGAAAAAACTGTCGTTCACCTGCAATCAGTTCAGTACTGTGGGTGATTTATGGTTAATGGCATTAATTCCAATCTCAGAGGTAGGTTTTACATACTATCGCCAACATCTGTTACTTTCTTCATTCGCCATCAACTTTCATCTGTTTTACTTTGGATGAAAGAGATTTCAGACCTTGCTTCGGTTAGGGTACTTTTCTGCCAAAGATAAAGTCTATCATCCTTAGAGTGCCACTATCAGAGCACACTTCCCAGCTGCTCTGTACCCTAGACTGGCTATCCATTCGATCCAGAATCAAACATACAATTTTTTCTCTGTGCTAAGTTTCACTGATGAACTCCAATCTAACATACCTATATGGCCTCACCATTGTGTATACACCAGCAAGATACCTACGCTCCTTTTCTGACAATCGTATACGATTCCCACTATGAAAATAAGTCATATGGTCAACGTTCTTTTGCATACCAAGGCCCAGCAACGTGGAATGAATTCCCCATTAAAATGAGACACAAAGACACGGTGATCTCTTTCAAGAGAGGTCTAAAAAAACTCAACTTTTTCGACTACAAGAACAAACTTAAAAACCCAATAATGTTTCCTACCTTAAATATTTTTAACATTTTTTTATGTTTTCTAATTTCATGGTGTTTTGTATTTTGTAGTCAAATCATTATATATGTTGAAAGCGCTTAGAGCTCGAAAGATTAGGCGCATTACAAAGTCCTCATTATTATTATTATTATTATTATTATTATTATTATTATTATTATTATTATTATCTGTCAGTAAATGTCCTCACCGGTTACTCGTAATATATCAACCGATACGTCACAGGTTATCCGTAATACATTAACCGACTGATTACCGGTTACTCGTGATACCTTACCCGATCCATTACAAGTTACTCGTACTACATTAATTGATCCATCAACAGTTACCTGTAATACATTAACCGATTCATAACCTGTACCTGCGTGTGTGTGTGATTGTGTGTATGTGTGTGTGTGTGTGTGATTGTGTGTGTGTGTGTGTGTGTGTGTGTGTGATTGTGTGTGTGTGTGATTGTGTGTGTGTGTGCAAAAAGAAACTTAGAGTGTGTTCGCACGCATTCGACACGCATGTAACACTTTGACCATTTGAAAATAAACACACACACACACACACGTTATATATATATATATATATATATATATATATATATATATATATATATATATATATATATATATATATTCAAAGCAGAGATAATAAATATAAAGAAATGCTCCCTCTTCCTTAAATGAAGAAGATGGCTTAAGCGGGATTTTGTATGGAGATATCTTTGTTCTCTTATACATGACAGAGTATGCTATTCACTTAGTCATTTCGTGTTGTCGAACCTTTACTCTGATGTAAGTTGATAGAACCTGTTTAAATTGACGTTCAGTCGTCCGATTGTGGGTTGATAAAGTATGTTTCAGTTGATACTTAGTGATCCGATTGTCGGTTGACATACCAGTTGAAGCTGACATTTGTTTATCCGATTTGGGGTTGATATGCCTGTTGAAGGTGACATTTAGTGATCCGATGGTAGGTTGACATGCCTGTTGAAGCTGACATTTGTTTATTCCCTTTTGGGTTGACATGCCTGTTGAAGCTGACATTTGTTTATTCCCTTTTGGGTTGACATGCCTGTTGAAGCTGACATTTGTTTATTCCCTTTTGGGTTGACATGCCTGTTGAAGCTGACATTTAATCATCCGATTCCTACCCTGTACCTGACCATGCAAGTAGTCAACGAAATGTGACCGCTCCGTTGGCATAGTTTTAGAGCGTCTGAATCAAATGCTGGAAATCGAGCGTTCGAACCCCGGTCGAATCATGCCAAAGATGTTTAGAAGATTGCAATAACAGCTGCCTCACTAGGCACTCAGCATTAAAAGGTTATTGTTAGAACTGGTCGGCCTGCTGTCAGGATAATGTGACTGGGTGAGACATCATATTACATGTCTGTGGCATGATGCCCCAGTGCTAGACATCCCTATAAATGTTCACACTGCAGACATGGCAGCGATATGACTGATTTTTTTGGGGTTAAAGCTATGTTCAAAGCACACACACACACACACACACACACACACACACACACACACAGTCAACATAATGTTTTTCAATTGCATAAAACCCCTTTATTGTTATTCAAGATGGGAGAAGTTTTGATATTTTTTTTTTCTTTCTCGCTGTCTTTGGGCTTACTAATGAATATCTCTTAACAGAAGGCTGTTCTCCATTATATCACAAATTAACCAGTTCATCAGCTAATGTTGGTATTCACTTTTCACAGTCTGGCGATACCATAATGGATTTAATAAAAACCACTCTTTCCGTTTCTGAACTATTGAAGCAGTGCAATAACGTGCACAGTAGTAATTACGTATCAAACTATTGAAGCAGTGCAATAACGTGCACAGTAGTAATTACGTATGAAACTATTGAAGCAGTGCAATAACGTGCACAGTAGTAATTACGTATCAAACTATTGAAGCAGTGCAATAACGTGCACAGTAGTAATTACGTATCAAACTATTGAAGCAGTGCAATAACGTGCACAGTAGTATTTACGTATCAAACTATTGAAGCAGTGCAATAACGTGCACAGTAGTAATTACGTATCAAACTGCAGCCGAGGGATACTATCTGTACTTTATTTGCAGACGTAGAACCAAACAAACGTAGATTGTTCTTGACAACCACATAGCTGATGTCCATTTTATCATGAATCGATGGAAATTTATCAAAACTACAAGATACACTAGGACGTAGAGTAAAAGACAAACGTTTTATACAGTATTACTATTAAACACAGAAAAATGTTAAGTTGCCATGGTTTTCGTGTCTAAAGCAATTTCAAACTATGTCTTATGTAATCATACTTTTGAATGTTCCTATGGATATTTTGTTATTAACCGTAACTAGGTTATACTATAAGCTTATATTTGCTTGATTTTGTTTATAAAGGTCACCATCTGACGAAGTTCAGTCTCGCCTAAATTAAATATTTAATTACAAGAGAAGTATAACTGTACCTGACTACGGATGTCTTCGGCTCAAGAAGCTTGTAAAGGTTGTCTCCTTTGCCTGAGTAAGAACTTTATGCAAACACTAGTACCACAACATCTACTACCGCCACATTTACTACCACAGTATTTCCTTCACGACGATGATACTGGTTGTCACTTCTAATACTACTATTACTACTACTACTACTACTACTACTACAATTACTACCACTACTACTACTACTACTACTACAACTACTACTACTACTACTACAATTGCTACTACTACTACTACTATTTATACTACTACTGCTCCTACTACTACTATTGTTACTACCACTACTACTACTAAGGCTACTACTGCTACATATACTATTGCTACTGCTATTGCTACTGTTGTTGCCACCTATGACTGGTACTATTATTGCTATTACTACTATTTCTACTACAATTACTACTACAACTTTATGCTACTACTTCGCCTATTGCTATTGCTATTAGCACTATTACTAGTATTTATTGCTGCTACAATCATTACTATAATTAATACAATTGTGATTTTCTACTAGTACCATTGCTACTGCTACTATTTATTCAACTATTTCTACTATAATTACTACTACTACGTTATGCTACTACTACGATTATTGCTACTACAATTACTACTATGTTATGCTACTTTTACGACTATTGCTATTTCTACTTAAATTACTACTACTACCACTACTACAGGTGCATTAGGAGTCACAAAAAGGACGAGAAAAGAATTATTATGTAGTATAAATTCCAGTAATGATCTTTCAAATATAATAATCAATGGTATCATTATCGTAAATAATTACTACAGCCAATTTGAAATTTGAGCTTGCTTACTCAACACAAAATATTAATAGGTAATATATATATATATATATATATATATATATATATATATATATATATATATATATATATATATATATATATATATATATATATATATATATATATATATATACACACATATATCATTAAATCAAATTAAATATCACTGAATAATCGATTATAAAGCTTTTCCTGACCATTTTGACAAAATTAACGTATCATATCCTTTCAAAACCTATTCGCGGTTGGCGAAAGAAACTTTATTCAACGATATCCATTTTGATTGGTTTAATATTTATTCGTATCATACTTTTGCAAAATGTAATAAATATAACAACACTCCAGTACGTCAAACAATGAGCTCAAAATATCACGTAAGGCAAATGGCGTCATTTCACTCGACTATAGTGCGGTTTTTGTCAGATAAATAATATGGCAATCGAGGTGTACAAGTGTGCTAATTTAAAATGAAATATGTGAAACACAATTAATAATTTCAATCGTTTGTTCGCCAGGCATAAGTCGGAAATTATTCGACTCGTGTCATTAATTTAATTTAAAACGAGCGTTCATGGAACGAATGAACAAGTATCACGTAATTTTCAAGTACAGAAGAAATCAAGAAGTATTGTCATTCTGGATACCGTGTCAAATCAAGTCGAGCTAAGTCAATTATAGACTAACCAAGTCAACTGAATTATAGACAAATATAAAGTCAATTTTATTTAGACAAATCAAATAATCTTTAATTTAGTTCTTATGCAACCCTAACAGTTTCGAAAATAAACATATGTGGTTGCTATATTCCACGTAAAGTAGTGTAAAATCTAGATTGACATTTAACACACACACACACACACACACACACACACACACACAGAATACTAAGATTCCCCCCAAAAAACAAAAACGTTATGAAATTTCAAAAGTCTGCGATATGCTTTAACTGCAGCCATTGAATTGTAAGATGTATGATATCCGGTCACATGTTCTATACTTACAACAATTCCAGAAGTTGCTTTGACAAATTTAAATGCATTAGAAAAGTATTAAAACTTAATAGATTACGAACATATAATTTAAATATTGAAAACAGCGTAATCGATTTGTATTTTACTAGATTTTAAAAATTAGAGGTATACCGCTATTAATATAACAGTTAATACAAATTTATCGACAATGAAATCTTCTGTAATACATGTTGATTCGAAACTTGTTCAGATGCATTGTAGCCATAGTGAAAGTAAATTTAAACTAATGTGATGCAACTGCAGTGCATTGTTGCACCTACATGCATTTTCCTCATCGAAATGTTTTGAAGCACAATGTATTAATCAATCAAATTATCTTAAACAAGAACCATTGCTCGTAACTGATACCGCTGTCAGTGAAATTAACCATGTCTTGATGAGCACCAGTTTTACAAAGCAGAGCATAAAGTGAAGATAATTTCCCATGAAGTTTTAAATCTGTATGCACATTCCTGTCTACATATAACCGGCATGTGCAACTTCCTCAGAAGCGCGGGTCGGATAATGGACTTCTATAAGTCACACCCAATAATGTAAATTATCGGATAGAAGCAGGATACTGATCTGGAACGCGGTATGTATGTATGTATGTATGTATGTATGTATGTATGTATGTATGTATGTATGTATGTATGTATGTATGTGTGTGTGTGTGTGTGTGTGTGTGTGTGTGTGTGTGTGTGTGTGCAGGCCCGCACCTAGGAAATTCTGGGCCCCAGGCAGCTGACAGAGTTCGGGCCCCTTTCGTGTTTCAAATATGTGCGTATATTTTAAAACTCGAAAAAGGGCGGGCCCCTATCTAGCTCGGGCCCCTGACAAGTGCCATGGTTGTCCCCCCAGGTGCGGGCCTGGTGTGTGTGTATGTATGTATGTATGTATGTATGTATGTATGTATGTATGTATGTATGTATGTATGTATGTATGTATGTATGTATGTGTGTCTCTGCATCGGTAATCTGGGACGCGATGGACTGAGAGACTTGATAGCATTAGTTCCTTCTCTAATCACTTGGAAGAAGTTCAATGCTTGATTCTGACGCACGAACTAATGTGAAAGGTGCCATAAAATATATAAACTCCTTCAAATGTGTTCTCATTGAAGGCATTTTGATGAAAGTCATCACATTCATTGATCGCTGCAACTAGGTCATTCATCATTCAAGCACGAAAGACAACTATTGATGTTGAGGTGAAAAATATTGAGGCATTACTCAGTCACCTGAAATCTGTTCGGACAACAATTTTGAAAAAAGTCAAAACAGTGGCAGTGTCTGCAAACATCAGTTCTGAATTTCAAATCGGTCAAACAGTGAAGCGTAAACATTTTGCTGGAGAACAAGTTGAAGGCGATGAACATATTCAGATGCAAAGGGAATGGAATCAGAAGAAGATGCAACCCTTCGGAGAAATGTTTTTTAAAAAATAACATTGATGATTCAGTATTTGGTGCACTTACATCTCATTTTACAGCCATTCAAACAATCTTGGCTACATTCTCTTTTTTGTGGGATTATCAAAAACAATCTGAAGATGAAATTAAGATTGCCTGTTCTGATTTTTTTAAAGAAATATTCATATAAAGTAACTGAAACTGAACTGTCTGAAGAATCGCTTCATATGAAACAAATTCATACAGCAAATTTTGGTGGGAAATGTATTTCTCCATTTGATGTGTTGAACACTATTTCAGAACTGAAGCTTGTTGAACTCTACAAATTTAGCGATAGTGCTGCGTATTGTCTTTTCAATACCAGTAATAGTTGCTTCAAGTGAGCGTTCTTTCAGTAAATTAAAACTCTTCAAGAATTTCTTGCGCTCAGCTATGGGACAAAAATGAACCAGTCATCTTACCATTTGAGTGTGAATTAGCTCGAAAACTTTATTTCCATGATATCATTGAGGAATTTGCAAAACCAAGTGCAAGAAGAAAGAAAACTTGTAACAAACGAAAGCTGGACTTCTTATAATCGGCTATTCATTATTTTATTTTTGTTAAATTGTTTTTGTGGGTGTGTGTGCGAGGGGAATGATGCTTGAAGCCCCTAAATCCTCAGCACCGCCATGCCGTTGCTCGTCACTTGACCTTCAACTTTAATAACAGCCGGACAATGAGTGTCGAAACAAAACAAAAAAAATGAAATAATTTCTCCGGATTGGCTTGTAATGATGCTATATGCTTTCATTGGCGAAAGAGTTGAGTGTTGGAATGCAGGAATGACTGTGCAATTACATTGTTTTTAACTTCTAATGGTAGATCGAAAACAGTGGGTTTAACATTTTGGTCGGAAAACACAACGGTGGTTGGGTGGGTATTATTAGTGTTATTATGGTGTAAGACGTTGGTATAGCTAAGCTTAACATGAAATTACCTCGAAGTTTGGAAACTAACTTAGTCCGCGGAATTACCGATGTATAAACAAATTCTTGTTCAGTATCATGTGACCGTTTATATCCAATCGGATTGCAGAATATTCGTCGCTTCATAACACTTGGTATTATTATTGGTTGAAATGATTCATGGTTGTGTATTTATCGGTGTCTAAATTTTACCTAATCACTCACAAAGTTAACATAATTAGTTTAGCGAGATTTTTTTCTCGGTTTATAAAGATTGTGATTAGTTTCTTTGAATGGACGCATTTCAGAAATTGTATTTATGGACAAGACGATTTGGGGAAAAAGATTTAGTAACTTTTGCATTCTTAAAGTACTTCTTCATTATCAAATCTTTGTTTTGAAGTGAGAAAAAAAATCGCTTCCATTATAAAATCAGTGGTATCCAGCTATGTTTAATTGGACAGTTCAACACGCATGACAAGAACGTGTAAAAAGATAACATTTAACCAATAAGCTATCCAGATGAATGACGGCACTTTATGTCAATTTCAGCGATAGATCCATTATAACTTCCATTGTTTCTGTCAAGAAATGAAAACAAATTCGTGATAGTTATCAACAATCGTCGATCGGTGGCAGAAAATATCGCGGTGCAATTTACCTTACCTATGTGACTTAACATTGACATGTTTGATAAAATCCTTCTTAAATGTTTAGCTTATTATATGAAGTTTTCTTTTTGAGCCTTTTACGTCTACGTAAACTAACGTATAGCGTGTCTTTGACGTGGTCATGTTACGATACTGGGTATCAGGCAGTTTGGACGGTCTCCACAAACAAACGTGTGCATACGGGAATGCCAATAGCTAAATGTTAATTGTTATTGTGATTTGATTAATTGAAAACCTCTATCGCCGGACAGATATCAATTTGGTTTTGTGATTAACCGTGGACATATTTATTTTCGATCCCACGTATCGATTAATGAAAGAAAAAAAAAACAACAACGTCATACACTCTTTGATTTACTGAACCCCTTGAATACCAGTTTATATTCCTAGTGCCCTAACAATGGCACCAAATAACGCTGCCCGTGCCACTACAGCTGACCGCTCCGGTGGTCTTGTCGTTAGAGCGTCCGCATCGGTAGCGGGAGGTCGTGGGGTCGATCCCCGGCCGAGTCATACCAAAGACTTACAAAAATGGTACTAAGAGCTGCCTCGCTTGACACTCAACGTTAAGAGGTTAGTGTTAGGACTGGTTGACTTGGTGTCAGGATAATGTGACTTGGTAGAACATCATGCTACATGTTTGTGTTATGATACCCCAGTGTTAGACATAACTATAAACTGCCACACTGCAGATATTGTAGCGATATCACTAAAACATTGTTAAAGATGCGTTAAAAATCCTAATCACACACACACACACACATACACACACACACACACACACACACACACACACACACACACATACACACACACACACACACACTACTTATACTGCTTCAGCTGTTAGTACTACTACAGTATAAATTGTTTTAATTAAGAACAATATCAGGTAAACATGATAACCTGTAGGAAAACCCTAAAACTATGGAATTAGTACCAGAAATGTTGATAACCTGTAGAAAGATAACCTGTAGGAAATCCTAAGACTATGGAATTAGTACCAGAAATGTTGATAACCTGTAGGAAAACCTTAAGACTATTGAATTAGTACCAGAAATGTTGATAACCTGTAGGAAAACCCTAAGACTATGGAATTAGTAGCAGAAATGTTGATAACCTGTAGGAAAACCCTAAGACTATAGAATTAGTACCAGAAATTTTGATAACCTGTAGGAAAACCTTAAGACTATGGAATTAGTACCAGAAATGTTGTTAACCTGTAGGAAAACACTAAGACTATGGAATTAGTACCAGAAATATTGATAACCTGTAGGAAAATTCTAAGACTATGGAATTAGTAGCAGAAATGTTGATAACCTGTAGGAAAACCCTAAGACTATAGAATTAGTACCAGAAATTTTGATAACCTGTAGGAAAACCTTAAGACTATGGAATTAGTACCAGAAATATTGATAACCTGTAGGAAAACCCTAAGACTATGGAATTAGTAGCAGAAATGTTGATAACCTGTAGGAAAACCTTAAGACAATGGAATTAGTACCAGAAATGTTGTTAACCTGTAGGAAAACCCTAAGACTATGGAATTAGTAGCAGAAATATTGATAACCTGTAGGAAAACCCTAAGACTATGGAATTAGTAACAGAAATATTGATAACCTGTAGGAAAAGTCTAAAACTATGGAATTAGTACCAGAAATATTGATAACCTGTAGGAAAACCCTAAGACTATGGAATTAGTACCAGAAATGTTGATAACCTGTAGGAAAACCCTACGACTATGGAATTAGTACCAGAAATGTTGATAACCTGTAGGAAAAGTCTCAGACTAGGAATTAATACCAGAAATATTGATAACCTGTAGGAAAACCTTAAGACTATGGAATTAGTAGCAGAAATATTGATAACCTGTAGGAAAAGTCTCAGACTATGGAATTAGTACCAGAAATATTGATAACCTGTAGAAAAAGTCTAAGACTATATAATTAGTACCAGAAATATTGATAACCTGTAGGAAAAGTCTCAGACTATGGAATTAGCAGAAACATTGATAACCTGTAGGAAAAGTCTCAGACTATGGAATTAGTACCAGAAATATTGATAACCTGTAGGAAAAGTCTCAGACTATGGAATTAGTACCAGAAATGTTGTTAACCTGTAGGAAAACCTTAAGACTATGGAATTAGTACCAGAAATATTGATAACCTGTAGGAAAACCCTAAGACGATGAAATTAGTACCAGAAATATTGATAACCTGTAGGAAAAGTCTCAGACAATGGAATTAGTACCAGAAATATTGATAACCTGTAGGAAAAGTCTAGGACTATGGAATTAGTACCAGAAATATTGAGAGGCAGACGTATCATGGTAATTGTTTTTTTTTCCCTATAAATATCATGTGCATTAGATATACGGGTTCATTTGTCGAAATATTGCATCCTGAATGGATGGAATATTTAAAGGAACCATCCACTGCAATGAATCATATTAATTACGATAGATAATTTGTATTTTTAATTTAAAACATTGAGTTATCGTGGCGACATTTTAAACCACGTCAATTTTAGCATTTATTTTTTTTAAAAAGTCGCGGTTTATTTTTTGTTCATTAAATTGTTATCTATTTACAATGCATACATTAGATGATTAATTTAAATTCTAAGGTACTTTACGCGTAAAAAGTATTAAATGACTCAATGAAATAGTTTTTGTTTCGCCTGTAAAGCAGCCTATGATGCGTTCGATTTATTATATGCTGCCCGAAATCTATTATCATTTTGTAATCTACTAACTGATATCGGTATCCTTCATGAAGAATACATCCTTTCAGTACCAAACTGATATCGGTATCCTTCACGAAGAATACATCTCTTTCAGTGCTAAACTGATATCGGTATTCTTCATGAAGAATACATCTCTTTCAATACTAAACTGATATCGGTATTCTTCATGAGTAATACATCTCTTTCAATACTAAACTGCTATCGGTATTCTTCATGAAGAATACATCTTTTTCAGTACTAAACTGATATCGGTATCCTTCATGAAGAATACATCTCTTTCAGTACTAAACTGATATCGGTATCCCTCATGAAGAATACATCCTTTTCAGTACTAAACTGATATCAGTATTCTTCATGAAGAATACATCTTTTTCAGTACCAAACTGATATCGGTATCCTTCATGAAGAATACATCTCTTTCAATACTAAACTGATATCGGTATTCTTCATGAAGAATACATCTCTTTCAATACTAAACTGCTATCGGTATTCTTCATGAAGAATACATCTCTTTCAGTGCTAAACTGATATCGGTATCCTTCATGAAGAATACATCCTTTCAGTACCAAACTGATATCGGTATCCTTCATGAAGAATACATCTCTGTCAATACTAAACTGATATCGGTATCCTTCATGAAGAATACATCTCTTTCAATACTAAACTGTTATCGGTATCCTTCATGAAGAATACATCCTTTCAGTACCAAACTGATATCGGTATCCTTCATGAAGAATACATCCTTTTCAGTACTAAACTGATATCGGTATTCTTCATGAAGAATACATCTTTTTCAGTACTAAACTGATATCGGTATCCTTCATGAAGAATACATCCTTTCAGTACCAAACTGATATCGGTATCCTTCATGAAGAATACATCCTTTTCAGTACTAAACTGATATCGGTATTCTTCATGAAGAATACATCTTTTTCAGTACTAAACTGATATCGGTATTCTTCATGAAGAATACATCTTTTTCAGTACTAAACTGATATCGGTATCCTTCATGAAGAATACATCCTTTCAGTACCAAACTGATATCGGTATCCTTCATGAAGAATACATCTTTTTCAGTACTAAACTGATATCGGTATCCTTCATGAAGAATACATCTCTTTCAGTACTAAACTGATATCGGTATCCTTCATGAAGAATACATCTCTTTCAGTACTAAACTGATATCGGTATCCTTCATGAAGAATACATCCTTTCAGTGCTAAACTGATATCGGTATCCTTCATGAAGAATACATCCTTTCAGTACTAAACTGATATCGGTATCCTTCATGAAGAATACATCTCTTTCAGTACTAAACTGATATCGGTATCCTTCATGAAGAATACATCTTTTTCAGTACTAAACTGATATCGGTATCCTTCATGAAGAATACATCCTTTCAGTACTAAACTGTTATAGGTATCCTTCATGAAGAATACATCTCTTTCAGTACTAAACTGATATCGGTATCCTTCATGAAGAATACATCTTTTTCAGTACTAAACTGATATCGGTATCCTTCATGAAGAATACATCTTTTTCAGTACTAAACTGATATCGGTATCCTTCATGAAGAATACATCTTTTTCAGTACTAAACTGATATCGGTATTCTTCATGAAGAATACATCTTTTTCAGTACTAAACTGATATCGGTATCCTTCATGAAGAATACATCTTTTTCAGTACTAAACTGATATCGGTATTCTTCATGAAGAATACATCTTTTTCAGTACTAAACTGATATCGGTATTCTTCATGAAGAATACATCTTTTTCAGTACTAAACTGATATCGGTATCCTTCATGAAGAATACATCCTTTCAATACTAAACTGATATCGGTATCCTTCATGAAGAATACATCCTTTCAGTACTAAACTGATATCGGTATCATTCATGAAGAATACATCTTTTTCAGTACTAAACTGATATCGGTATCCTTCATGAAGAATACATCCTTTTCAATACTAAACTGATATCGGTATCCTTCATGAAGAATACATCTCTGTCAATACTAAACTGATATCGGTATCCTTCATGAAGAATACATCTCTGTCAATACTAAACTGATATCGGCATCCTTCATGAAGAATACATCTCTTTCAGTACCAAACTGATATCGGTATCCTTCATGAAGAATACATCCTTTCAGTACTAAACTGATATCGGTATCCTTCATGAAGAATACATCCTTTTCAGTACTAAACTGATATCGGTATCCTTCATGAAGAATACATCTTTTTCAGTACTAAACTGATATCGGTATTCTTCATGAAGAATACATCTTTTTCAGTACTAAACTGATATCGGTATTCTTCATGAAGAATACATCTTTTTCAGTACTAAACTGATATCGGTATCCTTCATGAAGAATACATCCTTTCAATACTAAACTGATATCGGTATCCTTCATGAAGAATACATCCTTTCAGTACTAAACTGATATCGGTATCCTTCATGAAGAATACATCTTTTTCAGTACTAAACTGATATCGGTATCCTTCATGAAGAATACATCTTTTTCAGTACTAAACTGATATCGGTATCCTTCATGAAGAATACATCCTTTTCAATACTAAACTGATATCGGTATCCTTCATGAAGAATACATCTCTGTCAATACTAAACTGATATCGGTATCCTTCATGAAGAATACATCTCTGTCAATACTAAACTGATATCGGCATCCTTCATGAAGAATACATCTCTTTCAGTACCAAACTGATATCGGTATCCTTCATGAAGAATACATCCTTTCAGTACTAAACTGATATCGGTATCCTTCATGAAGAATACATCCTTTTCAGTACTAAACTGATATCGGTATCCTTCATGAAGAATACATCTTTTTCAGTACTAAACTGATATCGGTATCCTTCATGAAGAATACATCCTTTTCAATACTAAACTGATATCGGTATCCTTCATGAAGAATACATAATTTCAGTACTAAACTGATATCGGTATCCTTCATGAAGAATACATCTTTTTCAGTACTAAACTGATATCGGTATCCTTCATGAAGAATACATCTTTTTCAGTACTAAACTGATATCGGTATCCTTCATGAAGAATACATCTTTTTCAGTACTAAACTGATATCGGTATTCTTCATGAAGAATACATCTTTTTCAGTACTAAACTGATATCGGTATCCTTCATGAAGAATACATCCTTTCAATACTAAACTGATATCGGTATCCTTCATGAAGAATACATCCTTTCAGTACTAAACTGATATCGGTATCCTTCATGAAGAATACATCTTTTTCAGTACTAAACTGATATCGGTATCCTTCATGAAGAATACATCTTTTTCAGTACTAAACTGATATCGGTATCCTTCATGAAGAATACATCCTTTTCAATACTAAACTGATATCGGTATCCTTCATGAAGAATACATCTCTGTCAATACTAAACTGATATCGGTATCCTTCATGAAGAATACATCTCTGTCAATACTAAACTGATATCGGCATCCTTCATGAAGAATACATCTCTTTCAGTACCAAACTGATATCGGTATCCTTCATGAAGAATACATCCTTTCAGTACTAAACTGATATCGGTATCCTTCATGAAGAATACATCCTTTTCAGTACTAAACTGATATCGGTATCCTTCATGAAGAATACATCTTTTTCAGTACTAAACTGATATCGGTATCCTTCATGAAGAATACATCCTTTTCAATACTAAACTGATATCGGTATCCTTCATGAAAAATACATCCTTTCAGTACTAAACTGATATCGGTATCCTTCATGAAGAATACATCTTTTTCAGTACTAAACTGATATCGGTATCCTTCATGAAGAATACATCTTTTTCAGTACTAAACTGATATCGGTATCCTTCATGAAGAATACATCTTTTTCAGTACTAAACTGATATCGGTATCCTTCATGAAGAATACATCCTTTTCAATACTAAACTGATATCGGTATCCTTCATGAAGAATACATCCTTTCAGTACTAAACTGATATCGGTATCCTTCATGAAGAATACATCTTTTTCAGTACTAAACTGATATCGGTATCCTTCATGAAGAATACATCTTTTTCAGTACTAAACTGATATCGGTATCCTTCATGAAGAATACATCTCTTTCAGTACTAAACTGATATCGGTATCCTTCATGAAGAATACATCCTTTCAGTACCAAACTGATATCGGTATCCTTCATGAAGAATACATCCTTTCAGTACCAAACTGATATCGGTATCCTTCATGAAGAATACATCCTTTCAGTACCAAACTGATATCGGTATCCTTCATGAAGAATACATCCTTTCAGTACCAAACTGATATCGGTATCCTTCATGAAGAATACATCTTTTTCAGTACTAAACTGATATCGGTATCCTTCATGAAGAATACATCTTTTTCAGTACTAAACTGATATCGGTATCCTTCATGAAGAATACATCTCTTTCAGTACTAAACTGATATCGGTATCCTTCATGAAGAATACATCCTTTCAGTACCAAACTGATATCGGTATCCTTCATGAAGAATACATCCTTTCAGTACCAAACTGATATCGGTATCCTTCATGAAGAATACATCCTTTCAGTACCGAACTGATATCGGTATCCTTCATGAAGAATACATCCTTTCAGTACCAAACTGATATCGGTATCCTTCATGAAGAATACATCTTTTTCAGTACTAAACTGATATCGGTATCCTTCATGAAGAATACATCTTTTTCAGTACTAAACTGATATCGGTATCCTTCATGAAGAATACATCCTTTCAGTACCAAACTGATATCGGTATCCTTCATGAAGAATACATCTCTTTCAGTGCTAAACTGATATCGGTATCCTTCATGAAGAATACATCTTTTTCAGTACTAAACTGATATCGGTATCCTTCATGAAGAATACATCTCTTTCAGTACCAAACTGATATCGGAATCCTTCATGAAGAATACATCTTTTTCAGTACTAAACTGATATCGGTATCCTTCATGAAGAATACATCCTTTTCAATACTAAACTGATATCGGTATCCTTCATGAAGAATACATCTCTTTCAGTACTAAACTGATATCGGTATCCTTCATGAAGAATACATCTCTTTCAGTACTAAACTGATATCGGTATCCTTCATGAAGAATACATCTCTTTCAGTACTAAACTGATATCGGTATCCTTCATGAAGAATACATCTCTTTCAGTACCAAACTGATATCGGTGTCCTTCATGAAAAATACATCTTTTTCAGTACTAAACTGATATCGGTATCCTTCATGAAGAATACATCTCTTTCAGTACTAAACTGATATCGGTATCCTTCATGAAGAATACATCCTTTCAGTACCAAACTGATATCGGTATCCTTCATGAAGAATACATCCTTTCAGTACCAAACTGATATCGGTATCCTTCATGAAGAATACATCCTTTCAGTACCAAACTGATATCGGTATCCTTCATGAAGAATACATCCTTTCAGTACCAAACTGATATCGGTATCCTTCATGAAGAATACATCTTTTTCAGTACTAAACTGATATCGGTATCCTTCATGAAGAATACATCTTTTTCAGTACTAAACTGATATCGGTATCCTTCATGAAGAATACATCTCTTTCAGTACTAAACTGATATCGGTATCCTTCATGAAGAATACATCCTTTCAGTACCAAACTGATATCGGTATCCTTCATGAAGAATACATCCTTTCAGTACCAAACTGATCTCGGTATCCTTCATGAAGAATACATCTTTTTCAGTACTAAACTGATATCGGTATCCTTCATGAAGAATACATCTTTTTCAGTACTAAACTGATATCGGTATCCTTCATGAAGAATACATCTTTTTCAGTACTAAACTGATATCGGTATTCTTCATGAAGAATACATCTTTTTCAGTACTAAACTGATATCGGTATTCTTCATGAAGAATACATCTTTTTCAGTACTAAACTGATATCGGTATCCTTCATGAAGAATACATCCTTTCAATACTAAACTGATATCGGTATCCTTCATGAAGAATACATCTCTGTCAATACTAAACTGATATCGGTATCCTTCATGAAGAATACATCTCTGTCAATACTAAACTGATATCGGCATCCTTCATGAAGAATACATCTCTTTCAGTGCCAAACTGATATCGGTATCCTTCATGAAGAATACATCCTTTCAGTACTAAACTGATATCGGTATCCTTCATGAAGAATACATCCTTTTCAGTACTAAACTGATATCGGTATCCTTCATGAAGAATACATCTTTTTCAGTACTAAACTGATATCGGTATCCTTCATGAAGAATACATCCTTTTCAATACTAAACTGATATCGGTATCCTTCATGAAGAATACATCCTTTCAGTACTAAACTGATATCGGTATCCTTCATGAAGAATACATCTTTTTCATTACTAAACTGATATCGGTATCCTTCATGAAGAATACATCTTTTTCAGTACTAAACTGATATCGGTATCCTTCATGAAGAATACATCCTTTTCAATACTAAACTGATATCGGTATCCTTCATGAAGAATACATCCTTTCAGTACTAAACTGATATCGGTATCCTTCATGAAGAATACATCTTTTTCAGTACTAAACTGATATCGGTATCCTTCATGAAGAATACATCCTTTCAGTACCAAACTGATATCGGTATCCTTCATGAAGAATACATCCTTTCAGTACCAAACTGATATCGGTATCCTTCATGAAGAATACATCCTTTCAGTACCAAACTGATATCGGTATCCTTCATGAAGAATACATCCTTTCAGTACCAAACTGATATCGGTATCCTTCATGAAGAATACATCTTTTTCAGTACTAAACTGATATCGGTATCCTTCATGAAGAATACATCTTTTTCAGTACTAAACTGATATCGGTATCCTTCATGAAGAATACATCTCTTTCAGTACTAAACTGATATCGGTATCCTTCATGAAGAATACATCTCTTTCAGTACCAAACTGATATCGGTATCCTTCATGAAGAATACATTTTTTTCAGTACTAAACTGATATCGGTATCCTTCATGAAGAATACATCTCTTTCAGTACTAAACTGATATCGGTATCCTTCATGAAGAATACATCTTTTTCAGTACTAAACTGATATCGGTATCCTTCATGAAGAATACATCTCTTTCAGTACCAAACTGATATCGGTATCCTTCATGAAGAATACATCTTTTTCAGTACTAAACTGATATCGGTATCCTTCATGAAGAATACATCTCTTTCAGTACTAAACTGATATCGGTATCCTTCATGAAGAATACATCCTTTTCAATACTAAACTGATATCGGTATCCTTCATGAAGAATACATCTCTTTCAGTACTAAACTGATATCGGTATCCTTCATGAAGAATTCATCTCTTTCAGTACTAAACTGATATCGGTATCCTTCATGAAGAATACATCTCTTTCAGTACTAAACTGATATCGGTATCCTTCATGAAGAATACATCTCTTTCAGTACCAAACTGATATCGGTATCCTTCATGAAGAATACATCTTTTTCAGTACCAAACTGATATCGGTATCCTTCATGAAGAATACATCTCTTTCAGTACTAAACTGATATCGGTATCCTTCATGAAGAATACATCTCTTTCAGTACCAAACTGATATCGGTATCCTTCATGAAGAATACATCTTTTTCAGTACTAAACTGATATCGGTATCCTTCATGAAGAATACATCTCTTTCAGTACTAAACTGATATCGGTATCCTTCATGAAGAATACATCTCTTTCAGTACTAAACTGATATCGGTATCCTTCATGAAGAATACATCTTTTTCAGTACTAAACTGATATCGGTATCCTTCATGAAGAATACATCTCTTTCAGTACTAAACTGATATCGGTATCCTTCATGAAGAATACATCTCTTTCAGTACTAAACTGATATCGGTATCCTTCATGAAGAATACATCTCTTTCAGTACCAAACTGATATCGGTATCCTTCATGAAGAATACATCTCTTTCAGTACCAAACTGATATCGGTATCCTTCATGAAGAATACATCTCTTTCAGTACCAAACTGATATCGGTATCCTTCATGAAGAATACATCTCTTTCAGTACCAAACTGATATCGGTATCCTTCATGAAGAATACATCCTTTTCAATACTAAAATCTCTTTCAGCAAAAACAGGACATTGTGACTTTTCTTTTATGAATAATGATATGGATATGTGGTCATGTGAAGCTGTCCTGGTGGTAACGTCCATGATATTTATTTGATCACGTGTTACATATCTCATTAATGTTCAGAGTCCAAGTTATAGTACAAAAGAAAATGGTGACACTTGTGTTACAGTACAAAAGAAAATGGTGACACATGTGTTACAGTCCAAAAGAAAATGGTGACACATGTGTTACAGTGCCGCATAAAGACAATTACGACTTCTGCAGATATAACGCATGCGCACTTTTAGCCATCATTAGGACTGCACTGTCAATTTATCCTGAATAATTAATTCTTAGCAGTAACAGCTATTGGTCTTTAAATATTGACTATTTCACGGGACTAAAGTAAAGGTAAAAAAAAAGGAAACACTCTTAGACAAAAGGTTAATGCACTGTCTAAAGTACCGGGTATATAAAGTACCGGGTATCTAAAGTACCGGGTATCTAAAGTACCAGGTATCTTAAGTACCGGGTATCTAAAGTACCGGGTATCTAAAGTACCGGGTATCTAAAGTACCGGGTATCTTAAGTACCGGGTATCTAAAGTACCGGGTATCTAAAGTACAGGGTATCTAAAGTACCGGGTATCTAAAGTACCGGGTATCTAAAGTACCGGGTATCTTAAGTACCGGGTATCTAAAGTACCGGGTATCTAAAGTACCGGGTATCTAAAGTACCGGGTATCTTAAGTACCGGGTATCTAAAGTACAGGGGATCTAAAGTACAGGGGATCTAAAGTACCGGGTATCTTAAGTACCGGGTATCTAAAGTACCGGGTATCTAAAGTACCGGGTATCTAAAGTACCGGGTATCTAAAGTACCGGGTATCTTAAGTACCGGGTATCTAAAGTACCGGGTATCTAAAGTACCGGGTAGAATAGTTGTCACTGTTTCTATAACCATTCATTTGATAGTTGCAACTGTAGTCAAAACAAATTTAGTATTAAAAACAAATTCAATAAGGAAATGATTACCAATTGTTAATTTTTTAAAATTTAATTTCTTTTAAAATTGTTACATTGTTAATGTTAATTTATTATTTGAGTTTTCAGATTCGAAAGGTCATTTTTAAAGTTTTTAATTGTGTCTAACTAACAAATATTTATGTTTCGGTGATTCAATTTCACGAGTGTTAATAGTACATGTAAATAATTGTACATAAGTGCTATAACAGAATAAATATCAGCATTAAAGATGATGAACAAAGTAATGGATCATAACAGTATGGCTTTGATGACTTTAACGTGTATTGTTCGTAAAGCTTGCGAAAGACTATTTTGAAATCAGTCAATAAGATATTTGTTTTATGGAAAATAAATTGTACAAAATTATTAAGAGGTCCCACTTAGTTTTAGTTTTATTTCACGGAGAATGTTTTAATGATGGTTCACTAATTTAGTCACTAGAAAATCAAGAGTATAAAAATAACGACCATATTTTTAAGTTAGCACAGTTTGATAGAACTACTGGCCTGTTCATACTAGGACGACAAGTTGACACACGCACATGTACGACTTTGGAGGATAAAACCTTCATAGACACATAAGCATGAAGAGATAAGTTGATGATAACTCCAAAAAATAAGAATAACATTAACAGTGTAACAATTTTATAATAAATTTAAAAAAAAATTAACAATTGGTAATCATAGTGAAATTGAAAGACAGCTTAATTTGAAGAGCTACGGTGATGACAAAGGAACATTGCGTTTAGTTATATATGACTTATTACAGTTGGAACAATTAACGAAAGACTTAAATAATGAAATAAAACAGACCGATTAAGATATCATACACTTTGTTAGAGAACTATCGAAGTTAGGTCAGAAATATAATCAGACATGGAGGATTTCAAATCTTGATTAAACACGGACAGTGATATAACGATAATTACATTTATCGCTAATATTTATGACTTAAAACAAGAAATCAGTGGAGACTGGCTTCTATGACAAATTAGTATTTAATTACGTATTGCCGATAATTATTGAATTGCAAACAGTAAAAAATAAATTGGTTCGCTAACTGTGAGTGAAACAATTTAATGTATAATATAAAGATATATACAAGGTAAAGTATTTCTAAAAATACTTAATCTTTGTGGCTCATCATTTATTTCAGTCAAAAGTTTATAAAACAAATTACACACCATCGCATTTCCTGAACAAAGGCATAACACTATAAATAGGATAACTTCCGATGCAGGTTCAGTGAATGAAACACATCTTTCTAAATTTCTCTATAACTGAAATTATGAGCCAATCTGCATACAACGTAATATTAACTATAACGATCTCAGTTATTTCGTCTTCTACCCTGAATTACATATACAAAAAAATGTATGTATGAATGTATGTGTTGTGGACCTCAGAACTGTGTTTTAGGTAGTGACTGAACTTAATTATTGTTCAACGCAGTGTCCGTAAAGTAACATACAAAATATCATGGCACAATTGATTCCTTTCAGGAAATTGCTTGCTCGATTAGACCACAACAGATGAAATTACACTATCAATTGCAACGCTTGGCGCTCAGCATTAAGAGGTTAGTGTTAGGACTGGTTGACCTTATGTCATGAAAATGGGACTTGGTGTAACATGTCTGCTATATGTCTGTGGCATGATGGCACCGTTTTAAAGATCACTTAACTGCCACAATACAGAATGGTAGCGAAATGACTGAAAGATTGTTAAAGCTAAACGTTCTAAGAAATACGAATAATTTTAGCTGCCAATAAGACAGCAAATTGAAAAAAGGAGCTCACATAAGGATTTCGAACAGAATTTCTGACTGGAACGTTTGTCGTCAAACCTAACAAAAAACTAGAAAAGCTCGATTCTATCATTATCATTAATGCTTTGACCTTAGTTCGTGAGCACTTACCAATCCAATATCATTTTTTCAGTCTCTTTACCTTTTGACAACAGGCTGCATGATACATGTCTAAAATGCAGTAAGATTGTTGCCAATTACGTTATATTTACTGGAACCATGGCTACAGCTCTCTATATGGTAATTGTAGAAATTGAAGATAAAGTCTTTTCTCCTGAAAGGACAAAAATGATTACTTATGTTACTCAGTACAAAAAAAAATCCGGTTGAAAGAAATAAATAACGGTCTTCGCTCTTTACCGAGGATTTAGTGACCCTGGCCAATTCTGATTTATTTATTCAGAAATGGAATCAAACCCTATCGTTCAGACCAGCATATAAATTATTGGTAATACGTTCGATATCCCCAGTCTACCAAAGCACTATTTCACTGTATTCCTTTCCTGTATGTATCTTCGTATATGTCACTTCCAGGTGTATGCACCTTCTGAATTTCGTCTAGAAAGTGGAAATCGGAGTACAGTCACTTTTCTGCATATCCCTTAAATGCCCTTGAGCCAGGACTGCCAGAACCCCTAGATTCGCATTATTTTAAAACAGGCTGCTAAACACTTTACTATTGTATGGTGCATTGTTGTGTCTTTCAATATATTTAATGAGCCATATAATTATTATTTATTAGATTATATTTTACAATATTCTTTGAGTTTTCTTCAATATGCATGTACGCATAATAGCAATGTACATGCTGATTTCGATGTACATGTACATTTATTTCCACGTTGTAGGGCGGATGCAAATTTCATCCCTGAAAGACTTACACAAAGTTCTCTAATACCATAAGAAGCCAATAGATGTTGATTTCACATTTGGATGAGTACGACCATTTTAGTTCAACAAAAAAAAGAGAAGCCTACTGTTAAAAAAACAGATTATTTTTAAGCACTAATTTTGTTTGGCTTCATTATCTTTGTCGATTTAGGACTGTTTTTCCCTGATTCAACCAAAGAAAAACCGTTTGCGTTGGAAATTACAAGTCTCTGTATATATTTATAATAGTTCGTATGTACTAGGTCAATGCGAAACCTCAAACTTTCAGCTCCATATAATAGGATAGGTTGTACCTAAATATAATCAGTGTGTTTATCGATAATTGTCCAGACGTGAGCAATTTAACTGTGACTATAAATAATTCCCAATACACTTATTAAGATAGGATAGTACCTTTATGCATGTATACCAAAAACAACGTTACCAGAAAGGGGATGCCATTATATATATATATATATATATATATATATATATATATATATATATATATATATATATATATATATATATATATATATATATATATATATATGTGTGTGTGTGTATGTGTGTGCATGTGTGTGTGTGTTTGTGTGTGTGTTTGTGTGTGTGTGTGTGTGTGTGTGTGTTTAGGTATTTGAAACCAATTTTGCTTTCGTGATTCACATTAACCAATACTCGTGCTTACGTTGGTACCATCCTTTACGAAAAATCCAACATCCATTTTTTCAACATTTGATTTTTTTGTCCACAAAGTTGCTTAACTTTAAGCGCATTGTCTCAAAATGGTTTTTGTAAAACAATATAACCTGAGCATCTATCTGCTAAATAGAAAAATAAACGGTATAAAATCTATTGCATAAATTACATTGGACTATGCACTATGACCATCATATGAAAAGATGAAAACAATTTACGCTGACAGAATGTGTCACGTTGTAGAATTAAAACCAGATTTCAACATGGGTATGTTAGACCCTGAGGCTATAATTTTTTCGCCGTTAAAATATATGAAAGTGTCAAGCCAGTTAGTTGACATAGCCATAAACTAGAGACGCGCGGCTTACTTTTGCCAAAACCAGTTAAGTAACATTGTTCACAGGTAAGTGGCGAGTCTTGTTTGGAACAATGGATCATCAATTGGTATCGTAAGCACCCTTGCCAGACGGTTGGGAGGGGCGATATCTGATCATTATGAACCAACCTCCAATCGGAATTGAGCAAGGCGTTCCAAACATTAGAACCTCAAGTTTAAATGTATCATATTGAGAACAAATATGTTAGTAGGGTTACAATTATTTTGCGGGAAGTAAAGGCAAATAAACTACTCCGAGACCATTCGTTATTGGCGGGATTCTTATTCTGGAAATAAACAGGAGCTTCGAAACAGGTTAGTTATTCTTTGCTTGATTGTTGTAAAATTGTAAAATATTACTGAAAAGTAAGTGGACTTTATTTAATTATTGCAGTATATATATATATATATATATATATATATATATATATATATATATATATATATATATATATATATATATATATATATATATAATTTAGTACGTATTATTACCATTGTAGTTTTATTCATCATTCGTAGTGTTGATATACGTGTGTATTTTGAGATATGAGCAATGTGATGTGTAGAATTAATATTGTAATTCGCTATTGGGTTAATAATAGTCCTCATTTGATCCGACTATTCTGTATTCTTCTTTTCTTCAGACCGTTCTATACGCCATCTTGTTTCTAATCACCCTAGTATCCTATTTTGCTGAGACCTTTCTGTAATCCTTGTTTTCAATAAATGCACACTTGTTGATGGATGCCATTCTGTAGGATAGTCGGAGGATTGAACTAATGCATTAAAGACGGGTCAACAGACAACCAAGATAGCAATGGGGTACTGCAGCAATTTCGATACCTAAATCAATTCTTGCTGATTTTTGAGACTTAATCAAGTACTAGCACATTCGACTGCGTCTTCCAGGATTGTCCTATTCCAGATATTAAGCAACACATGGGTACGACATCTAACTGCCTTTTCCTGGATTTCCGTATCCCATACTTTAAGCAATGAATAGCGGAACTGAATGCCTCTTCCGACTTTAAGCAACGAATGGCTCATTTGACTCATCCTGGATTTCACTATCCCAGACTGTAATCAACGAATAGTTCATTTTCTGCGTCATTCTGGATAACACTATCCCAGACTTTGTGCAATGAAAAACTCAATGGACTGCGTCGTCCTGGTATTCACTATCCTAGACTTTAGACAATGAAAAATTCATTTTACTGCGTCTTTCTGGATTTTGCTATCCCATATTTTAAGCAATTAAGAGGTCATTTGACTGCGTCATCCCGGATTTCATTATCCCAGACTTTAGGCAATGAAAAGCTCATTTGACTGTGTCTTCCTGGATTTCACTATGCCATACTTAAGGCGCTGAAAAGGTAATTTTACCTGCGTCTTCCTGGATTTTTCTATCCCAAATTTTACGAAACAAATAGCTCATCTAACTGCGTCTTCCTGGATTTTACTATCCCATAATGTAACCAATGTAACGCTCTTTTGAATGCGTCTTCCTGGATTTTTAGTTCTTCATCTTTAAGATTTTGATAATTTGAGCGTCAGGGGTTGAATCATTGAATTAAACAGATGTGAACAATAATAAACCTCTCCTGGTGTGAAAGTTTACAAATATTGCGTTTTCCCGCATCAAAAATATGGCGAGATACATTTGTGTTATTATTCTTTAATGCATATACAGTATACACGTTTTGATTGATTTTATAGCAGTTTTCCTTTGGAAGGTCACATTTTTGTTTCAGATATTCTTCATGTAATTTTGAGATCTTGTAATTCTAAATTAACAGTGTAAAATCACAAATGTACATATTGCAGTACCAAATGTGACATCAGATACATGTGACAAATTCTTTCTTAACATTGTGTTGGCTGGTATCGTCTTTGAGTTTGTTAATTATAAAATGTTTTAGTGCTCTAACTGCCATTTTGTTTACCATTTTGACATGATGTTTGACACCATGGTCATCTTGTAGAGGATGTATTATTCTATGTTTAATAACCATTACCAGTCAGTGTTCAATAACCATTACCAGTCAGTGTTTAATAACCATTACCAGTCAGTGTTTAATAACCATTACCAGTCAGTGTTTAATAACCATTACCAGTCAGTGTGTTATAACCATTACCAGTCAGTGTTTAATAACCATTACCAGTCAGTGTTTAATAACCATTACCAGTCAGTTTTTCTCACTGTGTTATAACCATTTCCAGTGAGTGTTTTGTCAGTGTTTAAAACCAATATCATTATTTTGTCACTGCGTCATAACCATTACTAGTCAGTGTGTTATAACCATATCCAGAGAGTGTTTTGTCAGGTTTGTTTTATATCCATTTCCAGTCAGTATTTCATAGCCATTTTCAGTCAGTTTTTTATAACCTTTACCAGTCAGAATTTGTTTTCTCAATGTTTAGTAACCATTACTGGTCAGTGTTTTGTAACCATTACCAGTCAGTGTTTTATAACCATTACAGTGCTTTATAACCATTACCAGTCAGTGTTTTATAACCATTACCAGTTAGTGTTTTGTAACCTTTACCAGTCAGTGTTTTATAACCATTACCAGTCAGTGTTTTATAACCATTACCAGTCAGTGCTTTATAACCATTACCAGTCAGAATTTGTTTTCTCAATGTTTAGTAACCATTACCGGTCAATGTTTTATAACTATTACTAGTGTTTTATAACCATTACCAGTCAGAATTTGTTTTCTCAATGTTTAGTAACCATTACTGGTCAGTGTTTTGTAACCATTACCAGTCAGTGTTTTATAACCATTACCAGTCAGTGTTTTATAACCATTACCTGTCAGTGTTTTATAACCATTACCAGTCAGTGCTTTATAACCATTACCAGTCAGAATTTGTTTTCGCAATGTTTAGTAACCATTACCTGTCAGTGTTTTATAACCATTACCAGTCAGTGCTTTATAACCATTACCAGTCAGAATTTGTTTTCTCAATGTTTAGTAACCATTACCAGTCAGTGTTTTGTCAGTGTTTTAAAAACATCCCAGTCAATATGTTATAACCGCTATCAGTCTTTTATTACCATTTCTAGACACTTACAATTATTTTCATACCGACCTTTCTGCTTGTGTTCTAAAGAGCATGAGTTTTCTTAGCTTTATCATACTCTGATATTTCGATTATGTGGTAAAAATATATCAGATGATAAGTAATGAATTTGTTCGTATAAGCATTTATTTTATGACTTGTATCATGGACTTAGTATTATATTTTTAATTATCCAGATATGCTTTACATAGTAATTTTTACGAGAAATATCCCCAATGCCTGACAATCTTAGCAAAAGTGACATGGGAATTTTTCGACTTCTTTATGGCTATCACAAATTTATATTCGTTTTGCCATAGGATAATCTCACAGGAAAACAATGAAATCGTTATTGCCATGTTTTGAGTTATACATGTAAAATTATCGACTCCTTCATCGTTACCAAATATTATACATATTGAAAACAAAATCATAGCCATTATCCAATTTTAAGACCATATGGTATTAATTAAAATATGAATGTCCATGGTTGTGGAAGTTTGTCAAGACCACTTTCGCAAAGTAAGTGAAATACAGGTAGAGGAATTCCAATATTCTATTTTAATTTTTATCTACATGTTATTGTCTGATTCGAATGGGTATTGGTATGGCTGATGATCTCAGATCTAATTTTGAGTATATATTCAATCGCGTGTTCATACATAAAGGGTTCAATTCGTTCAATATATCACCCACCAAGTATTCCAATCAATCGATTTGTCGTTGACCGTTTTATAGAAACATTAGCAACATTATATGTTTTTGTTTCACTTGGCGACGTTAAGAGAGAGAGAGAGAGAGAGAGAGAGAGAGAGAGAGAGAGAGAGAGAGAGAGAGAGAGAGAGAGAGAGAGAGAGAGAACGGAAACTAGTTTATAGTTTACTGACTGATTGAGAAAACGATTTCTCACAATTGTAATGTTAACACATATAAAAGTATCCTGCCATGGGATACAGTTTGTCCCCAGATCTGACCAAATGCAATCCACCTCGTTTGCATTACTCTCTTTACTTCTAATATACTCAGCAGTCCCAAATCTCCAGCGCTCGGGTAGAGATAGAAACTGAATAAGTCTGATTGCAAAACATTTCAATCCATCAACGAAACATATTGAATAATCGATTGTTTTGACAACGTAGTTTTTATTTTACCCCATTTTACAAATATACTCTAAGTTACTGATGGGCCTAACAAATACCCCTATTTACAAATATACTCTAAGATACTGATGGGTCTAACATATACCCCTATTTACAAATATACTCTAAGATACTGATGGGTCTAACAAATACCCCTATTTACAAATATACTCTAAGATATTGATGGGTCTAACAAATACTCCTATTTACAAATATACTCTAAGATACTGATGGGTCTAACAAATACTCCTATTTACAAATATACTCTAAGATATTGATGGGCCTAACATATACCCCTATTTATAAAGATACTCTAAGATACTGATGGGCCTAACAAATACCCCTATTTACAAATATACTCTAAGATACTGATGGGTCTAACAAATACTCCTATTTACAAATATACTCTAAGATATTGATGGGACTAACAAATACTCCTATTTACAAATATACTCTAAGATATTGATGGGCCTAACATATACCCCTATTTATAAAGATACTCTAAGATACTGATGGGCCTAACAAATACCCCTATTTACAAATATACTCTAAGATACTGATGGGCCAAACATATACCCCTATTTACAAATATACTCTAAAATACTGATGGGTCTAACAAATACTCCTATTTACAAATATACTCTAAGATATTGATGGGCCTAACATATACCCCTATTTACAAAGATACTCTAGGAAGATATTGGTATGCACTAACAAACAGATGAATATTCATCATTTCAAAGAAATTACAAGATGTTTTTGGAGATGCAATATTAGACAAATACGCCTATTACAAAATATACTCCAAGTTGCCATTGGGTATGCAATAACAAACAAATACCCTTATTTACAAAGGTAACCAAGGAAGCTGGATATAACACACACATATCGCTCTTTACAAAGATACTCCAATACGATGTTGGGTATGGAATAATAAATACCCCTATTTACAAAGATACTTCAATAAGCTTTTTGGTATGCATTATAACAAATAAATATTCCTGTTTACAAAGATACGCAAGAATGCTGTTGGTATGTTAATAGCTAGCACTTCAACGATTCCTCAAAGTAGCATTACAAATCTTACTGATGCATAAAAAGATGCCATCAAAGAGAGGAAAATGCATAAACAGTTGAATACTAGTCTAGCAACTGCAAAGCTGAATCAATAGTGTAGACAGCTAGCTGGAGCCCGTCGTATTATTATGAGAGAGAGAGAGAGAGAGAGAGAGAGAGAGAGAGAGAGAGAGAGAGAGAGAGAGAGAGAGAGAGAGAGAGAGAGAGAGAGAGAGAGAGAGAGAGAGAGAGTATGTATATTTCTAAGTGGAAATCAATCCCTCTGACCATTAAATCAGTAAAAAATATGGTATGAAAATGGATTAGCAAAATTAAAACAGCTGCATGAAACACTTACAAAATGCCGATAAAATGGTCTGAATAGTATCAGCGATGTCCAATAGATTAGGGGAAACATTTTTGTTAAAGTGTTTGCAACAAAATGATTATGAAGGATGAGATTCCTTTTATTATTTCAATCATCTAATGCTGAATATTATAATAAATCATGACTTCAACAGAACCAGGTGACCTCCAGTATTAACTTTCAAACAGTTATAAAACACGGCTCTCAGTAAGTATTCAAAGTTTTCAATCAAATATGAAAGTCTGGGTACACCCACTTTTGATGAGAATCATCAAAGTCACCATTACTTAAACCTGAAAAGCACCATACCGTACCTTTTAACACTCACCTTTCATTGCTAACACACTGAATCCCCTAAACCTTGGAACGGATGATAAATGCTAAACTCCTAAGGTATCACAAGTCCAAGAAGCTATTATCAGAAGTTTAGTGTTCATATAGATATTAGAAAAACGCCAATTTCTATCTTTAAGAAATTGTAAAGAAGCTTTCATCAAGCTTTCCACCTTATCAACCTGGAGGAAGCATATCATATGTATGTATGGTATCGTAAATGATCTTGCTGATATAGATTAAAAGGGTCTTCGACCCAATGTTATATCCCATTTTGTATAGATGCAATTTTCAGATTTAAGGGAGGCACAACCCATTCTTTATTGGGTGTACCTCAGTTCAGCATATTGCCAGTTGCCAGGTAATGGGCGTACCTCTGATCAAGTGTTTGCCAGTTATGTACCTCAAATTGAATATTTCCAATTATACATGAATGGGTGTACCTCAGGTCAGGATATGTCCATTCATCAGGAAATATGTGTACCTTAGATCAAAATATTACCAGCCATCTTAAAATGGGTTTCGGACAGATGAGCATATTGCAAGTTACCAGTAAATGGGTGTACCTCGGACCAGCATATTTCCATTTATCAGAAAATTGGTGTACCTCAGACCAGTATATTGCCAGTTATCACAAAATTAGTGTACTTCTAACGAGCATATTGCCAGTTATCAGGGAAATCCGTTAACCTCAGACCAGCATTCTGCCAGTTATCAGGAAATGTGTGTGACTCAGACCAGGATATTACCAGTCATCATGAAATGGATTTCTAACAAATCAACATATCGCCAGTTATCAGGAAAATGGTATATCTCTAACCTACATATTGACAGTTATTAGGCAATAGGTGTACGTCAGACCATCACGCCGTCAGACGTCAGACCATCAGGCCAATTATAAGGAAGTTGTTGTATCTCAGACCAGGATTACCTTTTATCAGGTAATCAGTGTACCTCAGACCAGCATATTGCCAGTTTTCAGTAAAATTGGTTTACCTCAGACCAGCATATTGCTAGTTATCATGAAACCGGTGTACCTCAAAAGCAGCATATTGTCATTCGTCCTATTCAACACACAAATACATTCACGTTGAAATGCTTTAATCAAGTAACTGAGTGCTCACTATCTGTCGACGATAGTTTGATCCGTTATTAATCAAAGTGTATGCCTGGTTTTGACCATAGACTACAGATAAACGTAAACAGAGTTAAAAAAATGGGCAGTAAAAGCGGGTTCGAATTTCTGAAATCTCTCGACTACATCAAATTCATAACGACCGTTTGCCTGATTCTGTTTGTGCAAAGGACTATATTTTAGACCTTATTTTGACCGTAAATTAACTTTTTTTTGTACATGTCATCCTTCATGTCAAGAAACACTGATTCAAAAAGGATACTAATGATCAACACATATATTAAATTCTTGATTAGATTATAAAGGATATTACTGGGACCTTGACTCGACCATGGCTCGGCTGCAGGGTCGACACGAGAGAGGAAGCTTCAGGGTCGACACGAGAGGGGGAGGGGTATACCGGGGAACTGTGATACATGGGTGTTTCTTACCCCAGGGCACGTGATCGCTATCAACGGCCTTGCTTAATTGTGTGCAGATCAACTTGTCAGTTTCATCGGAATATATTTTGTCCAGTTAAGAATCAGTCATAGACGTTGTCTTCGTAAATTTAGAAGTTCCTCTATGTTTAGGCATCAGAACCATTGCGTCGTCTTAGACGCACACAAGTTTCTCTTAAGAATACTGCCGAATGATCTTCTAATCTAATCTATTCTCGTATATTATATTGTCATGCAGACCAAATACAATACCCAGTCAACTCAGAAACTAAATATAATTCGAACTTTGACACATGAATTTGAACTCAGTTAAAATTAGGAAAAATCATTCTTGTTAGATATTGTACAATTTTGTCCCCCCACCCCACCACCACCACATGTGTTATTCGCTCTTACCTCATTCACAACATGTCAACCGACGACAAACAGGTAAGAAATGACACGCTCTCTGAAAAAAATGTACGACATTCGGGGTTAATGTCCTTCACCTACAAGACTGCCACATTAAATACTGAACAAATAGGAATAATTTTCCCAATTTTTAACCACTTTGCATAATGTTTTAAAACTCAAACGTGACACTATGGTACTTAATTTTTAAATACCTAAAAACAATTTGACTTCATACGATGTACTGAACTAATGGATAGCTGCGAACATCTCTGACGAACAGTTGAACATACATGCAAAACTTGTTTTATGTGTATATGGAGCCTATACATCAATCAAACTTGCTACACATTGTTTTAAATAGTACTGTGAACTTCTGTATTTCATGAATAATATTGAACTTTAATGAACATAAAGACTAAATTTTTTAATTAAATTCCAAATCTCAAAGCAGTTTTAATTAAAAACAGTACAGTCTATTTTCCCCATGCTCAAGACAAGACTTACGAAACAAAAAAGTTTTGCCAATAGATGATGCTGGACTGGGCTAGAAATCTGATGGAAGCGCCTATAATAAGATTATGATTTGATAGAAACCAGACTATTGTCTTGGTTGAATGAAGAACACTTGACCCATAGAAATAACTTGTTTATCACATTATCTTTAGAGCTTTGAGAAAAAAATCGAATCTTACAACGGTTTATTGTTTATCATATTTAATTATATCTGAGTCAACGGCCAAGAATACAAAATATATTGCTTTCGATAATCAAGGAAGACAGCCTCAAGTGGGAGGAACCGTGTAATGAGTGAGATTGTGGCAAGGTATTGGACTTAAAAGTGTGTGTGTATATATATATATATATATATATATATATATATATATATATATATATATATATATATATATATATATATATATTACAACGGTTTACATGCACATGCTCCTCTGCTGAATTGAACTTGCTTATATTAAAAACTATTTTTTTAAATAATAAAAAGTTGCCCGCATTGTTAAAACAATTGTAGAGACAAATACGATATAAGTATCTAAATAACCCTTGCTACCAAAACTGTGGGAAAATACCCAATGTTAGCAAATCAGCTGCTAGTTTCAAACTCAGCAACACACACACACACACACACACACACACAGGGACGCTCGCAGAACTTTTTTGGGTGGGAGCAAGCATAAAGTTATTAAGCTATTAAGTTTTACGGATGTGTGCAGGCGCGAATTATCCAGCTACCCCACCCCGATCTACAAACCCACCCCTATGTCCACCCCCAACAGAGTATCTGTCTAGAAGAGGCACTGATTTGTAGCATACATGCATAGTGAGTGTCAGAAAGACCGGCACTTTTATTAGGATCACCCGAGAATAACAAATTGCTTCAAGTCCTGCTACTCTCAATTCAATCTCTTTGTCTGTCTGTCTGTCTCGGTGTGTCTATATGTGTCTCTGTCTGTCTTTATACATGTATGTCTGTCTATCTGTCTGTCTGTCTCGTTCTTTCTCTCTCCTATTCCGTTGGTGTCTGTCTGAGAGCAAAAAGCATACTGAATTAGACGAATGGGCACATGCCATAGGGAGGCATTTCGGAGCACAATTTATGTTTGATATTGATTGCATTGTTGCTGCCAATTTTATCCGCACGCCTTGAGAAGATGAAGTCAACGTTCGTAACACCATTATTGCATTAAAGTGTGCAGTTCGCTGAGAAAGGGATAAATTAATTGAATCTCTGCTTCTTTCGGATTTGTGATATATTGGATTCTTTCGAGAGAAGCAGGAACCGAAGATTTAAACATTGAATTGTAAGGAACCGTTATCTGTCAAATCCAATATGTGTTGATAAAAAGCGGGAAGCAAAACTAAGCGTTGTATATCAGCATGCTAAAACCTTCAATATGTACAAAGTACACTTTTATTTCCTTAATGGATGGCGATCATATATGGAGCAATATAATTAGGTTTGGGATATTTTTCCTGGCTCATGGTTACATACCAAAATAACCATAATTATGTCGTTGCCGTAAGGTCGAAGTTAGACCGATATATCAGCCCGACACCTTGAATAGCATTTAAGGGAATGATATAGCATATTCATTAAAATATGCAAAAACTGAGGTCACTTTTGTTTGCAAATATCGTACTATATTTTATGCACTGACATATTTCTCCCGGTCACCAAGCTCCGTTAACTAAAGGGTTCTTTCAGTGATACGTACATACTATTTTTGCATACAATTATATGTTTAGCGACTCATAAATCCATGTAAAATAAACAACTCTCTGTCGTGTGGTCATTTTGAATTTCTCGCTAGATATATGTATATATATATATATATATATATATATATATATATATATATATATATATATATATATATATATATATATATATATATATTGTGTGTGTGTGTGTGTGAAGTGCCAAATTTTCGCTCGATCTATTAATAAACCATTAGTTGTGGCCAGATAGCCATTAGTTAGATTTACGAGAAATCGTGCGAGAGAGAGAGAGAGAGAGAGAGAGAGAGAGAGAGAGAGAGAGATGTAGCAAGAACTCCCATTAAGTATATGGGCATACGTTTATATTCTGAGTATTTCCTCTGTGAACATTTAACTAAAGACATCTGAGGACACAAACAAATTTAGTAAGTAGAATATATCGTGCAGATCAAAGGTAAAGCCACTAATGTAAAGAGTTGCAGAAAAAATAATTCTGAAACAAAAATCTTTAGAAAAAAAAATTCATATCACGTTTCATAAACATCCAAATATAAAGAATGATTCAACATTTTAGAAAGATAAACCGTTAAAAAAATGAAAAATATGAACTTCTCCCATATAAGCCCTTACGAAGTGTAAACATGATATACAACCAGAAAAACCCTTCCAGAGACTTGATTCTGATTAGTCACGGTTAAATAAGGGGTGTGTTTTACACGAGAAATCTTTAGAACATAATACCGCACTAGCTAAATTAGAATTTAGTTCTGAATTTTTTACCTGTGAGAGAGAGGACAGATGAAGAATTTTTTAATAAGGGCTTCGGATAGTATTTTAGAGAAGTACATCGTTAAATAACAGACCAGGGGAAACCCGCCAAAAACAACGGTTCAGTGATACACCAAACTCACAAAGGTATTGTCGCAATTCACTGTTTAGTGTTGATATAATGGATATAATGTTTACTTAGTTACAGGTCTGCATGATTTCGTTTGATAACATTGTATCATTGATTTAATTTGATACATTTGTAAATAATGTGTTTGTATTATGAATCGGAAGTACTTGCATGAATTCATTTGATACAATTTATTTAATAATGTTCATTTGCATTATGAATTGGAATTCTTACCTTAATTCTTAGTTAAGAATGACGTAGTGTTAATTTATGTCGTAAAAAACACTATGTTGAGTATGAATAGGAAGTGTTACGTTAATTCTTGAACTTATCATATTGTTTGAATAATGATTGTGCTCTAAGAATTTAATGTATTACGTTAGTAAGGGATTTACAAGAATACATGTGAATTCACCCGAATTTCGATGTCATAGTTAAGTTTAGCGACGGTGTATAATTCAACGTCTCGCTTTGTAATACGTTAATGTATTAGGTCAAG